>CP126896.1:51305000-51422500 GCA_030440675.1 Furcifer pardalis
CCCCATGTGCATCCATAGCCTTTTTGACTCCTACACACTTTTTCTTCTTCTTCAGGGCCAAGTCATATACAGTACAACAAAATTTCTATCAATACTTTAGTTCAGGAGTTCTCAACCTTTTTAGGTCAGGGCCCAGGTCACACTCCCTCAGACGGCTTTGGGGCTAGATGGCCATTTTGCCCTTCCTCCACCACATGGCACTTCCTGGTGTGGTGGAGGCGGGGGGGGGCACATGAAATGGTGCTGTGGACCACATGCGACCCATGGGAATCCCTGCTTTAGGTACCGTATTTGCTGGTGTATAAGACGACCTTTTCACCCTGAACAACATGCCTCCAAGTGGGGGGGGGGGCTCGTCTTATACACCGGGTGCACTTCAGTTGGGATAGACATAGCTGCCCATAGTGGCCTCCTGATGCTCGCCCACCTCATTCTACATACCATCCAGATGAAGAAAGAAGCTGTACATTACAAGTGTGTCTACCTTTCAAACTGGTGGGGAAAAAGAAAGGGTTTCATTTACTGGTACCTTCTGCCCCAAATGGAGGAAAAAGCCATGCTTTCTTCTTTGCAGGGGAAGCAAGAGGCTAGGCTAGAGCAACACTTCCTGCCTCAGTGCAATTGACCTGCCCACCCACTTTACCTGCCGCGCCACCACTGGTGGCTGGTGCAAGTACAGTTCTAAAAAAATCAATAAAATAATATTACTGTATTTTAATTACTGAAACTCACTAACAGTTGCTACATTTCCCATTCTTGGCTTATACTCAGGTCAATCTATTTTCCTGGATTTCAAGGTCAAAATTAGGTACCTTGGGTTATATTCAGGTTGGCTTATATTCATGTATATATGGTAGATAAATAAGTACCACTTTGCACTTGCACTGTTTTATATTTACTGTACATGTTTGATAACATACAGCCTTGTGACAGTTTTTTCTGCATATCATAAGCATTTGAATATAAAAACATGTTGAAAACAAATCTGATGTTCTTTTACGTTTTATTTGGTGTGTGGAAGGTGTGTGGAAGAGGGGGTAGTCTTATACAGCGAGTATATAACAAACTCTATATTGTGAGTGGAAATGTTGGGGGGTCATCTTATACACCCAGTTGTCTTGTACACCGGCATATACGGTAGTTGTATATTCACTGCATGCATCCCTGCAGACTTTTAAAAAACAATTAAAAGTACTGCTCTTTGAGGAGGCCTTTGGGAACGTGCTACCTATTTCTGGACATTAGATATGCTGCCTGGCTCCTTTTCGTCCTAAATAGGTTGCGTTTTAAGGGTCCTGGATTGTAGTACTTTCTGGCTATTGTGTGGTGATGATTTTATTGGGAGTTTTATTGTGTGTAATTTTTAACTTTTGATCATTATATGGCTGGTTTTATGATTGATCTTAGCCGCCCTGAGTAGGAATGATTTCCCCCCCCCCCAAAGGGGTGGGATACAAGTGTAAATAATAAATAAATAAAATAACCTTTCTTATCTACATGCAGAGCCAATATGTGAGATTAATTATACGTGAAACATCTCTGGGTAGTACTGCAGTCTGATTTTAGACCCCAAAAAGTTATAATAATAATTTCGTGTCAGAGAATACCCTGGATTGAAAGGATTTTTGCTGGAGAAACTCCACTCAGGGGATGCCCGAATGAGGCTCCTTTCATGTCCCCAAGTGCAGCTCTCGAGTATTGAACCCCACACTCTAAAACAAAAGTTGATCTTTGTTTGTTTGTTAGGCCACCTTTCTCCCTATGGGAGACTCAAGGTGGCTCACAAAATTAAAAAGCTCAAGTTAAAACACAATATATGTACAATTTAAAAAGGATTAAACATGAATAGTCAAATACATTAAGTATTTAAAACAAGATCAAAAAATTAAAAATGCTAAAAATTGATAAAACATTAAAACAGACAATAACTTAACTAAGAACTACCATCTAGGGACTCACTTATAATTATTGAAATCCTGTCTGAAGAGTTAAGTCTTCAGCTGTTGGTGGAAGGATAAAGGGGAGGGAGCCACCCTAACCTGCAGTGAGAATAAGTATATACAGTAATACCTCGGATAACATTAGTATCGGATAACACTAAAAAATCATAATATTAAGCAATCGGGGGGGGGGGGGAGAGAATTGCATCGGATAACATTAAGATCCTATGGGATGCATCGGATAACAACCGCTAAAACCTGTGTGGTTACAATGTATCTCTATGGATCCCATAGGATTTTAACATGTATCAGATAACACTAAAAATCGGGTAACACCAAGACTTGTGGAACCAGGTTATAACGTTATCTGAGGTTTTACTGTATTCAATAAGTACAGTTGTACCTCGCTTAAAGAGCATAATGTGTTCCACAGGATTGCTCTTTAAGCGAGTTTGCTCTTTAAGCGAAACACCATTGTAAATGACCAATTGTGAGGGGGGGGGATTGCGAACCCCGATTTATTTGTTAAGCCAGTTTTTGATTGGTTTTATTTGTTAAGCGAAGCGAACATTCAGAGAAAATTCTGCTCTTTAAGCGAGTTACTCTTTAAGGGAAACACTCTTTATGCGAGGTTTGACTGTATATATTCTCTCATATATTAAACTAAAAACAAAATATATTTTAGAATCTATTGTGTATCAATGTGTCAAATTTGGATAAACAGTATCCTTCTAAAGTTATACCTTTTCCTTCATCTAATCTGGTGGGGAAAAATAGTCATGGGAGATTCAAACATTTTCCTCCCAGCATTTTAAATGAACCAACAGTCACAAATGTAAGTCTGTTTCAATTATAACTAACTTTCAAGGGATTATGATTGCAGGCTGAATTATTTTTCCAATTAGCAGCAATAAAACTTTCAAATAACCTTGGCATGAACTTTCTCTGTACATTTGGTTTGACTTTCCCAGTTTAATCTTGTGAGTCTTAATACCATTCTCAATTATTCTCACAATATTCAAACTATCCCAACATTTCTATTTTATTTTCTAAATCTGCTGCTGTAGAAAGAGGTGGATGTATCAACAGCACAACCACCATCAAAAAGCTCTTGATGCCTGTGCTGTAACATGCTGACAGATACAGTAATACCTCGGATAACGCTAAGACTTGGTTCCACAAGTCTTGGTGTTATCCAATTTTTAGTGTTATCCAATGCATGTTAAAATCCTATGGAATGTATCGGATAACGTTAAAGCTCCATAGAGATACATTGTAACTGCACAGGCTTTAGCAGTTGTTATCCGCTCCATCCCATAGGACCTTAACGTTATTCGATCCAATTCTCCTCCCAGATTACTTAACGTTATGCGATTTTAGCGTTATCTGAGGTAAACGTTATCCGAGGTATTACTGTATACCGAAGTAGAAAGCTAACTTCTGTGAATGCAGAAGACAATGAGTAATAATAATCTTAGAACTGCACAGCTAGAAGGGACCCTACAAATAACCAAGTCGAGACCCTGTCAAAGAAGCATAGTGGGGAATCAAGCTTCCAACCTTGGACAACCAGATACCTAGACCACTAAACTAGCATTGTGCTTAGAGTCAAATCCTAGTAGCCATGATAGATGAGAGCTGTGCTGAATCTATCCCTTCCAGCCTATGAATATTAGAAATGATTTAGGATTGCCTCATTTAGGGCTAGCTTTGTGTTCAGATATTTTCTTGGTCTAGAGCAGGGGTCCTCAACCACTGGGCCATGGGACAACACCAGTGCGCAGGCTGTCCTGAACTGACCCATGGGGGGAGGGGTGTTTGGAGCCACAATGGCAGACTTCTGCCCTCAACGTGCTTCGCCGGGTCTGCCCAGCAAGCAGAGCAAGAGCACAGACTTCAGACACAGCAGATAGGCAGGTAGCCGGGCCCCTCCTCCACATTGCTTAGCTACAATGGGGCTCTGCCCCTGCCTGTGTGCAGTATGATACCTCACTGCCCAAATCAAATGGTGTAACTGGCAGGTGGCTGGGTCCCTCCCCCTTACCACCATGGTGCAAAAAAGGTTGAGGACCACAGGGCTAGACGACTGCTGAGTCTGATGTAACTCAGCTCTTCTCTTATCTCACTCTTTCCCTTTGGGGTCATTTTTTTTGCTGACTGATCTTTGCCAATGCAACATTGCTACAGATCCTTCTAGAGATCAGTATACAGTACATGAAAGATTTCTCCAGTGACTATTCCAACCTCACTGTAAAAATAAATAAATGGCTCAGCTCTCAAATTAGGCTGGCAATCTTTAACAAGTATAAAAGTAACTCCAGCTTTCTTGGGCAACACTGGGTATTTATTATTATTATTTTATTTATTATTTATTAATTCAAATTTATATTGCCGCCCACTCGCCGTGGCGACTCAGGGCGGCTTACAAACAATACAATACATTACAATACAATAAGTTGGTATGGGCACAGGGGGAGGGGCAGCTAGGTCCTCCACCTGCCCTGGGTTCTTCCTCCCCTGGCAGTTGGTGTAGGCACAGGGGGAGGGGTAACCTGGAGGAGCAAAAGACTTCTAACAGAAAGTGCCTTATGGAGGAAACCATAACAATTCAAGTACGACAGGGTTGATATACCTTGTTTCCCCGAAAATAAGACACTGTATTATATTTATTTTTCCTCAAGAAGACCCACTATGGCTTATTTTCAGGGGATGTCTTATTTTTATTACACCACTGGCTGCCTCTTCTTTATCGCTCTGCGCCGGGACACTGCATAGCCACACCTATCACTATGTCTTATTTTCAGGGTATGGCTTATATTGTACAACTGCTGAGAAATCCTGCTAGGGCTTATTTTATGGGTATGTCTTATTTTTGGGGAAACAGGGTATTAGCTAGCCCTAATAGATGCAACAAAATGTGATATGTGGTAACTCGGGCACCAAGCTCCTAACTTAAAATACACCTCACATACTGCTTGATGTGGTTTCTGCAGCTATTCTCTGCCCATCACTTTAGAACATAGGTGGGCAAATATTCTTCCATTAACCTTGTGGTCCCTCAAAAGCCTCACAAAAATTTTAGTTTTGTTTAGGGGAAAAATAGAGTTCTATAAATTCCCTTGTGCGGTAGGGGACATGGGGAAAATTAGAAGGGGCCTCCAGCCCCCTAAGGGTGCACCCATCGTAATTTCTTTTTAAAAAACTTGGCACTAAAGGATACAAGGATGCCTTTGGGGTTTAGAGAACCATATTTCTGTGTGTGTGTGTGTGTGTGTGTGTGTGTGTGTGTACACACATACACACACATATGTATATTTGGGGGGGGGAGGTGGAAGTGCAGAAGCAGGTACAACCTCCAATGTCCAGGGAAGTGGTGAATGCACTATCTGAACATCTGGAGCTTCCCCCCTCCCTCTTAGAGACTAACAAAACTAAACTTTGCATATTTTGAAGGCCATCCTCTAGAAAAAGGAGAAGTCTTTCAACTGAGTAGCTACCTAACTTTATCTTAAATTGTAGGAAGCAACCATGCATGCTTCTTGTGGGCTGCAATCCAAGATTGGTCCCTAAGCAATGTTTGTCTCCATTAACCCTGTTTGAGACTGTGCATAACTGTCAGCAATACTGCCTAGCATGGTTCATTTGTTTAATCTCATTTTCAAGAGTTCCTTAAAGTGATATTAAATGCAACACACATGGACTACCTCCATTTAAGGACAACTCCTATCAGACTTTTGTGATTTTTCCTTTCTACTAGCAGCTGGAAAACAGTGATCTCAGAAGTTAGAGAACCAGGTTCTATCAACTGGACTGCAGGGAAGCATGAGTGGAGTTGATCTGGCTTTGGAGTTGCTTTGGGTTGCACAAGGGACATAGCGAGTGAACCTGGGAGTGGTGAAAAGCAAGGAGTCATTTGCTCTCTGTACCCGGTCACTTTCCCAAACTCTCTGGAACAGGAGGTGGTGGAAGGAAAGAGTAGGTTTGGAAGGGAGATGTTCAGAGACTAGAAGAAAACATCATGCTCAATGTGGCTATGAAATACAGGAAGGTTAGGAGAAAAGTGCTCATTGCTTAATGGTCTGGAAGCACACACTTCTTCCCATAACCTTGGTTTTGATTTAACTAGAAAGGTTTTGTGGCAACCAAACAAATCAAACAGTTCTGTGTTCTCTTGTCATTGCTTCATTTCTGCTGCCTTCTGTCATGGCCCCCCTCTTCTGTTGTAACAGACAATCTCTTCCACTCAATGACTTAAATATTGTTTGTGCTGAAAGCAGATGATGTGCCTCACTAGCCTCCCACACTTCCACATCTGATTTTGGCTTCCATCTCTTTTCCCTGCACAAGAGCACATGTACAGAATTCTGGCTTTTCTTGCTTAATTTGTGTATCATTAATCTTTTCTAAAAGGTTTGCACAAATCTCATAGTTCATTCAAGAATCTTACACCCTGTGCAAAGGTGTAGTTTTAAATACAAAATTAAAGAAAAGTGTGTGTGTGTGTGTGTGGGGGGAAATAGTATAGCTCTTTAGTATTTGATTTGGAATAAAAATTAAAAAGGCAATCTCTAGCTTTCTGCTATAATAGATTTGTTTAATTATTTACAAGGTCAAAGACCTGATGCATGCTTTCTTGTAATTCAGTACTTTTAAATTTTCATGAAATATTGTAATTTGGACTCTCCATCTCTTAATAAATTCACATAGTCAGATCATTGGCAGGCACTGGTTATTTCACGGACCAACAGTCTAATGCTGCAGTTCCCAATTATTTAGGCCAGGGGTTCTCAACCGTTCTAAGCCACAGGCCGGACCACACCCCCTCAAACAGCTGAGCAGGCTGGACTGGTGACCCCCCCCCCCCGCTATAAACACTGCTATAAAACGCGTCAGTGGCTATCGTAAACGAGTTTATGACAGCCATGGGCACATTTATGGCTGTCGTAAATGCTTCTGCTTCTGTGGTGGTGTGGGCCACATGAAATGGTGTCATGGGCCATAGGTTGTGAACCACTGATTTAGGTATTACACTAAATATTTTGGTGGTTTTTTTTTTTTTTTTAGAAATCCTCGCTTCTCCTCATCCACCTCTGTTTTATCATCACCCAATGCCCCAGAACAGTTTCAAAGCTTTATTTATATCTTTTGTTTTGGCTCCCTTGCTGACTGAAGTGCTACCCTTTGTGAAATTATTTTAAGCTCCTTTGAGGACCGATGGTCTGTATGAGTTGCACTGTATTCCCTTTGTTATAAACAACCATCAATCCGCAATCCAACCTATTAAAGACAAATATGTGTGACTGGGAATCGGGGTTTCTTGTGGTCATGAAATAGATTCTTGTTGTAACAAACTGACCACCATAGACTGAAAGAAAGCATCTCTCACTAATGTTACATTACTTTGTCAGGAGTATCTTCTTTCTTTTTTAGCTAGCTCAGCTTTTCTTCAACTCAGCATTCCTTGCAAGTCTACAGCCTCAAAACTGTTTAGTGTTTATCCAATAATATATCATTATATTATACTTACATTACTCATCACATGAGAACACTAGCAATTTCAGGCCATGTTTTTAAAGTGGTAACATTTGTCAGTCTATTCCTGAAAATAACAGCTCTTTGAAGAAGCTTGCTTAAACTAGTCATCTTCTATTCTAAAACCTTGCACAACCTTTGTCTTAAAATGTTCTGTGAATATTTTCATAACACAGATATTTTATTCAGGATAAAACTAACACCAGTAGAAGTTATTTGCAACAACAGATAACCTCCATTTCGGAGACTCTTGCATACACAGAATCCTAAGGTTCACATTTTCAGATATTCAAGTGGTTTAAGCAACTCTGTTGTTTATATTGAATTAGGTTTTTAAAATCTAGAATCATAGAATAATTGAACTGGAAGGGGCCTATAAGGCCCTCACAACCAACAGCCTATCCAGCATAAGAATACAAGTCAAGCAGGTGTGAGATGGTTGTCCAATTTTCTCTTGAATGTCTCCAATGATGGAGCACATACCATCTCATCAATTAATTCATTCTCCTGTTGTACTGTTCTTCTAACAGCTAAGAAACATTTCCTGATATAAGCCAAAATCTGTGGTCCTATAATTTCAGCCCATTATTACATGTCTTATATTCTGAGATAAGTAAGAACAGATCTAGACCCTCCTTAGTCTTATTATCTTTCAGGTACAGTGGGACCTCACATAACGAATGTATTGTATAGTGACAAATTTGCACAACGAAGTGTTTGTTATGCAATGGCGATACCCTCCATAATTATTTTTCCCCATTATGGAGTTTATTTTGGGTAACCGGGGTATACCTGCTTAACAGGAACCGTGGTTAATGAACTTTTCCCCCCGTTATGCGGGGCATCTCCCATAGGGAACCACATAATGAAAAAAAAAATGCATAGCAAAGAGCTCCGTGGAACGGAGTTATTTCATTATGCAGGGTTCTACTGTATTTGAAAAGTGCTACTATAACACTCCCCAGCCTTCTTTTCTCAAGGCTAAACATGCCCAATTCCTTCAGCCTATCTTCGTAGGGCTCAGTTTACATTCCCCTGATCATCTTTGTTGCCCTCCTCTGAACCTGTAGTTTGTTAACATATGTTGGAAAGTGTCTAGGTTCTAAGGATTATGACTGTTATCTTACAAATAAAAGGGGGGATAAAGGTGTGATAGATGATGTTATCCCATACTAAATTAGGCTAGCCCAGGGGTGGGGAACCTGCAGCCTTGAAGGGAGCCTGCGCTTCTGGGAATTGAAGTTCCAGAATGCCTGGAGGGTTAGCCTCTTTCCTCTATGCCAGGCTTTCTCAACCTTGAACCTCAAAAGTACAGTCAAACCTCGCATAAAGAGCGTTTTGCTTAAAGAGAAACTCGCTTAAAGAGCATAATTTTCTCTGAATGTTCGCTTCGCTTAATAAATGAAACCTACCAAAAACTCACTTAACAAATAAATTGCGGTTTGCAGTCCCCCCCCCCCCACAATTGGTCACTTACAATGGTGTTTCGCTTAAAGAGCAAACTCGCTTAAAGAGCAATCCTGCGGAACACATTATGCTCTTTAAGTGAGGTACAACTGTATACTTGGACTTCAATTACAAGAAGCTCAGGCTCCCCTCAAGGCCACAGGTTCCTCACCCCTGGGCTAGCCAAAGTCACTTGAAAGATTTTATGAGATTTTAGAATGATCCTTGCATCCACAGGCAAGGACTGGATGGTTTCTGTGCAGGAAGCCACCTCTCATATCAAAGTGACTCTATTTAATCCATTCTGTCTTCTGAGCCTCCATGACCCCTTTTTCTCTTCTGCCCCTCCTTTGTGGGGAGCAGGGGAAAGCTATTTTTAAAAAAGTTATTAGAAAGTGTTACATTAACTGGTTGGATAGCTCAGTCAATTAGGCATGTGGCTGCAGAGTTGGTTGAGAGTTTGATTCCCCATTGTACTTCCTATGAGAAGAACCAATCGATGTGGCCTTGGCCAAGCTGCACAGTCCCAGAGGGCCCCAAGAAGAAGAGAATGGTTAACCACTTCTGTGTATTCGGTACCTGAAAATCCTGGAAAAGGTTGCCATTTATTTATTATATTTATATCCCACCCATCTAGGATATGGCTGCACTCTGAGTAGCTTATAATTAAAAAACATCACATGTAGATGGAAACACTCTAATTGGGCAGGGGGGTGGGGTGAACTCTGTGCTGGGGAAGGGAAGAAGCACTCCCATTGGGCTGCTGGGCAGAGAGGTGGGGCAAACTGTTTGTTGGGGTGACTGCATGGGTGTCCATAGAGAGGGCTCCAAGTGCCACCTCTTCACATGTGCCATAGGTTTGTCGCCACTGGTCTAGTACAACAATAATAAAAAATAGACAAAAGGTAGAATCAACTTTGTGGCACAATGAAACAGAGTCTAGTCTTAAGAATACAAACAATTAAACAGATTTTCTAAAATCCTTATGAATCTGTAGATAGCTCTCTGCCCTCTTTTCCTCTCTCTCTCTCTCTGTTTTTCCCCCAGATTTCCAACATAGTTCCCTTTGAGCTAAATGCAGTGGCAGTGCAAAAGACAAAAACTGTGCTAAAACCACTGTTAATGGTAAGGCTGCCTTTGGAAAAAAATAGTAAACATTTTCTCTTTTCCTTGGAAAATATAGTGGAAATTTTTGAAAGGCCATTTGCACATAACTATTGTGACAATGTTTTGGTTGGATTGCTCAAAAGGTTGGAACATAGAGCCAAGTGTTGGGAGTTGAATTCCCCACTGTGCATTGGCAAAGAGACATGTTAGACAAGTTAGACAAGCTGTACCAGGTCCAGAACATCATCATCAAGAGAGACTAGTAAATGACCTCTAGAAAACCCTGGCATTTTAAACAGTTCTTAATGGCATACTTGGCAATTCTTCATCTATACAGGCTATCAATCCCCCCTTATCAAGAGAGCAAGGTAAGAACTACATTGAGAGATCCTATATTTATTTTAATAAAGAATGTTGCAGGATGAATCTTTGTAGGAAAGTCCAAGCCTAGTCTCAAATTCAGTGCAGACAGAACCTCAAAGTCGAATAATAAGAGACTGGATATTACAGGATTCTAAATTCATGCTAATAAAAACTGCTACCTTAACACAGAAAATAGAAGTTTGGCCCTTTAAAGCCTGGTATGTTTCACTCAGCATACATTCAAAAGTTTGCTACAGTCCACAAATGCTTATGCCAAACAAGGCCTGTGGGACTTTTACAGTACCACAAAAGTCCATCTTGTTTTTGCTACAACATACTAACATGGCTACTACCGGGGTGGGGGGTGGGGGTGGGGGAGGAGAGTAATCTTAAAATACAATATGATAATTTTCAAGAAGCCTGGCTATAACTGAAGCAATAGCTGCTTATAAGGAAACACAGCAGGAACCAAGCAAACAAACCAGAAGAGAAGAGAGGTCGAGACTGTTTTTCACTTTCAGTTGTGTCTTTTGAAACTAGAACAGGAAATAGTTGAAGAGAGGTCAACTGACATGATGAAACATTACAGCTCCATGACAGGCTGTGTGTCAGAAGTTACAACATGAAACCCTTCCTATTCAACCAAATAAATGTCCCACCCAGTTGAGAAGAGAGAAGGTAGAAAATTTGCTTTGGAAAGTTGCTTAGAAAAAAAACCCCACATCTCACATAGCTCCTCAATACCACTGGGCAGAACTGAAAGTAAAAAAGAGTCTCACGTTTTCACATGGTAATCTTTTATTGAAGTCAAGCCCAAAATCCTGTGTTTTAGGGTAATCCAACTTGTAATTGTCTATTCCTCTCTGATAAACAAATCAACTCTGCTTCTGCTTTTTGATATTTCACATTGCAAGATTTCTGAGTTGACACAGGATTATGTTAAGTAGAATACAGGAGAAAGAGAGCACGAATATGTACTTCACAAGGTAACCTATTTAATGCCTTACCTCTGATATCCATAAACTACCAACCATATTTAGTTCCATGTTTACAAGATGTCAATAAAAGACTGCTCAGTTGATTACCAATACAACAAAATCACTTCTAGGTGAGTAGGTACAACATTGGAGTGTGTTAATTTCTTTTATTTTAGCCCAATAATGTGATAAAAATGATTATTACAGGTAGATTGACTACCTATATAAAGCAATTAAGGAATACATTTCTGCAGATATTTGCATGGCTCTTCACTTAAAAAAAACCAGCATTCATGGCTGAATGGTTGATCCCTGGGAGAACCTCTCTTTCCACAACTTCAAACATGAATTTGCAGCTACTACACATCAGTCAAGGTTTAATGAGCAGGATGGGTAGTATACAGCTTTCCAGATGTAGCTGAGTTGAATCTCCCATTAGTCCTAGCCAACATAGTAGCAGTAGATTATGTATGTTGCTCTCCAACAGCATCTGCTGACCCACACATTCTTCAATGTCAGCAATAGAGGCTCGGTTATGCCCCTGGTGAATTTGTTTGCTTATAGGTCAATTGTAATTTTAAAAATAAGCTATTTTTATCTTTCTCATCAGAGAGAACAGCAGTACCTTTGTGTCTGTTATAAAGTATAATACCGTAGTCATATTTCACAAGCAAATACCAGGCAATATGTTTCTCATGATATTTATGGTTACCTAATGGCTTTACATAATAGTTGTGGAATAGTTATTCTCCTTTCTAACCACCAAAATAAATTGTTTTCAGAAAGACAGCCACAATTTTATCAATTTCAGTTGTGATCTAAGATTTCAGCCTTGTAAATTCTCAGTTTCATTTGTTTGAAGACTGAAAGAAAAATATATGTTCATATACTTAAAGGGGGAGCCTGGTGTTCCAAAGCTGAGGTTTTCATTTTTTGATTGCAAAGTGATATATCACAGGCAAAAAGTGAGAATAATTGTAAATGGAGAAAAGTTGGAAGTACAGTATAGTAAAACCTCAAGTTACAAATGCCTGGAGTAACGCGAAATTCGACTTACAGAAGGAAAGTCTGGGGAAATCACGTCCCGATTTATGGAAAAAACTTGTGTAATGGAACAGGTTTCCCCAGAATACATTGAGTCTGGGATGGCTTAAAATGGCAGCCCCATGCCATTTTAGAGTCTGGAAGGGTTTAAAATGGCAGTCTCATGCCATTTTAGAGTCTGGGAGGGTTTAAAGTGGCAGCCCCATGCCATTTTAGAGTCTGGGAGGGTTTAAAATGGTGGCCCCATGCCATTTTAGAGTCTCTGGATGGCATGAAAAGTCCTCTCTTCAGGAGAAGTTTGAGCAGGGATTTTGGTGAGGAAACCACAGTGGGCGAAGGAAGGTCTCCTCACCCGCTGGTGGTTTCTTTAGCAAGAAAGCCCAGGACGTGGGCTCCCCTGGTGGTTGGACAAACAGCTCCTGTTCGTCACCTTCCCAAACAGGGAGGCCGCCTGATGCCAACCCTCAGGACGAAGCACCAGAAAAGATAGGGAGCTTAGCTTCATCTTTTCCATTGTGTGTTCTGCATTTTTTGCCCTTTTTTTTAAGGTCGATCAATCTCCCCACCTGGTGGTCAGCTGGAGATAGAGGAGAAGGTATTCTTCAAGGATTCCCTTTTCTCTCCTGTACCTCAAGCGATCTCTAAGAACCCTACAGGTGAGAGGGCAGCAGCACAAATGTGAATTATTAAATTATTTTTAAAAAAGTCTCTACCCCAGCCGACCACCATCAGGTAAGATCGATTGAGGTACAGGAGAGAAAAGGAAATCCTCTAAGAATACCCCCTCTTCTCCACCCCAGCCGCTCGCCAGCTAAGGAGATCAATTGAGGTGCAGGAGAGAATTTTTTTTGGATTAAAAAAAAATTGGAGGGTCAGGAACATTTTTTAAATTTTCAGTGCAATCCTATGGGATATTGTGCTTCAAGTTACAGGAAAAACTGCTTTATGGAAAACTTTCCGGAATGGAGTAATTCCATAAACTGGGGTTTTATTGTATAATTGAGGTGTGCCATAGCAGCTTGTAAATTAGCTGCAATTAAGGATGGCATGTTGTACAAATCTTACAGAAACATGAATAGGGTTCTAGCTACCATGTCAGACATCCAGAAAGATGCAAGATTGATGAAGATTGTATACTTATCAAATGTTATGGGAACCCTAAATATTGCCTAGATCTTTCCTATGTTCCATCGGTAGTATGTGTACCACTGGTTAAAAGCCAACGTTATTCCACTTATGCTCCTTGATGGGTCTGTTTTGGGACCTTCTGATGTTGAAAGCATCAACGGTCTTAAAGAATTCTACAGGAAAATCCAAAATTTATCACCCACTGAAGCAATCACATTCAAAAAATTGTTTTTATTAAATTTCTAGTCCCAACTGGAATAAATGAAGCAACTGTTGAAAAGTGTACAGTATTAATAATTTAATTCAACTAAATTCTATTGTAGTCAGAACTACAAATTGCATTCAGGCCATTATGTCTTACAAGTCTATAAACAAAATCACAATTCTAGCTGTCCTTGAAAACTCAGAATATTGCCTAGTACACATAACATATAAATTAATTTGTGGAATTGACTGCCCTGAGCCATGACAACAGCCAAGAGTGGAAGTGGATTTAAACGAATCACTTATTGTTAATACGTTTCAGTGCAATCCTAATTGGCCAAAATTGGCAAGAGCCAGCTGAGCTGACACTACGGAAAATACTCAGAACAGTAGTTCCCAACCCTCTCAACTTTGTAGCCTCTTTTGATTTTTACGAAACCACCTCTTTGCCTCACTTCTACAGTCATTCATTTTTTTTAAATTAAAATGAAGAGTGTAATTTAAAATAAAGATAAGTACAGAAATGTAATGGTTGAATCCTATTGCCCATTTACACCTCTATAAGGGAAACTGAATAATCCTTAGTGGCAAATGAATAATCATTAATGAGGTGTTGGTGGTCTTTTTTCAAGGTGTGCACCCAGTCAAGCGACCAGGCATGCAACAAGAGGTATGTTAATGAGTGGCAACTTCCTGCCAAGATTTATGTAATTTCCCTTACTAAGCATAAATTGACAAAAGGATTCTGGCTCATTAAAAAAAAAACAAGAAAGCTAAGCACTTTTGTGTACTCTGTTGTCTTTTAGAATGAGACACTCATTCTTAACTTCACTTCCTCCCACGGGTCTTCCTCTTTTAAATCATGCATCCAGAGTTATTTTTACTCAACTGTAGCAAATCCCATTTCGGTTTTTTAAATTTTATAATAAAACTTTCACTTTAGTAGTGTTAGTGCCAAACTCCAACTTGAACCTATACTTTTTAAAAAATGATTTAATTCTCAAATTCCAGGGCACACAATGTTTAAGTACCAATTCATATAAAGGTAAAGTAAAACCTCGGTTTACAAATGCCTTGGTTAACGTTTGCTGTGGTTTACGATAGCAAATCCTACTAAAACGATGTCTCAGTTTTCGTTTCCCCCTGTTTTACAACGGAAATTAGATCCCCAACACCATTTTAGACAGCGCCTGCCTCCCACCGCTGGAAGTCACAATTCTTCATTTACCACTGGGGCGTTGATGATGTTTTTGCTGCTGCTTCCACATTGTTCACCACTTCTACCAGCAGCAGGAGAGTATGGGGACCATATCCACTTGGTTCCGGTCTTTGTTTTGGTTCCCTGTGCAGCACTATAACCAGACCGCGCGTCTCCCCCAGGCGCACGTTCCTGGTTGTAGTGCTGCGCAGGGAGCTTAGACGAAGACTGGAACTGAGCGGATAAGGTCTCCACACTCTCCCGCTGCTGGTAGCGTCAGAGACTGGGCTACTGGACACACTGTTGAGGAAGAAGCAGTGGAGATTGCTTTGTCCCTTTTGTGGGGGTGGTGGACTATCATGTCTGGTATTTTTTGGGTGGTTTTTGTATTGTTTGCATTATTTTTGATCTGGTTGGGAGCATTTTTTAATTTTTCAATGCATCCCTATGGGAAAACGTGCTTGGTTTACAATTTTTTTTTTTTTGTTTACAACAAAGAATGTCGGAACAGACCAACATCATAAACTGGGGGTTTATTGTATTTATATGATGGGGTTAGTAACCACCCTGTCTTACTTCTCTCCCTTAACTCTCATTCTTTCCTGACCGTGGAACAACAATTTAGAATGGTGATGGTGCGGCCAATACAAAAGGGTAAGAAGGACAGGTTGCACTTACCTGTAACTGTCGTTCTTCGAGTATGTTGTTTGTGAATTCACACTGATGGGTTCTGCGCTTGCGCGGGAGCCATGTCGGAGCTGAAAAGCTGATTGGATAAATTTGAATAGTTAGTACCACCCACCATCTCCACCCGCCCATAGCGCCATTTCGCGCTTTCCACCTCAGTTAATATTAAAGCTGTACAGAGGATAATGGTATCTCATCCCTGCAGCAGTAAGAGGGGAAGGACGGGTGGGTTGTGTGAATTCACAAACAACATACTCGAAGAACGACAGTTACAGGTAAGTGCAACCTGTCCTTCTCCTTCGTGTTGTTTGTGAATGCACACTGATGGGTGACTAGCAAGCTTGCTTACCTGGACGGTGGGTAGCTGGTGCTGTGATGAGATGTGCCGCTTGGTGGAGATGTGGTCTGGTCTCAGGATACACTCGAAGGTCAGGAGGTCATCATGGCATTGAAGCGCGGAGACCTGCTGTCAAGACCGAGCGACCCAACCTGGAGTCGGGGATGGCTCTGGTGTCAAGTCTGTAGTGGTTGACAAAGGTGAGTGGCCTGGACCACGTTGCGGCTTTGCAGATGTCCTCCATCGGGATTCCTTCCAGGAAGGCGGTGGAGGCGGCCATGGATCTAGTGGAATGAGCCCTGACGTGGGGAGGTGGTTCCCTTGATGTCAGGCGGTAGGCCAGATAGATTGTCTCGCAAATCCATTTGGAGAGGCGCTGGGCAGAAAGCGCCCGGCCTTTGGATTTACCGCCATAGGCGATAAACAGTCTGTCGGATTGTCTGAACTCTCTGGTACGTTGCGTGTAGAAGAGGAGCGCTCTTCGCACATCCAGGGAGTGCCAACTTCTTTCCTGAGTGCTGGAGGGGTTGGGGAAGAAGGCAGGTAGGGTGATGACCTGTGACAGGTGAAACTCCGTGACCACTTTGGGGAGAAAAGAGAGGTCCGGGTGCATGACCACTCTATCGTGGAAGAACTTAAGGAAAGGAGGGTCACTCCTAAGGGCTGCAAGCTCTCCTACTCTGCGGGCCAAGGTGATGGCCACCAGGAACGCAGTCTTCCACGAGAGTAGGTGGATGCTGGTTGTTGCCAGTGGTTCAAAGGGCGGCTTCATCAGGGCCTCCAGGACAATGGACAGGGACCATTGAGGCGTGGGTGGTCTTGAAGGGGGAAAAACGTTCTTCAGACCTTTGAGGAACCTCTTCATGGTGTGGTCCTGGAAGGCTGAGGCAAGGGCAGACTGAGGTGGAGAGTGGGCGATGACAGCGGCCAGGTGTACACGTATGGAAGAGTGTGCCAGGCCGGTCTCAGCGAGATGGAGCAGGTAGTTCATTACGTCCTCTAGGGAGGCTGTGGCCAGTTCTTCGCCTTGATCCCTGAGGAATGCATTAAACCTCTCAATCTTGTTCTTGTAGGACTTGGATGTGGAGGGTTTCCTGCTCTGCTCCAGGACCCTGCTCACTCTGGGGTTATGAGCCAGGCCGTGAGGTGGAGGCTCGGTAGGTCTGCGTGAAGCATCCGTCCCCCTTCCATGTGGAGGAGTGACGGGTCGTCCGGAAGAGTGACCGAGTCCGTTGCCAGTTCCCCGAGTAGCGGGTACCAGTGTTGCCTGGGCCATGCTGGCGCGATTAGAATGGCTCGGGCCCCCTCCTGCCGAAGGCGAACTAGGACCCTCTGGACAAGCGGGAAGGGTGGAAAAGCGTAGAGGAGGCGTCCGCGCCAAGGGATCATGAAGGCATCCCCCATGGATCCCTGGCCCATTCCGGCTCTCGTGCAGAATAGGTTGCACTTCGCGTTGGTTTCGGATGCGAAGAGGTCCATCTGTGGACGGCCCCATCGCTTG
Source organism: Furcifer pardalis (assembly GCA_030440675.1). Classification (NCBI taxonomy): domain Eukaryota; kingdom Metazoa; phylum Chordata; class Lepidosauria; order Squamata; family Chamaeleonidae; genus Furcifer; species Furcifer pardalis. The sequence goes on from CP126896.1 coordinate 51,322,465, forward strand.
CACAGGAGCTCGAAGACCGATGCGTTGAGCTCCCATTCGTGGTTGTCTGTGGTCTTGCGGCTGAGGCTGTCTGCTGTCGTGTTGAGTGCCCCTTGGATGTGCACTCCGATTGGTAGGATGTGGTTTTGGAGGCACCACTCCCAGAGTTGGACAGCCAGGTAGAGTAGGGACGGTGATTGAGTCCCTCCTTGTCGGTTGAGGTAGGATAGGGCTGTTGTATTGTCCGAGGCAACTTGGACGGCCCGTCCCCGGAGGTTGGCCTGGAAGGTCTTCATGGCCTTCCAGATTGCGAGCAGTTCCAGGAAATTTATGTGGTGTGCTCGCTCCTGTCGTGTCCACTTGCCGCTTATCTCCAGGGATCCGCAGCATGCTCCCCATCCGAGTGTGCTCGCATCCGTGGTGATCTGGGCTGACGGCGCGGGAGGTAGGAATAGTCTCCCGATGGTCACGAATTCGTGGTTGGTCCACCATTGTAGTTGCTGTTTGAGTTCGTGGGTTGGCACGAGCCGCTTGCCTGGATCGTCCACCATGGGGTTGAAGAGGTGTAGGAACCATGACTGGAGTGATCTCATCTTTAACTTGGCAAACGGTATGACCGCCGTGGTGGAGGCCATGAGGCCTAAGAGTCTCTGTGCTGACTTGGCACTCACCGTGCGGCGTCTTTGAAACTGATGGACCAGCGATCTGATGTGTGTCAGGCGCTGGGGGGGGGAATGCTCTTGCCTTCGTGGCATCCAGGATCGCCCCGATGTAGTCCATCTCCTGGGCCGGTTGTAGGCGTGACTTCTTCATGTTGATGCGAAGACCAAGATCCTCCATGGTCTTGAGGGTGAAACGCACGTCCCTCCGTGCTTGGTCTGCAGAGGGGGCCGTTATCAGCCAGTCGTCTATGTAGGGGAATACCTGGATGCCTCGGGTGCGAAGGTATGCCGCCACCGGCGCCATGCATTTTGTGAAGACTCTCGGCGCGGTGGAGAGACCGAATGGCAGGCAGATGTACTGGAAGGCTTGCTCCCCGATGCAAAACCTGAGGAACTTGCGGTGATCTTGGCGTATCGAGACGTGGAAGTACGCGTCCTTGAGGTCGATTACTGCAAACCAGTCCCCAGCCTTCAGAAGGGGGAGGATGGTTTGGAGCGTGACCATGTGGAACTTTGCCACTCGGATGTGCTTGTTGAGGCGACGGAGGTCCATGATGGGCCTGAGCCCTCCGTCCTTCTTGCTGACGATGAAATACCTGGAATAGAATCCGTCGCAAAGAGATGTCGAAGCGACTGGTTCTATTGCCCCCTTGAGCAGAAGTGCTGAGAGTTCCTCCTGCAATTGGGGGGACGGGTTGGTGGTGCGGATGTGCCCTAAGCTTGGCCATCTCTCGAATTCGATGGCGTAGCCAACGTCTAAGATTTTCAGTACCCACCGATCGGTGGTTATGGAGTCCCAAGCGGCAAGGAAGTTCCGGAGCGGTACGTACGGCATCGGATGGGTGGAGGGAGGATCTTCGGTTTGGTGAGAGTCAAGGCCGTTGCTTTTGCCTCCGATCGGGGCGCTTGGAGTTTTGGCCCTGATTCTGGAAGCGCGAGCGGTTGTAGTGTTTACGGGGTTTGTAGTAATGTTGCTTGGCCTGGTCTTGGGGACGAAAGGACTGGCGGTTGCGGTAGTCCTGGTTGTACCCTGAGGAGGACCTGCGTTGGTAGCCGCTGGTCGAGCCAAGTCGAAGTGTGTTGGACGTCGCAATGTCCTTTTGGAGCTCGTTAAGGGCACTGTCCGTGTCCGCGGCGAACGGTCCTTTCCCGTCGAAGGGGAGCTCCTCGATGAGCTTCTTCGTGTCATCATGCAGGTCGGCCGACCTGAGCCATGCATGGCGACGGAGTTGTATGGCGGCAGCCACAGTCTTGGCCCCCGAATCGCAGATGTGACGCGCGGTTCGGAGCTGCTGTTGGCTGAGCTGAGTCCCTTCCTCGGAGAGGGTCTCGAATTCGGCACGCAGATCAGGGGGTAGTCTGTCCAAGGAAGCCTCCACTTTACCCCACAGCTTGATGTTGTAGGCCGCCATGGCTGCCTCGTAATTTGCCGCGCGGGTGGCAAGGGAGGAGGTGGCGTAGACTCTCCGTCCGATGGCGTCCAGTTTCTTCCCTTCCTTCGTGGACGGGACAGGGACGCTGTGCACGGCGGTGCGGTGCTGGGTGGCCTTTACTACCCTCGAATTCGGCGTGGGGTGTGTATGGAGGAACTCACCCTCCTCGCCGAGGAGCTTGTATATCCCGTCCAGCCGATTGGAGACGACGTGGGATGATACTGGCCTGCTCCAAACCGTCTTGGCCGAGTGGGCGACGGCAGGGAGGAAGGGTAGGTGCACCGGCAAGATCTTTTTGGTGTCCGCCAACCCGCACACCTCGTCCACGAATGGAGCCGGCGGGTGTTCTGCCCTGATATTCAGTATCGGGCCCATGCGGGTAAGGAGGGCGGTGAAGGACTTCTGATCCTCCGGCTACAGGCGTTCCTTGGTGCCGACCTGCTCCACTGGGGACTTCTCGGCGTCGACCGGAGGAAGATCGTCCGTGTCTTCCTCCTCGCCTTCTCCCTCAGATGATTCGTCTGAGCCTCCAGACACCCCGCCGATGGATGGGGGTGGCAGTGAGGCCTCGGGGTCCGAGTCAGACCAGTAAGGCCTGGCTGAACTCGGTTCCTCCCCGGAGACGGATGGTGGTGGCGGCGGCAACGGTTGCGAGGCCACGGATGGGACACGGCGCCGCTTGGAGACTGCGGGTGCGTGCTTAGCCTTCCGTTTGGAGGCGGCTCGTGGGGGTCCGATGGTGGCGATGACTTTATCGGTGATCTTCTCCGTCATGGCCTCCAGGAGCGGGGACAGCATGTCCAGCGTGAGGAACGGTTGTGCGGCGGCCTCCGGTTCTCTTTCCTCCCTTCTCCTGTCAGGAAGCAGGGACGCCCTCCGCTGTGGTGGTGCCGGGGGGGTCTCCTGGTGTGGCGGGATGCCCTGTGACTCCGGCGGTGAAGCATGTGGGGGCGACGGTGGCGGCGATGTAACGGCCGCCACAAAGACGGCGGAGGCCGGGGAAGCAGAAGGAGACGGCCGATGAACCCGCGGTGTTGGGGGTAGGGAGGAAGAGTGTTTCTTGGCCTTCTTTTTCTCTTCCTTCCTTCGCTCCTCTTTGCTCTTTTTCTTCTTGAAGAGCTCAACGGTCGTGAGCTTCTTCGTGGCTGGTGGCGCTGACGAGGACGTCTCTTGGCGGGCCTCAGCCGGGCGGCTTGGGCCTTGTGGTGCCAGGGCGGACTCCATGAGGTGGGCCTGCAGTCGGTTTCTCCGGTTCTTTAGGGCGACTTTGGAGAACTTCTTGCAGGCCACGCACGAGTGCACCGGGTGGTCCTCGCCCAGACAGATCAGGCACCTCGAATGGTTGTCGGTGCTCGGGATCTTGGCCGAGCACGAGAGGCACTTCTTGAAGGCCGCCGACGATGCCATCCACGGAGGGGTGGCGAAGGGCTAGAAGGGGGGGTACCCCTTCGCGGCTCTTCTGCTTCTTATTCTCTCCTCTTTTTTTCTTTTTTTTTTTTTTTGAAAAAAAGGGTTTAGGAAATTTTTAGTGCTGAAAGCTATCCCGGTGAACGACCGAACAATTCGGTAAGAAAAGAACAAAAACGGGAGAGCTCTCGAACAGGCTCCTGCTGTAGCAGCGGAAAAACAAGAACTGAGGTGGAAAGCGCGAAATGGCGCTATGGGCAGGTGGAGATGGTGGGTGGTACTAACTATTCAAATTTATCCAATCAGCTTTTCAGCTCCGACATGGCTCCCGCACAAGCGCAGAACCCATCAGTGTGCATTCACAAACAACACGAAGGAGAATGTTATTTTTATTCACTGCCATGTTAATTCACTGTTGTTTTCATGTTATCCTTTTGGCTGCCCATCCAAGCCAATCTGCTTTGGTAGAACAGTAGCCATCCATCAATACTTCTTCCTGACATTTCTGTTTCATGCACTCCCTCACTCTGTTTTCCTCTCCTTCTTGAGGCCTAATGAACATGCTATTTATGGCAAAGTTTATTCGCATAAGAAAATATAATTTGGGTGAATCTGCTTTTTAAATTGTTTGAAAAGTGTAGCAGAACTTTTAGAATCACAAAATAGCTGATTAAAGGTAAAGGTCACCCTTGCTCAAAAGTCAGTTGTATCTGACTCTAGAGTTCAGTGCTCATCTGTTTCATAGTTGAAGAGCCAGTGCTGCTGAAGATGCTTTTTTAAAAAGGTATGCATTTACCTAGTACCATATTTCTACATGAAGAAGCAAAAAAGCAGGACAAAAAACACAATGGGCACCAACTTCATAGTGCACAAATGCACACACACGTTAAATAAATATGCATATGTCTGTGCATGTACAGGAAGGCATGAATATACACAGTAGATCTTCAAGCTCAGAGCATACTACAAATGGAAATATATGGAGTTGGTTGATGTCATTCTTCTTCTCTGTCTAGGTCAGATGTGAAACTTCCAAAATAAAGGCACATTTTAGTGAGTTCATTCTGCAGTTCCCTTCGCCTGAACTAGTGTGAGAAAGATTAGCCAGCAACACAAGGTTGCCGTTACCAGGATACGCCCGATTGTGGTTCAAAAATACCTCAAGCTTCTAGGAAGCTCTTTCTGCTAATTTAAATCCAACCAGATGCATTTAATAAAATAACTGATTTCATAGGACTAGCCGAGTGAAGAATAGTGAGTGACTGGTAGCAACACAACTGATACAATCTTATATAAACCATGAACAAAAATACAAAAGAAGAAAGATGGACATTTGTGGACACAATAAACACCAAGAAACTATGGAAGTAAATTAAAATCCTTACTTACAGGCTGGGGCTGTTCTGCAATACAGCAGTTGAAACACAACCAGAACTCACTCATTTTGCTAGCAGTTCAAAGTGCAAATACCACAGTTAAGAGCAAGACACAAAGCTCCAAATCTGCAAAATAATATCTCTTCCGAGTACTCTTAGTGCTTAGATTCCACAGTGGATAAATAAGATTTGTTCTTTAAGCTCTGCAATGCCGTTCAAGTTGGCACCAAAGTAGTGGTCTTCTGCCTCTTTTCTTCCCTCAAGATAATGGACCATACATCACAAAATCGAGACCTTCTTTCTGTTATTAGCTTCCGAGGAATAACCTGGAAAACAACAACAAAAAGACAAAAATGTTTTAGTGTTTACTATTGGGCTTCTGAAATAACCGTTTAAAATCCCACTACTTAATATTTAATAGGCTCTATTTACATAATATTCTAGGTTTTAGACAGAACCAAAAACTACAGACTTTTAATTTTTGTAACAATTAATTGAGTAGAAAATAAATCTCAAAATACAGAAAACCAAAAAAAGGTACTTTATTCTGTTCTTACAAGTCTTCAAATAGGTATTGGGGAAAGAAACCAATGGGAGACATCTGCAAATGGAACTGTTTTTATAGGAGGAAATCAGCCCTCTCCCCTCTCTACTTAGCCTCCATGCAGTCCCCCAAGCAAGCAAGCAAGCAAGCAACCCATAACACTTATATACTGTCCCATTCTGGAAGATTAGAAAACTCTCCAGAACCAGTTCTGGGGCACTGTTCGATATTGAAGGGAGAGAATTCCTTTGTACAGTAATACCTCGGATAACACTAAGACTTGGTTCCACAAGTCTTGGTGTTATCTGATTTTTAGTGTTATCCGATGCATGTTAAAATCCTACGGGATGGATCGGATAATGTTAAAGCTCCATAGAGATACATTGTAACTGCACAGGCTTTAGCAGTTGTTATCCGATCCATTCCATAGGACCTTAACGTTATTCGATCCAATTCTCCTCCCCAGATTACTTAACGTTATGCGATTTTAGCGTTATCCGAGGTAGTTATCCGAGTTATTACTGTACTTTGCTTGTAAAATGTCTGTTCTTGGCTTGAGTATTCAGTAATCCCAGCCCCTTCAACAAATGGTCATATTAACTATCCCACAGAAAGACCCTTCTCAAAGTTTGTAGTACTATTGAACCACAATTGGACATATCCCTGGCAATGGCAACCTTGTTGTGTTGGCTAATATTTTTAACACTAGGTTAGTCGAAAGGAACTTTGGAATAGATTCACCAACAGTTGGCTTCATTTTGGCAGTTTAAAATCTGACCTAGACAAGAAAGAAGAACTATCCCACTTGAACATATTTCATGTAGTATTCACAATGTGCTGGAGCAATGATGTCTTACCGGATCTTGAGAATTAATCCAATCAAATGTTCTTAACAGGTCACTCCCCCCTCCACCACATCACTGTCATTTCTTCTTGCCATCGAACAATTAAATAACCCAACCTCATTTCTGTGTGTTTCAGTAAGTGGGTGCCATTTGGGCTCACATACTGTTGAACTAACATAATTTAAATACTGTTAGCCTGCTGCTCTAAGTAATAGTGTTTTCAAAGCTGCAAAATAATATTTGTTACCTGAAAAGGTTTTAAGGTCCTAGATTGGAAATACGGACACTCGTAAGATTCCAGCCATTCTTTTGTGAATCTGAAGGGCTAGTTAATATCTAACCTGAAACTATATAGCTGTTATACTTTGAAAGGGCAATGAAGCATTATTCTATTTTACTCTGGCCATTTGGCACAGTATGTATTCTCCCAATTGTACTCTTACAAATCAAGGTCAAAATATTACATAGAAAGACACCTAACACAAACGTGCACTATTAAGAATGTGTGTGAATTTATGGGCCATGCTTTACAATACTGAATACAGGTGGTTCTGTATCTATGAGAAATACACGTGGACCATTAAGAAAATATAGCAGTTATTTCTGCATAGTTGGTGTATTGCCCAAGTATGCAGAAATACATTACCGGTAGTTTGCAGATCAAAAATTAACCACCATCCTGACAAAGACATATGCTTAATGGCTTCCAAGAAATATGGAATTCTGAGGACAATGGCAACATAATGTTGAGGAGGATAGCTGGGGGAAAGGGAGGCATGGGGGGTACTACTCTCCTCTAACCTTGTAATTTCTTAGATAGAAATTGTGTAACGGCATATGGTCAGGAAGTTTCAGAGTGTTTTAATGGCCACACAGAAAGTTCTACTATATGTCCCAATCAAATATAACTCTGAAGAAAGAAGAGTAGGGTCTTCCCTGACAATCTTAATATTGAGACAAGTTTATTGGAGTAACACATAATCTTTCCAACGGCTTGATCCTACTCTGTAAAATAAAGATGCTCTCTAATAATTTCTTCAATCATCGAAGTCATTTCTGAACTCTGGATCTCAACAGAACTTCCAATCGAAGTTGTAACATCTCCAAACAGCCTTCAAAAAACTATTCAGATATACAGTAATACCCTGGGTAACGTGAGTACCGTATAGCGTGAAAACCGCATAACGTGACAAGATTTTCGGAAAAATCTTGCATCGAATAACATGATTTTCAAGTTATTTTCACATAGGCGAGCGAAACGGTGATCCCACGTCAAGGCAATTGCCTTGACATGTGATCCGCGTTGCTATAGTGTGCCCGGGAAAGAGGCGGCTTGGTCAAAATCCTCACCCCCACGCAGGGGGAGGGAATTTCGGCCAAGCCGCCTCTTTCCCAAGCCGGGGAGACCCCGCGGAAAGGCGCCTCTCCTCTCCCGAAGTTCCGAAAGGGTAAAGATCCTTATCTTTTCGGAGCCTCGGGTGGCTTGCAGGCGCACGCATTGGTGGGGGTTAGCACAGGGTACCCTGCGCTAACCCCCACCAATGCACGCGTGCCTGCAAGCCACCCGAGGTTCCGAAAAGATAAGGATCTTTACCCTTTCGGAACTTCGGGCGTGCGGCGCGCGTTGGTGGGGGTTAGCGCAGGGTATGGGGGGACCTCCGTACCCTGCGCTAACCCCCACTAACGCGTGCGCGCCTGCAAGCCACCCGAGGTTCTGAAAATATAAGGATCTTTACCCTTTCGGAACTTCGGGCGCGCGGTGCGCGTTGGTGGGGGTTTCGCTCGCCTAAACAAGGGTCGGCTTTTCCGAATGGAAATGCCAACCCTTGTTTAGGCGCTTTGCGATGGGAGTTTGGGCACCCAAACTCTCATCGCAACGAGCCTAAACGGGCATCGCACGTCAAGGCAAGGTATCAAAGCAGGGTATGCCACCCCCCACTTTGATCCCTTACCTTAACGTGAGATCCCCGTTTCGCGTGCCTGGGCAAGGGTTGGCTTTTCCGAATTCCCCCCTCCCCCGGGGGGAATTCAGAAAAGCCGACCCTTGCCCAGGTGCGCGAAACGGGGATCCTACGTTAAGGTAAGGGATCAAAGAGGGGGGGTGGCACCCCCCGTTTTGATACCTTGCCTTGACGTGCGATGCCCGTTGCTATACCCGTTTGGTAGAAGAGGCTCCCGCTGGCGCGCCTTTTCGCGCGTGTGCGAGTGCCTCTTCTCAGGTTTTTTTTAGCGTTGTTGGATCAATGTATTGAACAACGTTAAAAACTGGACAATGTCATGACTCGTGGAACCATGTCATAACGTTATCCGGGGTTCTAGTGTATCAGCCTCCTACAATAAGCCACTAATTGGTTTCCACCTTGACTCTATAACCAGCTTTGGAATCTCACAAAGTAACACTTTTCATTGTGACTTGCTGACTTCAAAAGAATTCAGGTGGGTAATAACACTATCTTATCCAACCAGCTCTCTGAGACACAAACTTGATTGGCATGGGTGTTTTTCCATTTAGTGATCTGGTTCTCAAACCATTCTAGTTAAAAATTAATCTTTATGGTTTTGGGAACAGGTGATATTAAGCAGTTAACAACAAGGAAGCAGTAGACTGAAACTCTCTTATTTTACTCTTTGGGAAAGAAGTTAAAATGCAAACATTTGGAGTAAACTTTATATTGGTCCATGTAACCTACAGCCCACGGGCCGGCCCCAGCCTGTAGTGCCATTTCATGTGGCTCGCCATCCTCACTCCCACTGCCAAAAGCACCAAAATCACCAGAAAATGTGTTGCCCTTGCTCCCACCGCCACTGGAAGCTGCCAAAGTGGCAAACCCAGCAAAAACAATGCCGTAAATGCACCCGCAGCTGTCGTAAATGCATTTGTGGCATCATTTGTGGCAGGAGGAATCATGTGTCCGGCTATCTGGGGGGGGGGGCATGGTCTGGCCCACAGTACAAAAAAATTGAGAACCCCTGATGAAAACCTTAAACTAAGCAGATAATTGCACAATTCAATTATACATTTGAATGAGTGGGGGGGAGAGAGATTATTATTCTGTACCATGGCACAAACCTTGATTGAGTTACCATTCATGTTTTCTATGTTAGCTCACAGAAAAAAATATGAACTAATAGCAAATAAATCCTTTTAATGATTTACATTTAAATATTAAAGGTGTAAAATCCCTCACCCCACAAAAGCTAAGGAAACAAACGAATGGATTTTTTAATCAGTGAGACACAAGATTCCTTCTGATATTAAAAAGTCTTGCTTTTAGCAAGCAAAACCAAGATTCCTTCTGATATTAAAAAGTCTTGTTTTTAGCAAGCAAACCTAATACTGATTGGTTTGTTATTTGTGTCAGAGGCACCACCAGCATATAATAACGTACAAAGCTAAAATTAACATATCTAAAACAAAAAGGAATTAAAAGGGCTAGATGACATCCACCCAACATCAGGCCACATAAACAGCATTTTCTCTCGCCAATGTAAGGTCCTCCTCAGTGTATGATGAAGGGGATCATGTGCATTGTGTCATATGGGCGATTGTTCTTCTCTGCATTCACATAGGCTACCATCTACAGGGAAACACCAAAGCTCACCTATGGACTTTGTACCATTCAAAATATCTCGATGTATCACAGTTTTGTTATCGAGGATAAAAATGAATTGAGGTAACATACTTTTGAAAGTCTTGGGAAACAGGCAAAACAAAAACAAATTCTTTCCAGTATGCATTACAGCATGCTTGTTTTTGTGCAAGGAACTACCAACAATCACAGATTAGCAAAAGTACTTTGGGTAGCCGTAGGACAGATCTCCTATGCCTTTGGCAGTGATCTAAAACAGTGTTTCCCAAATGCTGGTTTTTGTACTTCAGTTCCCAGAAGCCTAAGTCATTTCCCCAAAGCACTGATCAGCCAATGTACTGACTTAGGTTTCTGGGAATTGAAGTCCCCCTGTGGGCTGTGTACCCCTTGTTGGGAACCACTGGTCTAAAACATCAAATTTTAGATAATGAAGCTCTGATTAGCATATAACTAACTGCTGGTAAAATGCAACACTGGTATACACTAGTATTAGCCTACATTTAAACGGTACAGAAGGTCAGGTGTTTGGTTTTTTTAAAGGTGGCAATTCTGGTTTTAATATCTAATGGGAAAGGAAGCAAAATGGACCTTAATCCTAAAGTAGGAGTTTCAAAAAAATGGCATTTTCTCCAAAGAACAATGAACCATGTAGAAAATGTGGAAGAAAGGCTTGGAAACAGAGGCATTGGGAATTACAGTAGGGTGGAGGGTGACTCTGGTCTATTTGTTGTGTTTCTTTTCAAAGATATAGGAGTACTTCTTGAGTGGTAGGTAGAAAACAAGCATATATGTTTAAATCTAATGTGGGGGGGGGGGGAGCTCTCATGGCTTCTTCAACTTGTCCTTTCCTTTTCTCCCCTGATTTGCTCCCTGACCTCCTGTAAGTGATCACAGCTCCAGGTTATGTTCAGAAGCCAAAGGAGGCAGATGGATAACAAGGCTCAGGAGAAAACACATATAGGAAGCCACAGCTTTAAAGATCTATACACATATTATCCTGCTTTCAACAAGGACACCTCAAAAGCAAAGGTAACTGAAGTCTAGATTTTGGTTAAGGAATGCATTTGAATAAAATCATGAGAGCAAAGAAGGAGCTCATAAGAGTATAAACAATTATGTAAATGTTAACATATATCTGAAGTCTTAAAGGAGTTATGATCCAAGCATTCCTCTGACTGCTTGCCTGTCTAGACTTCTCAGATTAATGAAAGTCCACTAGATTATCCTCTTAAAACAAGACTGTAGCATAGATGAATGCAAGTAATATTTTTAACTGGATAAAGTGTTACTGTTGAATTCCATGGAAGGAAGAATTCTATAATGAATGATTAATCATACTGTATTAGATATATAACCTTATTAACCTGAGAGAAGAATGCATTAACCACTTAAAATTTACAGCCTGTAATAAAGCTTAGGACGGGAAATCTTTCCTTTTCTTCTTCACCTGCAAATGTAAGTAGTATGACATAGAGAATTATAACTTCCTTTAAATAGGCAACTTTTCCGCCAAAACTACACTACTACCCACCAGTGGATCTTTCAACTTGTAGCTAAGAGCACAGTATATTAATTTATGGGAAATAAAAATAAAAATAAGAGAAGGCACTCAAAACCTTTCTTTTCAAAGTTGAGATGAATACATCATAGCCAGCAAATATGTTCTGGGTTATAAATCCCAGTAGCCCTTATCAGCAAAGACAATGGTAAGGTATGATGGGAGCTGCAGTTCAGCAACATCTGGAAGCCTACAAGTTGTTCATCTCTATTCTAAAGAGCAGTAAGTAACAGTAAAATCTTTGCTTTATTCACTTTCTGCTGATAAAGCTAGGTATGCTTATGTTTACAGAATGTTGGCTTTTAGCACCCATTGCTATACCGTGGAACCTCGGTTAAAAGAATGGCTTGGTTAACGTAAAATTGCATAACAGAAGGAAATCCATAGAAAATAGTGGCTCAGTTTACAGATTTTTTGGGAGGAAAGGATTAAATGGTTTTCAATGCATTCCTATGGGAAATCAGATTTCAGTTAATATATTTTGGTTTTCAATGCATTCCTATGGGAAATTGCATTCAATGCATTCCTATGGGAAATTCAGTTTAAGTAATTACTTGTTGTATTAAACATCCCAGAGAACGCATTAATTTCGTTACCTGAGGTTCTACTGTACTTGAACGTTATAGGACCAAAATATCTGTAAGGACCACATCCTCAAAATAAGCTTGCCTGGAATTTGAGACATTCAGAGGAGTCCTGCTACAAGTCCCACCCCCCACCCCCAAAAGGCCCATCCAGTGACCAAAATCCTGCTGCTTAGTAAACTGTGTAACAGCCAGCCTACTAAATGAATGCGTATTTAATGAGTTGATATTCTCTAAATCCCACTTATGCAAAAAAGGCCTACTCAAATTGTAACTTACTATGCTGGGTCAAGATGCAGTTAGAGAATGCCAAATTGAATTAACAGAACCTATAGAGCTGACTGACCAAATTCCCATTGATTCAGTAGGTCCAACGTAGTGCAATTTCCTAAGCAACAATATTTTGTCCAGGGCAGTGGTTCCCAACAAGGGGTACACAGCCCACTAGTGGACTTCAATTCCCAGAAGCCTAAGTCAGTACATTGGCTGATCAGTGCTTTGGGGAAATGACGTAGGCTTCTGGGAATTGAAGTCCAAACAAGGGGATATAGACTTTGGGGGGTTTTTTTTGGCAGAAAAATGATTGGGGGGGAGGACCAAGCCTGGATATAGCCCCCCAGTATCAGTATCACTACAATCCATTTTTTTATGATGGGAAGATTACACTGAAGCAGTGTGGTTGTGCCATCTAGGATATGGTAAAGGTCGCCTTTGCTTGAAAGCCAGTTGTATCCAACTCTAGGGTTTCTCTACTATTATCATCACCGCCACCACTACTCCCAGCCTCCATTCATGTTACTAACATCCCACTTTGAGAGAAAGGAACATGCACCAGGCCTAAAAGTGATCAAGCTGCACAGTTGCTCATGTAGATACTATAAAACTGTATTTATATAGCAAATAGCAGGAAAATGACTGACAATGTTTATTTTTTTAAATTCTATTCAGTAGAGCCCCAGAGTGGCTCACAGATTATGAAGAACATTTTAATGTGAGAAAGCAAGATTTAAAAACCAAACAAATTATGGTCACTCTGATAGCAGTGAGAAAATAGACAGACAGATTGAAGTACATATTTGAATAAATGTGCTCAGTAATTACAATAGTGTTCTCCATTTACCGTAAGTTAAGGGTCAATTTCTGTAGCCTTCTGGCTACAGTGCACTACTGCACTTTCAGACAGGAAATGCGGCATTAGAGCTGTTTCAGTATTGAGAGCAACAGACAAAGAAAACAGAAAACCAGAGGAAGGAACAGGACTGCAGATGTTAATGCATCATTTGATTTTAAGAAACATGTCATGCCATGTCTCTTTTTGTCTTGACTATTTCTATTAAAGAAGGGGAAATAGGAGGGGAAAAGAGTGTTCTGCTACTAGATCACAACTGGTCTCCAATTTCCAACTCCATGCTCACAGGATATCTTTTAATTGAAACTGTTTTATGTTCTGATAAATAAAAATGAAATTGTCACAGAATGAAAAAAGTGCTTTTCTGCCAAATGTATGTAATTTTCACGGACAGGCAAAAGCACTTATTTCCATAATTTCCAAGAAGCACAACAAACTCCTTTTTGAAATCACAGACTCCAAGCAGATCCCAGTAGCACATGAACTTTATTTTATTCCATTATAGCAGTGGTGCCCAAGCAAAGGCCCGGGGGCCAGGTACAGTCCATGACGCCAATTCATCCGGTCCACGAAGCCCTCGTCGCGTTTTACTTCTGCTTCCAGGAGCGACAAGGGCTTTGCGGGTCCGATGAATTAGCATCAGGGGCCACACCCAGACCTTAGTGACCGGCTCCCTGAACCACATGGTCGGCCCACAGCCCAAAAAGTTTGGGCACCCCTGCATTATAGCATATAACTTCAAGATATATTGTGCTTAGGGTTTTTTTCCTCTTAAAGAACGCAGCGGGTGTATTAAACTGTCTCTTGCTGCAGTGATATTAAATGTTTGATTTTATTTTTTGAGATAGAAAAACTATTTGAGATTATGTAGTTATATAAAGTTCCTTTTATTCCTCCTAAGTGCCAGCAACATATACAGCAATTCTAGCAAATTTGGAACAGCCAGAAGCCTTGTAATCATCCTGCCAAAATACTCTGTAATATTTATGAGGTTGATTTAGTTTTTAGCAAGCATATGCTCTATTATCCATTCCATAATAGGTTACTTACTTTCTGTAGGTCAGATGCTAGTTTGTTAGTTGGTTTCAGACTAGAGTTGCACCAACAAACATGTGTATAAAGTTTATTTTTGTTATATGGCAACTTGCCCCATTCTTGTATAAGCTATGTGTATGCTTTGTTCATGTTCTTTTCTCATTTCCTAATACAATTTAAAAAGAACAAACTGCTACTAGAAATTGAGATTTATAACAGATCTATACTGAAGAGAAGAAGAAACACATTAGGGAAGGTGCAACTTTATTTGACATGTAGTGTCACTTTATTTATATCAGAGTGTTTTTACAAATTACAGATATACAGTCAAACCTTGCATAAAGAGCACCTCGCTTAAAGAGCAGATTTTTTTCTGAATGTTCGCTTCGCTTAACAAATAAAACCAACCAAAAACTCGCTTAACAAATAAATCGGGGTTCACAATCCCCCCCCCCCGAAGTCACAAGTGGTCACTTACAATGTTGTTTCGCTTAAAGAGCAACCCTGTGAAACACATTATGCTCTTTAAGCAAGGTACAACTGTATTTGAAATACAGTAATACCCCGGATAATGTTATGACTTGGTTCCACAAGTCATGACGTTATCCGGTTTTTAGCGTTGTCCGATGCATGCATCGAACAACGCTAAAAAAAAACCCCTGACTTCAGGGACAAACCGAGCAGGCAGTGGGGTGCCTTTAAAGCTACCCCCCACCACTGTGACTGCAGTAGGATCAGGGGAAAAGCACCTTTCCCCCCATTCTACTGCAGTCTTTCCTCCGTGGTTACCTGCACGCTCCAATCGAGGCTTTTTTCCCTCCCTGTATATTTAAACAGGGAAGGGGAAAAGAGAGAAATCTGATTGGTTCTCTCTCTCCTTCCCCCTCCTTGTATTGTGAATACAGGAAGTGAAAGAGAAAGAGCAATCAGCTGCATGTCAGAGCTCAAAAGCAACAAGAAGGTATAGCTAGGCTGGATTCTCTCCAAGCAGGCAGTGGGGTGGGGTGTGGGGAGTCCCCAAACTGGGGGTGGGGGTGGGGGAAAGGAAGGAGGGAAGTGGCAGGGAGAGGAGCTGTGGCCTCCTTTAATACGATGGATCGGATAACGCTAAAATGAGCGTCTAAAATGAGCGTTATCGGGTGCAAATCTTCCCCTCAAATTTGTCGTCGTTATGCGATTTTAGCATTATCCGGTGCAATCGTTATCCGGGGTATTACTGTACAGATAAAATTCAAAAGCATTGAAATATTAAAATGATTAGACCATTTTTGACCAGGAGCAGGTTGCTTCAAAAGTATCTCAACCATTTACATCAGGGGTGGCCAACCTTTTTGCCCCATGGGCCTGACCATGCCCCCAGAACAGCTGAGCGGTCTAGACCATGCCCCCCCCCCGAAGCATTTACGGCTGTTGTAAATACATCCACTTCCACGTTTGCGTCAGCCACGGGTGTGTTTTATGGCTAATGTAAACACACCCACTTCTACTTCCAGGTATGGGGGAGACAGTGATGGGACAGATTGAATGGCGTTAGGGGCTGAGTCTGGCCCATGGGCCATAGGTTGGGAACTCCTGATTCACATACTACTAACCATCTTCTTTTGTAGTAGGGCATGCATTCCATGCCCATAAATGCTGCATTGATCTGACTTCTCCATATTCATTGAAAAAATTGTCATGCCAGTAAGTAGCCCCATTTTACTTTATTATTCTTTAATCTTCCTGCTTCCTTCAAACTCTATTAAGTGCCTTCCATATTGTCCAGCCAGAATCTTGTCCTGGTGAGAAACACTTTTCGGCATTCATCCAGTTGGCAAGGTGTGTTGTTTTTGCTCCCCATAGGTTTAACATTTAAAGATTGAGAAGTGCAGAAAACCTTTCTTCAATTTTACCCATTAGCTAGGGCAGGGGTCAGCAACCTATGGCCCATGGGCTGGATCTGGCCCTCAGTACCAAATCATGCACCATGTGACCTTGCCCTAGCCACCACTGCTGGAAACAGCCGTGGATGCATTTACGACAGCTGTAAATCCATTTACGACAGCCGCGGATGAGTTTATGGTAGTGTTTACAGCCGGGGGGGGGGGGACCACCAGTCTGGACTCCTCAACTATCTGAGGGTTTGTGACCCAGTCCCTGATTTAAAAAGGTGGATGAGTTTGGTGCTGTATTATCTTATTTCATTCATTATTTGGCGAATGGCTCTTGAGATACAGTGTGACCAAAAACTGAATATGACATATTCTAGGGTAACAGTTATTATAAAATATTTCATCCATATATCTGACAGGAAATCATATTTTGGTTTCCTTCTAGTTTCTATACTTTTCTTTCACTTTCCCCTGAATCTTTTACCAATTTGTCCAGAGGTATTTGATTGTGATGATATATTAATTTAGGTCTCCTTGTGTAACCATTACACCATACTGGATCTCTAAGATCAGTAGTTAATATAAATAATGTTAAGAGTAAACTTATAACAATCAATGTGCTTTTAGGATTTAGAGATGCTTAGGCATGGCCAAAAAATGGTTGGGAACCACTGGTCTAGACCAGGGGTCAGCAAACTTGGCTCTCCAGGTGTTCTTGGACTTCAATTAACAGAAACCCAAGTCAGTATACCTGCTGATCAAGGTTTCTGGGAATTGGAAGTCCAAGAACATCTGGAGAGCCAAGTTTGCTGACCCCTGGTCTAGACCAAAGCTTCTCAACTTTGGTCCTCCAGGTTTTCTTGGATTCAATTTACCTGAAGCCCTGATCAGCAGGTGAGCTTCTGGTAATTGAAATCCAAGAACACCTGGGGGCCCAGGTTGAGAAGTCTTTATCTAGACCAGTGGTTCTCAACAAGGGGTACACAGCCCACTAGTGGACTTCAATTCCCAGAAGCCTAAGTCAGTACATTGGCTGATCAGTGCTTTGGGGAAATGACTTAGGCTTCTGGGAAATGAAGTCCAAAAACCAGCATTTGGGAAACACTGATCTAGACCAGTGTTTCACAACCTTTGGTTTTTGGACTTCAATTTCCAGAAGCCTAAGTCAAATCCCCAAAGCACTGACCAGCCAATGTACTGACACAGATGTCTGGGAATTGAAGTGCTCCTGTCAGGTGTGGGCCACACGTTGGGAACCACTGATCTAGATTATTTCTGTGTTCTACCAGTGGCATGTGTTTCTATTCATTCACATCTCCCAGGTTGAGAACCACTTCCTACATACTCACCTCCAACATTCAACATACATGTGTGCCTCTACCTTAAGTCTTTCTCTTGCTTTACTTTCCAAAGCTATCAGCTTTGTTTTCTGCTTTCTCGTTTGTGTCATCACCATATTCTAGACCATCTTAGAACTATGAGTGAACTCTATCAAACACAGATAGTATTGCTCAGTGACAGAAGAATTAACAAGAATATGTAATTGGCAAATAATTATCACTTTCTAACAAGTTGAGCCATGTTTACATGAGGAAGGAATCATGTAATTCATGTTACTTCAATGGTGGAGAAACAATATACTGATGAAAGACAGCATGTGATGCTGTTTAAATTATCAATACCTGTAAATAATTGAACAGATGTTTCCCACCACCAGTGTAAAGTACCAGGCAGGCTGCAAAGCATAGTCTTATGGACTAAAAATGTCCTTCATCTTACTTATAGTGTAGTGCTATGAAAATACTCCTCAAAAAGCCATTACCTTACCTAACATGCTGTATGAAAGAATATAAACAGTTACATTTACACTATAGGCTAACCACTGCTACCTGAATATAGCTATCTCTTGCACTCTAACTCTTCCTCACGTTAAGAAATCCGTGGATTTTAAAATTACAAATTAAATAGGACATTTTCTTTCACAGAACACATCATACTGCAGTTACTCCCACACCACTTCCTCTGATAGCTAACAAAGCATATGACTATTTAAGGTCTGGTAAGTAATGTGGTTATTTTTGGATTTTCATTGCTTTTTGCATTCAGCAACCTAACTATTAAAAAAAAATTCTGTCTGAAGTGTAAAATCTAAAGACAAATACCCTCACCCACTTCTTTCTAACTCCATCAATTTTTAAAAGATGCAGACAATTCATGCCGCAACACAACATATATCAATCCTGTAATTAAACAAAAGATTAATAAGAGGAATGCTCTAAAGATATACATAAATGTGGACATAAGTTTATCTTCTGTCTCCCATATATTTCACAAAATACTTCCTCTCATTGATTATTTTGCATAGCTTATATACAGGGTGCCCTGTAAGTTCCTATTGAATCTTTCTCTAACTTTGCCACTTATTGTACCCAGGGTGTCACCAGTATTCTTGCACTCATGTACCCACATACTTGTCACAATATGCTCTTCACATGTACATGGGTTTAAATTAGCCACATTTCTCTGAAATTTTTTTAAAAATTATAATACATATGGACAGATAGGGACTTATGGGCAACCCTGTAGATTAAGGACAGTGCAAGTAGATTCTGTCTCATAAAATGTGTTTACCTAAGCATGCTAATGTATAACACAGATACCAAACAAATAATTTCCAAAGTATTTAGAAAGTTACAATTAGAAAGAGAAGCTACCATATGATCAAATTTATAATAGAGGGGGCAAATTTTACTCCTGAATTGCATACATACAAAGGCACATAATATGGCAGGGGTTCTCAACCTATGGCCTGGGGCCTGGATGTGGCCCATGACACCATCTCATGTGGCTCCCCACTGCTTATGCCACACGTGGAAGTGCCATGTGTGGCAGGAAGGGCAAAATGGCCATCCGGCCTCCGAAGCTGTCTGAGGGAGCGTGACTCAGCCCTCAGCTTGAAAAGGTTGAGAACCCCTGTAATATAGTCACCTCAGTTGGTTTTGTGTTGTTGTTTTTTAAAACAGAGAGGGATTTCCTCCCTTTTTGTTGAGGCCTGCTTTCCTACTTTCCCTGTGGGTAATTTTCTTTTAAAGTTGGGGGAATGGCTAGAGTAAAAAGTTGTTACAGCCAGCCTTTTCTCACTCCCTTTTTTATTCTCTCCATGGGAGCTTGCTATGAATAGAAAGACATCCATTGAGAGGTCAGAACTGACAACTTCCAGAGGTCTGAAAACGGTTTACTCCTGCTTAGGCAAGAGAGAAGTTGTGTGTGAGAGAGAGAGGGAGTGAGGGAGGAGTGAGAGTAAGTGAGAGATCCTTTTTATGTATCCTACATTCTATATTATGCAAGTTATTTAAAATTTCCCACACTTCATCACTCATTTTTACTTATTTATAGAATTTACTTGATCTTCATTTATGCTTTGCTTGATAATTTTATATTTTAAGCAGGATTTGTAAAAAAAAAAGTTAATTTAAGAATAATTATGCCACCTAAAATAGTGGTCAATATAATTTTTGCCATGGAATCATTATTTTTATATATAGTATCAGTAAAAAAGGTCATCCACCTGATCAAAGCTTTCAAAATAAATTAATCTCAATTCAGTTAACTGGTACATGTTCCAATATTTCTCTTCGAAAGCATAGAATAAAACGTCAAATCCCGACGTTTTGGCTTGCTGCAGCCTCCAGGGGAACAGGGCTTTTTTTTTAACATTGTGTGCTCAATGCATCACACAACGTTAAAAACCAGATAACGACGAGACTTGTGGAACCAAGTCTCATCATTATCTGAGGTACTAGTGTATTCGGATTCAGATACGATGGAGCAAGAAGAAGAATGCATACCAAATCACAAAAAGTTTTGGAAATTTTCTTCTAACCAGGGAACACTGGTTAAGAAGTATCAGGCCCAAATATGAAACAAATCATTTGGATCGTAAGCTAAGACCCACCGTTTAAGTTTTAAATTATTAACATGCTTTCTACATGGAAGTCAGATAGACTAAAATTAACATAACATTTACGAGTGAAGATGAAGCTGTGTATCAGGCACATGCATAGCTTGCACTTGCAATCTATTCACTGGCAAAATAATCAAATGAACACACGCAAGGCTAACTTCATACATTACTCCAAAAACATACATGGGCAATTTGCAGCCAAAGCAATTTCCTGCACACTGCTCCAGATACTGACAAATTCCCTATGTGTCTCTTCAGCACTTCCCTTTGACACCTTATCTTGCCATCACCAACGGTATTTACAATTTACTTCCTTCTGGGACCTTGATTATGCCCAGTTTTCACAGAGAGATTAACAACTCAGTCCTATTCACATAAGAGGTATGCATCTACAGCTCATCCTTCTCTTTTATTTCTGGCATTCTCAAAATTCATTAATTAAGGTAGATCACTTTCCTATGAAAGAAGGGCAATCTAATATTTCACCAGCTTGGCTTTTCATCTACTACATGACCTTCCAATTTTCAGGTACTCCAGTTAATCCTGTCTACTACAAAGGCATAAAATCTGTTTTGACCAAAAATGAAAAAATAAGCTGAAGTTATATGTCTGTTGGATATATAATGTTGCATGTCTGGCTGGACATCCTACTACTACGGTAATGAAGTAGACCATACAGCCAGCAACTCAATGCCAAGTGTTGGGCAGCGGTAAATAACCTGACTCCCTAAAGGGGCCAATGAGTATGGGCAGATGAGCCCCTTTAGGTAGGGTGATGGTCCCCCCTCAGTGGAGGAAATGCCACTAGAAACCATCATTTTGGGCCCAACAGCAAAATGAGCAGAGGAGGAACCACTTCACTATTTTGATTACCAACAGTCATTGGTGAAAGAGGCCATGCCAGGTGGATTGGCTGTGAAGGTGCACCTTGTCAATATCCTCAAGGCTGCGGCAGTCCATTGCAGTCTCAGTGTCAAATCTTGCATGTTTCATTTCATATGTGCTGCAGAAGATGGCTCCGTGATCATAGTGTGTGGGTCACTTCATGGCAAGCTAGGATCCACCTTAAACAAATTCACACCAATGGCATTTTTCCTGTTTGTTCACAATTCTTTCACACATCCATCAACTGTGAAAATGATTTTCGGAGGGGGGGGGGAGTATACTCAGTCACAAGTAGCAGCCGATGATGATATAATGTTGTAATTCTTCATTTCTAATTGAATTATACTAGGATGGATACATCTTATATCCTGCTTTTGAAGCTGTGACATCTGAAAAATACGTTTTACTTCCCCATGCAGTCCACCATCTCTACTATTTTGAAGGATATCTCCCCAATTCTCCCAAATAGATAATACAGTACTACCTCGGATAACAACTGCATCGGATAATGCTAAAATTGGATAATGAGATAATGGCATTTTGAGAATGCCAGAAATAAAAGAGAAGGATGAGCTGTAGATGCATACCTCTTATTTGAATAGGACTGAGTTGTTAATCTCTCTGTGAAAACTGGGCATAATCAAGGTATAACGATCTGCTAGCGTTATCCGATGCAGTTGTTCGTAGCAGCAAGGTGGCTGGAAAGCTGAATGGGGTTCTCCGTTCAGCTTCCCAGCCACCCTGCAGCTGCGGAGGCAGGGGTGGGGTGGCTGAAAAACTGCAGAGGCAGAAGTGGGTGGCTAGGGAAGTCGACGGGGAGTCCCCGTCAGCTTCCCCAGCCACCCTGCAGCTGTGGATCCCTCTCCTGCCTGGCTTGGTAAGGCTCTTAGCTATCCAGGCCGGGGGGGGGGGGATATTCTTAATAGAGGCTGGGATAAGGGACCCAAGCCTCTGTTAGGAAGCCCTCCCCCTGGCCTAGATTGCTAAGCTCTTTAGCAAGCCAGACGGAGGTTTCTAAAAAGAAGGGGGGGGGAAATCCTACCTTCTTTTTAGAACCCCTCCCCCCGCCTGGCTTGGTAAGGGTCGTAGCTATCCAGGCGGGGGGAGGTTCTTCTTAAGAGAGGCTGGTATAGGGGACCCAAGCCTTTTTTAGGAAGCTCCTTCCTCCCCCCCCCCCCCAGCCTGGATTGCTAACCTCTTTAGCAAGCCAGACAAAGGTTTCTAAAAAGAAGATAGGGGGAAAAATTCTACCTTCTTTTTAGAACCCCTCTCCCCTGCCTGGCTTGGTAAGGGTCTTAGCTATCCAGGCAGGGGGGTCTTCTTAATAGAGGCTGGGATAAGGGACCCAAGCCTCTGTTAGGAAGCCCCCTGCCCCGCCTGGATTGCTAACCCTTTACCAAGCCAGACGGAGGTTTCTAAAATGAAGGTAGGGGGGAAATCCTACCTTCTTTTTAACCCCCCCCCAAACTGGCTTGGTAAGGGTCTTAGCTATCCAGGCGGGGGGAATCTTCTTAATAGAGGCTGGGATAAGGGACCCAAGCCTCTGTTAAGAAGCCCCCCCTCCGGCCTCGATCGCTAAGCTCTTTAGCAAGTTAGAGGAGTTTTCTAAAAAGAAGGGACCCAAGAGAGACTTGGGTCCTTTCTTTTCAGACTCCCCCCACCCTGGCTTGCTAAGCAAACCAGATCGGCCCCCTGTTCCTTTCCTCTCTGGAAAGGGAACAGGGATTTTTTAAACATTGTGCGATCAATGCATCGCACAACGTTAAAAACCGGATGTTATGACTTGTGGAACCAAGTCATAACGTTATCCAAGGTACTAGTGTATGTGAGATGTGGAGGAAGCTAATGAAGATCAACTCTATCTCCATTCTTCCAGCAAAAACACTCCATTGGATCAAAACTATTCCATTGGATCAAAACTATTCCTTTGGATCAAAACTATTCCATTGGATCAAAACTATTCCATTGGATCAAAACTATTCCATTGGATCAAAACTATTCTAAGAAAGGAGGGTAGAGAAAGATCTAAGCTGCTTTATTTATTTATGTTTTTATACTGCCCTTCTCACTGGGGCGCGACCCAGGGCGGTTTACAACATCATAAAAGCATAGCACAACACAACCCAAACCCATTATTAAAAACTTCAAAATTACAATTATAAAATTTAAAAAGTTTTTAAAATTTATAAAAATCAACAGGTCCCAATAATAATTAAAAAGTTAAAAACAACTTAAAGATTAAAGATTAAAAGACATGGGGGGAGAGGGAGCTTAAACAAGCCAGCGAGCTGGGGTCACGGTACACAGGTGTCCGGTTAGCATACATTTCTGATCAGCGATCTCTCAAAATATCAAAATGCTTGTATTCAAGTAGATTACATCTGTCATTCTGCTTTGACACATGAAATCAGATAATGCCTTATTTTAGTGAGACTAGCACCAACTAACATAGTTTCACGCCAAATAATTTCTGCCTGACATATTCAAAAAGGCA
The DNA here is from genome assembly GCA_030440675.1 of Furcifer pardalis. Classification (NCBI taxonomy): domain Eukaryota; kingdom Metazoa; phylum Chordata; class Lepidosauria; order Squamata; family Chamaeleonidae; genus Furcifer; species Furcifer pardalis. The sequence continues at coordinate 51,345,821 of CP126896.1, forward strand.
TCAGCCAAGTGTATCTTGTTGTTCTGCCATATCCAAATTCGAATATTAGTGATCCTCATGGTGATCAGCCATGAAAACTGTCCTGAGAATATAATGCAGTGGCCTTTCATCTGCCTTCTGCATTGCAGCATGATATGCGCACCACTGATCTAGTTGCATGAGTCACTTTTTGGTCCTGAGCCCTTTTGGCACACAAAGTCCTCATCGGCCCCAGGACAGTATTGATGAAGCTGCTGCCCTCCATCAAGATAGATTCAAGTGAGATTAAATCCACTTGGGGATCATCACCCTTCCCTGTAGACCTCACCACCCAAGTCATTAGTCCTCATGATTGTCAGGTTAGTTAACTGCTGCCTGACACTCACAGTGAGTTGCTGACAGTATGGTGTACTCTATTAATATAGCGGGATAACCTGGCCAGACAGGCCAGGTGTTTCAGTAAAACATTTTTGTAAAACTACTGCCAATATCATATGTTTAAAGGGGGAGAACTCTCTATGCCAGGATTCCAGAAAGATTTCAAGAACAAACTGATAATCTTGCAATAAGCACAGCAAATTCCTTGATTCAGATTGTGCCCTCAGAAATAGAGGCGGCAGCATCTTGTAGGATACTGAAAAACTTCAAGTAAAGAAGGCTACCAAAATTACACATGTGGCAGGCAAAGCCTAATGAAATGTTACAGGGAAAACAATGATACAGGATGATTTTTTAAATAATTCATTAAGCAACTGGAACATAGGCTTCCCAACAACTTTCCTACACTTCCCAGTGTTCAGAGCCTAATGCTCAACTGTTCCATTCTTTTAAATAAAACTTCAGAAATTTGCACAAGTCTTATTCATTCTAAACAATGTTAGTTATAATAACCTAGCTATAATTATAATGTATAGTTATAATTTTTTAAATAAAATACAAAAAAGTAAAGTTAGTTTTGTATTGGCCATAAAAATCATAAATTCTTATTAAATGTGGAAATATTTCAACATAACATAAGTAAAGGACTCCCCTGTTCAAAAGCCAGTCATGTCTGACTCTAAGGTGTGGTGTCAATCTCGATTTACAGCCAAAGAGCCAGTGCTGTCTACATCTGCAGATGTTTCCATGGTCATGTGGCAGGCATGACTAGACACCGGAGTGCACAGAATGTTGTTACCTTTTCCACAGAAGCAGTATTTATTTATCTACTTGGAATTTCTTGCTTTTGGATTGCTAGGTTGGCAGGAGCTGGGACAGATGACGGGCGCTCAACTCTGTCGTACAGATACAGAGGTCTTGAAAGGAAATATAAAGGAGGAAGCTGTGCTGTTATAGGAAGCAAACCTTCCACATAGGAAGCATGTGCTGATCGCCTAAATCTATTTCAATGAACTGCTTCCTTTATCTGCTTCTAATTCTACTCCATGCAATTTTCATAAAATACAACATGTACATATTTTCCAAAGGAGCATCTTAAGCAAGACATAGTCTTATGCACTATTACACGTCTGTGCTTGTTTTAGAAACGTAAGCAGATTTTTTAGCACACATATTCCTTGTACAGTAAAACCTCATATAACACTAAAACCTGGTTCCACAAGTCTTCGTGTTATATGATTTTTAGTGTTATCTGATCCTCTATGAGATCCATAGAGATACATTGTAACCACACAGGCTTTTGCGGTTGTTATCTGAAGCATCCCATAGGATCTTAATGTTATCTGATGCAATTCTTCCCCCCAGATTCCTTGATGTTATGCGATTTTAGTGTTATTCGATACTAATGTTATATGAGGTATTACTGTATTTCAAATGTATACTTTTGCTGAACATACTGCAAGCCTTGAAATATGAATTTCTGTCTGTGTCTGTATTTACTCCGGGAGATACAGATCAGATGGAAGACCGTCTGTACAGAAAATTTCTCTCACATTTTTGATCCAAAGATAATACAGTCAAATCTCGCATAAAAAGCACCTCGCTTAAAGAGTAACTCGCTTAAAGAGCAGAATTTTCTCTAAATGTTCGCTTCGCTTAACAAATAAAACCAACCAAAAACTCGCTTAACAAATAAATTGGGGTTTGAAATCCCCCCCACAATTGGTCACTTACAATGGTGTTTCACTTAAAGAGCAAACTCGCTTAAAGAGCAATCCTGTGGAACGCATTATGCTCTTTAAGCGAGGTACAACTGTACCTCATGCATATTCAGTTTGTCTTTACCCCAAATGTTCCACTTGTGTACCAGTCTATCATACACAATTTGGCACCAAGTATGAATAAATGGACAATGATTTGGTGAAAAATAAAAACAGTAACCACCTCCCACCCCTCTTCCACCAAGCTTGCAACACATCTCATTGAGTCTCATCAAACAGCTGAGCAATTAATGAAGCCTATTGTAGTCAAGACAGCACTGTTATCCTGATTAAATCAGTGCTTATGCAAACAGCATATCACATGGTTGAAGACACACATCTATTTCCAATGAAACATTTCTAATTAATTCCTGCAAAGGATTATGCTATAGACTGGTGTTGCATACTAGAAAGAGGTCTTTAAAAAAACAACCACCTCTCCCGTACCCCACCCCAAAAATCAACTGCTGAGGAGGAAAGGGAAAACAAAGTATTACTTTGATGTTTAGGAAGAATAAAGATTTTTTTACCCAAATCCTTCCTTGCCCCCATAACATACTTGAACACAAATACAGTAAAACCCTGGGTTATGATGGAGGTCCACTCCAAAAGACTCCGCTGTAACCCAAAAAAATTGTGAACTGAAACATTCATAGGGATGCATTGAAAAATTAAAAAATGGTCCTGAATTGATCGTTGTAAACTGAAAAAAAAAACATTAAAAATTTGTAAACCGGGATGGCATTTCCATAGGATCTGCCATTGTAAACTGCAGCAAATTTAAACCGAGGTGGTTGTAACCTGGGGTTTTATTGTACCTACTAAAGGGTGGCTGGCTGGCAGAACTGAAGTGAAGAATTTGTAAAAGTTGTAAAAGCATACAAATTCTCTTCATGTGGCTGCCAAAGTTTCAGGCTCCAACTCGGATCTTACATTAGCCTTTTTTAAAAAGAAAAGAAAAACTAGTAACAGTAATCAAGTGCTACTATTTAGATTTAAGAAATCCAGAAACTAAGTAAAAAAATCACGTCAGCTCTTCTGCCTCAAGAGATGGTACTACTGCTTACTGTGTAGAAACTTGGCAATTTCACTCATCTGCAAATGGGACACTGTCTCTGCCTTGCATTCTGGAAGACTGCCCTAATTCTTTTCTCCTAGGTCTTGTTGCCAGGGTTGCAGCTGTACAGCCAATTCCTACAGAAATGCAGGTCTTTGGAGGGGATACAAAGGGCTTCATTATCTTTTCTCCCTGCACATACACAGACATAATAAGAGCTTTACTGCCCCCTCCCACTGAACAATTCCAGCCACTCAATCATGACTATTTACATATGAAGAGTCATGCAGGGAATTCAGCCCAAGGAAGCTTCGCCAGTCACATGTGTCAGCCAGAAATTATTCCAAGAAAGCAAAATGTTCTTCAGAGCCATTCATTTGGAATCCAGTAGCAGCTGACATGCTTAACTTTCAAGTACATTCACAGGTTGCTTCTTCCTCTTCTTTTGGAGTGGGTAGAAAAAGAGTTAAGTATGCTACAATAAACAGAGAAAGAACACCAGACAAATGTCGAGCTTCCTTTCAAAACCAGATTCAAGTTTCCCACAATTTTTCAAATCTGAAAACCTAGGGGCTGTGGTGGCTCAGTGGTTAAGAAGCTCACCTTGTTAGCTGGAAGGTCAGCAAGTCAGCAGTACGAGACCCAGGTACTGCATAATGGAATGAGCGCCTGTCTTTGTCCCAGCTCCTGCCAACCTAGCAGTTCGTAAGCAAGAAATTGCAAGTAGATAAATAGGGACCACTTTGGTGGGAAAAGACCTTGGGGACCTGAAAGGAGCCTATTTGGGCATCCCCTGAGTGGAGGTCCTTCATAAAAAAATCCTTTCAACCCAGAATAATTTCTGACATGAAATTATTTTTATCTGGAAAGTTGAGAACGCATCATATGATGGCTCTTGAAATAGCTGACAAAACTGTATAAATCTGAAAAAATCTCTTCAGAAGAGAGAAGTAATGAGGTGGAATGATCAAGACATTTCAGCTTTTAGTGACACAGTCATGAGGTGTCATACATGGACTGGCTATTTTAAGAGAATTCCAACTATTCTCTTTGTGGAAACATAAAAAGTGAGAGAACATGTAGTGTTTCATCAAGAATGGATAACCTCAACTGTTTTACAATGGTAATTAATTTCAAAGAATCTCACTCAGTATGCTACAGTAAAACCCCGACTTACATATGCCCCAAGTTACATAAACTTTGACTTACATAATGATTTTGTGCTATAACCATGTCCTGATTTACATAAATGTCCTGATTTACATAAATTTACATAACATGATTTCCTATGGGTTTGCTTTGAGTTACATAAAAGACCGATTTTAGCAAAAGCCTACGGAATGGACTTTTTACATAAGTAGGGGTTTTACTGTAATTTCTTAATTTAAAAAATATTAGCACTCATATAAGTATCTGGTACCCTTTAATAAATTGTGTTCTTAGCACATTAGCATTTAATGGTTGAAATCCAGAAGTAAATAACAACTAGACTGACCATTCAAACAATTGAACTTACATAGGTAATGATTTACCAAATCCCAAGGACTCAGCTGGCCTATAGTTGTAACTTACTTCTGGATTTCAGCTAACATATTTAAACCATAATAAAGACAAATTAAAATTGAAGAAATACATCCCAGAAAGCTAGAGAGAATTTATTTGTTCTCTACAAAAGATAATTTTTCTCCAGTTTTCCAAAAGACAAGAGCTTTACTTCAGCATCAAAAACACACACCAAAAAACACCTAACTTGTAACATCCAACAGATTTGATTATGTAGGAGAAACCAAAGCATCAGGATGTGTAAAAAATATACAGTTTTATTACAATTTAAAACTGTCCAACACATTTGGCCCAAACAATGTAAAGCCTTCTCTTGGAACATAAATTTGTGGTATACATTTAATCTCTTTTTTTTGGGTCTGTCATTTTGATAAGTAGTCTGGTAGAGCTGTGTAACAAACAAAACAAATTTGGAAGAGTTTCAACATATTTCACAAATTAATGCTCCTGAAGAATCTATACATTGTTCTGGCAGAAACGTTGAGGTAGTTTTAAATTGTCATTAATATATATATATTATACATCCTGAGCTTCTGGTTATAAATTTCTATTCAAACCACCTCAAAAATGAAAAGGCTAAATTTTGAACATGTTGCATTTAGATATCTACTAAATCATATAATCCCCAGTGAAAGAATCAAGCAAGACAATAATGTAAATAACATGAAGTTTTCAAAGATCATGAACAGCTTCAGACAGCTGTTGTACTGCTCCAGGGATGTTTTTTCCCCTCTGTCTGGGCAGTGACGAAAACCTACTATTACATTTCCAAGGGGACTGTGAAAATTTTGGTGCACTATTAATATAGATGGAAATCCTTCAAAATAAATGGCAGGCAAAGGCCTGCTGCAATGTATCATCTCTTTTGCAATCTCTATTCGATCCATCTCCATTTCAATAATTCTACTGCTATCAAGACACTATTAGTTTCTGTGACAACTGTCAACATATCATTTATTTGAGTTTCTACTGCACAATATGTATTTAATACCTGATTCAGTCAATAGCAAAAATAAACAATGCTTGGAAGAAATGTATGGGAAAATAACACAGAGACATGAAGGAAGACCAATGAGTAATGTTTATCAGCCTAGCAAAATCTGAACAATTCTGAGCAATGTTTAATTGTGTATTCGCAAGCACAGCACTCAAGTGAATCAGATATTTGCCTATTTACAACAAAATTTTTAAGACCATATTTACTGTAGATTTTCAAAAGACTTCATTAATTATAAAGCAGAGTAAATTATAATATGTTTCAATAGAGCATATTTTCCACCAGTTAGTCAATGCCAGAACTTTAGTTAAGAAGTAACAGCCAGTTACTAGTTACCAGAAATAACTTTCATCTCCAAGTTACCAGTTGAAGAATGAGATCCTATAGATTAGAAGTTCCCAGTGATGGGGGAACCAGTCAGGTAATTTTAATTCTAAAATATTTAAACTGGACATGTCAAGAAATTCAATTGTTCTGTTCATAGCTGGAAGCCAGGACTATATCCATAAAGCAGGTTTGTCAACATAAAAGAACAGATTCCAAAAACACAGTATTAAGTCAAAAGTCATAACTGCCAATATAGATTTCTGATTCTTTTGGTGTCCCTCCAATAGGCTACAACCAACAAACAGAATGATTAACATGGCAAGATTAAAAACTAGACTGGCCATCTGGGGCATAAAACAAGTCTAATCAAAAGCAATTACCTTATACAGTACGCCAATATACAAAAGTTTCTACTAAAATGCTAATGGAATATTGGAGAAAGTGCACTACATTTTATTTTAAATATGGTCATAATTATCCTCAATGTTCAAGTAAAGTTTACATATTCAGTTTGTTTTTAGTGAGCCATATGAAAAAAAAATTAACATGCACAAACATAAAAAGAGATCCATAAAAAAAAGAATGTTTGGTAATTCACAGCTTTTGTACCTTTACGGTTTTCCAGCAGAAAGTCATCTCTATGAATCTTAGATGCTCTACATTGTAAGAATTAGAAAAATCACCAGTCTGAGTAATGTACTATAACACAAACATTGCTACATTTCCATGAAAGAATTCCCTTTTAAAGCAATTTTGAGAACCATGTCTTTTACTCTGGTATTTAGCAAATAGGAAACAGCAAATTAAAAAAAGAAACAAAATAAGAGCACATTTTAAAATTACATGTAGACGGCATACCATAAATACCAGTGCCACCGGGAACAAGAGAATTAATTACCGTCAAAAATAATTCAGTCAATTTAATGAGGGTCACAAAACACCTGGACCTCCTGTAAAAGTTACTTTACATTATATATGAATATTAAAACATCTGTTTTTTGTGGAAACAAAATATATTTGCATATTGTAATTTTACTGTATTGCTCTTCTGAGGCTTATCACCAGAGATGTACTTAGATTTTCATGAAATAGTGCCACAAAACCAAATTCATCTATTTAAGGTTAAATTCCCTGCCATGCTTTGATAAGCATAGTACAGTACTATGATGAATTTGGGTCCCATCTGTTCCAGCCGTTTAGGCAAGCAATCTGCAAGGATAAAGGCAAATTGATTTCTGATTGCATTACTTCATAATCTAACTTTCCTCTCAAAATCCAAAATATATAATAATATTAAATAAATGGAAGGTTCTTCCTCTCATTTCTTGGAAAAGCTTACTCTGAGACGTACTACAGAAAGAACAGTCCTAGTTTAGCCTTTGTGTAGTAAAACATTTTAGCTCTGCAGAATCATGTTTTGTTGCAGAATTAAAACAGAATCTATGATCTTATGCATTCATGCGAATAGTTGTAAACAATATTTCTACACTTCACTGCCAACAGAGGTGGTGCTCCATCTTCCCCATACCAAATAAATAAATCGTGGACAAAAATTTCCCCACAAATCTATTGATTTTTCCTATTGTTATTGTTTTTATTTGACATTTTCAGAGGTGAATAAAGTCACGATAAATGTTTGAAACTTTAAGTGCAGGACGCAAAGTTTCCTGTTCTGTTGACCAGGAAAATCTAAGAAGATAGTCAAATTTGTTCATAGCAGGACCACCAAGTGTAGGAACCAGTGGAACAATGGATATAAAAATACAGAATGTTTTTCTATCAGTCTTAAGCCTCTTCAGTACTTTTACATTAGAGAATCAGAAAATATAAATATAGGGTGAAAGTGCTGACTAATTAACTAATCCTGCATCACTCTATTCCCACAAGTGGCAAGAACACAGAAAGGTCCCAACACACTGAAGGTTCAACTGCATTTGTCCCACACTTTGGTTCACTCTGGGATAGGATGGTTTGGTCTTTTTCCTGGTGACTACACAACTTAAGTGCTAGCACAACCCAATCCATCCTGCGAGCATTCCTACTAGCACATTTCTATTTTCCTGTCAGGGGCTACCTTTTTTTAGGCAAGGGTTAAGATTACTAAATTTTGGTTAATTTCCAGCTTGTGTGATTGCTGGATTGAATCAAAGGAACAAATTTCCCATCCACTGTCAATTGCCCAATATTGTTAATGGCTTAAGCAGACAGCTTAGCCACTTCAAAAATATTGGGAAATTAAACATTTGTTGCAGACTGGAAGAGAGCACAGTCTTTTTAAAACCTTAGGGTAGCACTGTTGTGGTGTACTCTTTGTGTGTGTGTGGGGGGGGGAGAATGAAAGCTTTGTCTTGACAGGAGGAAGAGGAGTCAGATTTTTCTACGTATTTTCCTTCCCTTGTAAAGGAAAGAGGGACAAATAAGATCACATGAAGTGTATATGTTTTGTGGGTGCAAGGATTGTGGATATAGCTCAGTTCTATGTGACTAAAGTGACCCTACCCTATTTAGCCAGTTCCAACTGAGCTATCTAGCCAGGCTCTGAAATTTAACTACAGTACCTTGCTTTGAGCAAATTTTCTTTCCCCCTTTTCTATTTTTTGATGTTTGGTAAGCCTTTACAATGTTGTTAGACAGAAAAGGATCTTTACTGTTATCCAAAGAAGGTGGAACAACAACAGCAACAGTTACATTTGGTACTCTGTTAGAAGGTCGTTTTAAAACACCAACCAAGAAAACAAAATTCTGAGGAATTTTAGAAATACAGTGGTACCTCGCTTAAAGAGCATAATGCGTTCCATGGAATTGCTCTTTAATCCAGTTTGCTCTTTAAGTGAAACACCATTGTAAGTGACCAATTGTGACTTCTGGCAGGGGGGATTGCTAACCCTGATTTAGTTGTTAAGTGAGTTTTCCATTGGTTTTAGTTGTTAAGCGAGGCGACCGTTCAGAGAAAATTCTGCTCTTTAAACGAGTTAGTCTCTAAGCGAGGCACTCTTTATGCAAGGTTTTACTGTAATTTGAGGTGAAGGTGATATTTATATGTTTACTGGGGATGTACAGAACTCTCTATGGAGTGTTTTACCTTCCTTTCATGACAACAATTGACAGTGTAATCTAACATCCAAATATACAGAGAAGCACAGCAACATGATAATCTGCTCCCACCCTGTAAATATTTCTGGCTTAACTGCCACATACTAAAGATGCCTGGAGATTTAAGACTGTCTTCCAGGAGAGTAGTTAGTATAAATAGATTCCTTTCAACTCTTATTTTTATTCATTTATAAATAAATAATTTTCGTGTCAGAAATTGAAAGGATTTGGGTTGAAAGGATTTTTGCTGGAGAGACACCACTCAGGGAGTACCTGAATGAGGCTCCTTTCATGTCCCCAAGATCCATTGTGCAATACTTGGGTATCAAACCCCGACCTTCCCGTCTTCAAGCTCAGCATCTCAACCAATAAGCCACTGCAGTGCTGAAAACAGCTGATTGCTAGAGATGCCCTAGCTGTAATACTACTGGCTGGAGAAAGGACGGATACAAGTAAAAGAAGCCTAAACTATCTCAAGAAGTGAAAATGACAAGGCTGAAGGTCATATCATAAGACAGGAGTTGCTGGAAAAGACAATAACACTAGGAAAAGGTGAAGACAACAGGAAAAGAGAAAGAACTAAAAGATGTACTAACTCCATGAAGGGAGCCATGATCCTGAGTTTGCAAGATCTTGCCATGATCTTGAGTTTGCAAGTGCTGAGCAAGGCTGTTGATGACAGAGCATTTTTGAAATTTCTCATTCATATGGTCACCACTGGTCAAGGAAAACTTAATGGCACATGACAACAAAAGAAGAGTTACTTGTCCACAAATATTATAAAAAAATTAAGTACAAAGATGAACTCTAGCAGAAGCCAACCAAGCTGTTTTGTTATAAATTATATGCAGTCAGTAATTATTTATAGTTTCAGCAATCTACAGTTGTACCTCGCTTAAAGAGCATAATGCGTTCCACAGGATTGCTCTTTAAGTGAGTTTGCTCTTTAAGCAAAACACCATTGTAAATTACCAATTGGGGGGGGGATTGTGAACCCCGATTTATTTGTTAAGCGAGTTTTTGGTTGGTTTTATTTGTTAAGCGGAGCAAACATTCAGAGAAAATTTTGCTCTTTAAGCGAGTTACTCTTTAAGCGAGTTGCTCTTTATGCGAGGTTTGACTGTATTTTAAATTTACATTGGCAGGATGCAGTCAGCAAGATTATGCAGTTATCAAAGGAAATATGAACTGACATGCACTGCGGATTCCAAAACTGTGTATTTCATATTTCTAACAAACCATGACCATCACAAATACTTCAGAGAATATCTACCATCTACACCAAGGATTCTCAGTCTGCCCCCCCCAACCGCTTCCACCACCACCAGGAAGTGCCAAGTGGTGTAGGAAGGGCAAAATGGTCCTCCAGCCCCTGAAGCTATCTGATTGAGTGGGACCCAACCCCCGGCTTAAGAAGTTTGAGAACTCCTGGTCTACACACACAGTACCTAACTCCAATTATTCTATATGCGAAGTACTGGTGTTAAGACAGCAATTTTAATTTTGGAATTAATAACAGGGTTGAGAAATGAGAGTCATCATATTGTACCACCATAGATATTTCTTTTCAAAAACAGCAGTGTGAAAGAATTGTGGCTATGCTATGGTATAGTAAAATGTTGAATACATATAAACAGTGTCCAGTTAAAGACAAATTCAAAGTCTCACCAATGATAGGACAGAGATGCAGTACTTATTCTCCCTTTTCAAATGCTGGTCAATCACAGAGATAGAATGCCCAGAGAATACTTCAAAATGATATAATCAACATAACTAATGCTTATTCGTTTTCCTGGTTCTTATTATTTATTTATTTATTTAAATTTCTGTACCGCTCTCCTTGCCAAAGGCGACCCAGGGCGGTTTAATACATCATAAAAACATCGGAACAGTATAGATTAAAATGTTTAAAGTTCTTAAAATCTATAATTAAAAACAATTAAAACTACAACTAAATCTTTGTATAATTTAAAACTTAAAAACTTAAGGGAGCGGGGGGGGGGAGGTCAAACCAACCAGCAGGCTGAGGTCATTGTGCCTCCAGTACCCCAGACCTGCCCCTGCCAGCCAGGTTTTTGCACCCTTCCAAAAGGGCAGCAGCTCTGCCTGGAGGCGCAGCTCAGTTGGCAGGAGGTTCCACAGGGCAGGAGCGGACACAGAAGGCCCTCCTTCTAATGCTAGAGAGATGAGCCTCTCTAGCTGATGGCACAACCAGAGAGCCTCTCCGGTCTGCTCTAGTGGGACAGGCAGATGTCCTTGGGATGATGCGGTCTCTTAGGTATCCTGGCCCACTACCATGTAGGGCTTTGAAGGTAATAACCAGCACCTTGAATTGCACCCGGAGACACACTGGCAGCCAGTGCAGCTCCCGAAGCAATGGTGAGGCACGAGCATAATGTCCACATGCCATCACTACCTGGGCAGCAGCATTCTGGACCACTTGCAGCCTCTAAATGGTCATCAAGGGCAGCCCCATGTAGAGCGCATCACAATAGTCAAGTCTGGAGGTGACCAAAGCGTGTGTGATCTGTCAGGAAAAAGACCTATTTCCTAATGTCTCCCAAGGCTTGAAATTGCTATTTTTTAGCTAGGCCTCATTATTGGCCTCATAGAAATCCTTTGTCTTCTCTCTGTCTCTTGGACAGCATGTTTTTCAACCATGTTTCAGCCAGTGTACCCGTGTTATCTCTCTAAGCTAGCTGAGATCCAATGTTTTGTCTAAATGCCAGAACACTCTCTGTGCACGTGTGTAAACAATGTGTTGTTTTGAGAAAGTTATTCTCTGTTGTTCTCTGTTACCTGATTGGCTAAGAGTAACCCACCTGACTGCAAATTCTCCATTTTGCAGAGAACAGTTAGTTAGTTCGTTTTCTGCCTCTCCATGGATTAAGACCTGGTTTGATTAGTTAGTTCGTTTCTGTTTTCCAATGGCTTAAGACCCTGAAATGTTTGCTGGTATGATTTTACCATGATTACCTAAAAGATCTTGGACTGTTTACTGGACTGATCTTATGTTTATGACCTTTTGATCTATGCTTTTCCATGGATTTTCTTACATGAACCTGAGGAATAAAACAGCTGTTTCTCTTTGAAGATTGTTGTTTTTCTTATCACACACACACCAACGCTACGCTACCTGCAGCCTCCCTTGTTCTGCTCATTAAGTTCCTTTTAAAAGCGGCCCAGGTCTCTCAGAGTTGGAAGGTAAGGGTTAAATATGTTCCAGAAATGAGCACATGCTCAGGAGCATGAGTTGGGAGGCCCCTTACAGAGACGCCTGGGGTTTCGACATGATCATAGGCAAGGAGTCCCGATCTAGGAGTGGGCGTAACTGGCATATCACACGAAGTTGTGCAAAAGCCCTCCTGACAATGACTGCCATCTGTTCTTCGAGGAGTAGTCGTGAGTTCAAGAGGACCCCCAGAGTATGCACCGGGTCTGTTTGGGGCAAAACTGCCCCATCCAGAACCAAAGATGGTAACTCCTGTGATAATGCAGGACCCCTGACCCACAGCCACTCAGTCCTGCCAGGATTCAGTTGTAGCCCATTGTCCCCCATCCAGATCCTCACAGCCTCCAGTCACCTGGAAAGGAATTCCACTGCATTGCTTGGATCTCATTTCATTTGAAGATGCAATACATTTGAAGTAGATATGAAGTTTGTGTTCAAAATATTTAGGTATGTAAGCAGATTGTAAACACATCCATACTGTGTTCACCCCGAAAATAAGATATACCCATAAAATAAGCTGTAGCAGGATTTCTCAGCAGTTGCGCAATATAAGCCATATCCCAAAAATAAGACATAGTGATAGGAGTGACTATGCAGAGATGGGCAGCCACAGTGATAGTAATAAAAATAAGACACCCCCTGAAAATAAGCCATAGTGTGTCTTCTTGAGGAAAAATAAATATAAAATGGTGTCTTTTTTTCAGGGAAACACAGTATTACAGATTGTATAATCAAGTTTAAGATGGTAGGGAAACTTGAGTGGTCTTTCTACTTTTTTCCAGTGCTAACCCACAACATCCTGCTGCCGGAAGCAGAGTTAAATAAACTCCACCAACTTTTATGGTATACACTATTTACTTAAGACACTGAAAAATATGTGCTATGTCATAATGTGCTTCACACTACTACATGACAGGTCTAGCTCCTTTAATGCCACAAAGAATTGCACATCTAATACATTGGGGAAACAATGGTGTTAATATCTGACTGTACTAGCAGACCACAAATGTTACCCAAAAAAAGTGCCAATATATATAGAAGCATTTCCTAACTTATCCCTCCCAAAAATTTACCCTCACATTATTTATTTCGGCTACCCTAAAATAAATAAGAAGTAGAGTGAGTGAGGGTTGTGAATGCACTTTTAGTCACAGTTCCCATGATCTCACTAGCACGTTTCCTTGAGCAGGGAACCTTAAGAATTGCAAGGAAAGCATCTTTGTTAAGCTCTGTTGCAAATTGTATCCTTGTACTAGATACAGGAAACAAAGATAGATGCCGAAACCCAGAAGGAGCAAACATTACTATCCTATGCAAACAGGCAGAAAACCCCACAAGGGAAAAAAAGTTGCACTCATTGCTTTTCTAAGAGAGAATCTGAAATAAAGGGGAAACTTTAGTATTTCACCAGAAATTGCATTGCAGCGATTTCAGATTCGTATACATGACGCACTACCTTACTCTAAGAACTGAAATATGGTAATATACAGTACAGTACAATAATGGAAAAGACTAACCCAAACTTTTAAATAGTAATGCATTACTAAGCTTGATGGCAAACCTCAATGTTACTTGGGATCTTGAAGGCTATACAAAATCTCAGAAATTGTGCATCCCAAATGATAGCTGCACAGCAGCTTAAAAATATTGGGGTGTTTTTCCCACCCTGAGGCAAAGAGAGGCACATAGGATGAGGCTTTGCCGTCACCTTGTGTTGGGGGTTGAGCATGGCACAGAGGTGATTTAACCACACCCAGCCTCTTTGACCATTCTGGAGCTGACAACCCACCCACCCACCCACCTCCTTTTCCCAAAGTACTTATGTGTGTTGTCATTGAGGGGCTGGATAGGAAATGTTTAGCCCAACTCCTAGATTGGCATTGAGGGAATTGGGTAGTTTTTCACCTACCCTACTCTAGCTTGTTAGTTGTCCTCTTATTGAGGTGGGTGTTGATAAATTAGGTCACAATTAGTTGGCAGGTAGTGGATGGGGTTATTGGTGAATCCTTTTAGGGTATCTATTGGCAAGGTGACACTGATTGCCTGTCATGATTTGTGTGAATCAATTGGGCATTCAGGGCACACCATGAAATAGCTTTGGGGACGTCCAACATTCCTTCTTGTGAACAGAGGTGAATATGGACCCAGGGTTGTTTCCCTGAATAACAGACAGCCTGGACAGTAGCTGACAAGAATCAGCACTGCACAGGGGCAAGGATTCGCCTGTCCAGTATAGAGGGGGGCAGATTAGCTTCCCCTGCTTTGATATCAGGTGCAGCACTACCAGGCTCCCCAGGTTAATCCATTTCAATAAAATTGTGGTCCAGACCTTTTGGCCATATTGAACATGTCTTGCCTCTTTATTTCACGGATGGGGAGGGAATGAGAGTTTCAACCTCCATCATCGCTGACCAGCAGATATGATGCCTATGGCTGATGAGAGTTGCAGTCCAACAACATGTAGAGGTACTATTCCCTTGGATGATGGGGAAATATGCTTAGTCCAGAAACATTTCATTTTGTGGGAGCCACAACCTTGAAACATCCCTGAAATGACCTATAAGTAATTGCATCAAGAATTATTACTAACAGACATAATACTCTTCTTAGCTACTTTGAATATTGTGAACAGAGAAGCAGGGAAACAGGGAAAGTAAAATAGTGGTCACACACATCCACACAAAAACAAACCCGCACCAAAATTTAACACCCAATAAAAATCAGTTTGTAATTGTTCAAAGAGAGCAGTTATACAAAAGACATAATAAAATCACCACTACTAAAGAGAGAAATATTAAATACTGTTGTCCATTTTTCAAAACAGACATTAGACCAGTGGTTCCCAATGTGGGGCCCATGCCCCACAAGGGGACTTAAAATCCCAGAAGCCTATGTCAGTACAGTGGCTGATCAGTGTTTTGGGCAATTGACTTAGGCTTCTAGGAATTTAAGTCCAAAAACCATAGGTTGGGAAACATTGCTTTAGACTGTTCTCTCTTTCCACTTGTCTGGCAGCCATGGACAAATGCATTTTCAAAGAAGAAAACCTGGCAAGTTGCTTTGTTCTAAAGGGTTTTCAAAATGAATCTTGGGGCAATTCTGATACCATCTGCATGGAATGCAGAATCTGTTAATTATGTCAATAGGCACTTGTTGGAAACCTTTATGGGAAATATTTTCCATTGCTGTTATTCAAGGAGGGAAGCACTGATTTGCATGGCATAAAGCACCCTTCACCTAAGGAACACAAAGAAAAGAAAGCCATTTTTTATTCTATGTAAGCACGCGCTATCTTCCTCCATGTTGATATCAAGAGGGAGTCTGAAAGCCTCACATTTAATATCACTGTAACTAAAACAGATCTATTCAGGGCTCTGAATTTTCATTGCCTCTGGTAGTATCCTCAAAGAAGCCTCTGTCTGGTATTTATCATATAAGCATGTCAGTAATGGAGAGAAGTAAATGCTTCCTCTCTCTTACTAAGTAAACATATTTGATAATGCCTAAAAAGGGCTAAGGCAGTTGCCAGGCCTTTGTCAGTATCAACGTTTGGTCATAAAATTCAGTATTTATTAGATTTATCAATAGTCGCGACACAGTCTCTTATAGCAGTAACTATCTGTGGTCCATACAGTTTCCAAAAATGGTTTCATGTAATTATTTACTAGGTTAGACACTGTGCTACCTCATTTTCAAACTGGACTCTTTTTAGGGACACTTTCTATGAAATAGATGCCTATCACAAATCTAAAACTATGTGTTATAAAATTAATCATAAACATTACAGAATTCTTAAAACTCACAAATATCTCAGCATAAACCACAAAAGAGAAAACTTACAAAAAGATGACCACGTAGTAAATGTGATGTGGTCATGACATTATTTCCACTGTCATATAACACAGGGCTAAAATGAGTCCAACTGTCTTTTCAATAATACATTTTCAAAGAGCTCTTCACATAGCTGAATAGTTTCTCTTTGTATAACAATGAAAAGGAGAAGGGGGAGGCAGCAAAGACATTTCTCTCCAGGACACTTGGCAGGAAACACAAGACATGAGATGGGAGGGATTAAAACTAGTACTCTTGCTTTAACCTCAAAAGCAGCTAAAACCACACACAGTGTTTATGAGTATGTATGAGTAAGCATTCTGTTCTATCTTCTCCCACTTCAGCTAGTTGTGAAGCCAAGTGATCACTAAATCCTCAAGATTTTCCATACTGCTACTAACATCAGAATAACCAAATCACTAAATCTTGCCTAAACAAGCTTCTCAACAGAGATTGTTATGGTGTCTCAGCAGTTAACGGATTAAGTCATAACTACTACATGCAGCTCCTGCCAACCTAGCAGTTTGAAAGCAAGAAATTGCAAATAGATAAATAGGTACCACATTGGTAGGAAGGCAACAGTAGTCTGTGCAATCTGGTGACTTGTCATGTTTGCCACATGACCACAGAAATGTCTGTAGACACACTGCCTGCTCTTTAGCTATAAACAGAGATGAGGACCACTCCCTAGAGCTGGATATGCCTGGCTTTTGAACAAAGGCAACCTTTACCTTACTAGATGCACACCCAACATATTGTCAAGCAAATCTGCTATTTTCCAGAGGTGGCTGTATATGGGGGCAGGGGGGAAACCCCTTTTACAAACTGAAGTTTTATTTTAAAAGCTACATGGGCTGTTTTGCTATTCTGTCAAAACTAGGTCTATGTGCTTTATCTCATGCTATTCTGCCAAAGGGATTCCATCCACTGGAGATTCAGTATAGCATGCATTTAACAAACATCACAAGATAGAACGAGACTTGTATTTTTAGAAAGCCTGTTGCTGAATGATAATAACCCTTTCACTACTATTGAAGGAAGAAGTTATTTAATAGCATCTTCAAAATACTGTACTAAAATGTTCAGCAATTCCATTCACAGTGACTGATCTCAAGGATTACAGAATCCCAGTTTTGCTCCTCTGGTGGCTTAGTGGTTAAAACACTGAGCTTGGAGACTAGGTTTCCCTTGCTTGAAAGCCAGTAATATCCGACTCTAGGGTTCAGTGCTCATCTCTGTTTCAAAGCCGAGGAGCCAGCGCTGTCTGCTTCTGGTCATGTGGCAGGCATGACTAGACACCGGTGCACACAGAACACTGTTTACCTTCCCACTGAAGTAGTCCCTATTTATCTGGAAGGTCAGATCTCAATACCTGAGGGCTGCACTTGGGCACATGAAAGGAGTCTCATTTGGGTGTCCCCTGAGTGGAGTTTATCCAGTAAAAATCCTTTTAGCCCATCTCTAACATGAAATTATTATTACCCTACCCTCACTGCTAACCTTGGACCTACTTTAGGCTTCTTTTCAACTTTTCTCCCAGAAAGTCTCTACAAAGAACAGCTAAAGTTCTGGTGACAATATGTTTACTAGGCAAAAAAGCAAAAGGGTTTGTTCTTTCAGGTTGACAACATCTCATAAGCCTGAATGAACCTCACAGTAGACATATTCTCATCATCATCCTATTCCAGTTATCAAGCTACTAACTTTTCACTATAACCACTTGTGTTTAAAATGAACTGTCCATTGTCACTCAGTCTAACCTGGTCTAACCAACTTCTTGTCAACCATTGACAGGAATTATAATGATTAAACAGTGGGGTTTTCCTGTTCTTGCTTTCTGCATGCTTACTGACAGATGTGATTATTATGAGATGATATGGACTGAGGGATCATAGCTATAAACAATGGTCAAAATCCTAGCCAAGTCATAACTAGTGATCTGTCCCTCCCTGATCAAAAAAGTGTGCTCTCAGGGGATGGGCATGTGTATACACCAAACCAGTGTGTGCCCGTATGCCCCTTGAGAATTGCAGCAAGGACACTTTGTTTATCAGGGAGGAATGGACCAAATGTTTTCTTCCTTTGTACCAAAGAACTGCACAATTGAAAATTATGGACATACACTAGCACTTCAGATAATGCTAAGACTTGGTTCCACAAGTCTTAGCGTTAACCAGTTTTTAACGTTGTGCAATGCATTGATCGCACAACGTTTAAAAAAAGCCCTGTTCCCTTTCCAAAGAAGACAGGGGACAGGGAGTCGATCTGCTTGCCTCTTTGGCAGGCGCCATTTGCTCCCCAAACACCCCCGCAGTCCCAGTAATCATGCGCTGGGACTGCGGGGGTGTTTGGGGAGAAACAACGTATGGGAGATCTCTCTCCCCAAACACCCCCGCAGTCCCAGCATGTGATCACTGGCACTGTGGGGGTGTTTGAGGAGAAACCACGCACGCGGGGTAATCTCTCCCTAAACATCCCCACAGTCCCAGCGCACAATCGTTGGCAGATACCCCCGCCTGTTTCCCCCCAAAACAAGTCAGGGATCACAGCGTCTGATCCCTGTCATGGTTTGGGAGAAAGTGGGTACGTGTGCCCATGCACATTCCCCCAAACCAAGCCAGAGATCAGACACTGTGATTCCCAGCTTGGATTGGGGAAACCACTCATACCCGTGCACACACTCTCACCCCAAGGAAATTGGCGGTCTGAGTGTCGGGCCACCAGTTTCCTTGGAGTGAGAGCCCATGCACAGGCTTTCACCCCAAGGAAGCTGGCTGCCCAAGCCTCAAACCTGCAGGGTTGGTCTCCACCTGGGAAGGCACTTCCCAGGCAGAAAACAGCCCAGGGAGATTAAAGCTTAGATCTCTGCGGGTAATGTACCCTTGCTTTTGTGAGGCTTGTCTTGCAAAAGTAAAGGTACATTACCGGCGGAGATCCCGGTGGAGACTGAGACTGGGATCTCTGTCAGAACTGTACCTTTGCTTTTGCAAGGCAAGCCTCGCTCCCACTGGGCTGTTCGCTTTCCAGGCAGAGAAAGCCCAGCTTGATTGCCACTGCTATGGGATGTCCCTGGTTGGCTTCCCAGCCATGCCACTGCTACGAAGGGCGCAGCGGCATGGCTGGGAAGCCAACTGGGGACATCCCAGTCGGCTTCCCAGCCACACCACCACTGCGAGCTTCATAGTGCCAGTTTGGCTGGGAGGAGAATGGGCGCGCCCGATCTCCCCCCAACCAAACAGGCGGTCTGAGCCTCGGTAAATCTCTGGCCCAAAGACCACAGGGCTGGTCTCTAGCCCACAGGACTTTGGGGTAGAGATCAATGTCAGGGAATTTGAGGCAACATTTGCATCGCACAATGTTATCTTAACATTGTGCAATGCAAATATTTGCCTCAAATTCCCCAATGTTATCCGATTTTAGCGTTATCCGAGACAAAACGTTATCTGAGGTACCACTGTATTGTATATAGAATGTAGGTTAAATTCAGACAAATTAAAATGATTGGAATATTTTTTTAATCAAAAGCTACTTCAAGAGTGCCATTCTGGCTGTTTACTAGATCTTTTGAACCTGTGGTAAAACATAAATTCCATGCACATAAATGCTGATTTTATTTCTCCACATTCACAGAAAATATGTACTCTAGCCCCATTTTACCTGATTATTCTTTGATCTTCCTATTTTGCTTCAAAGTCTACCACCAGATGGTCCAGGCAGAATCTTGTCCTAGTGGTAGACAGTCTTTGGCAGTCATCCATTTTACAATGTGTACTATTTTTGCTCTTCATAGGTTTAGTCAAGTCTATCTAGTTTGGGAAATGTCTAGTTTGGGAAAAGTGCAGAAAACTTTTCCTCAATTTTACCCATCATTTAGGAGGTTGGTATCCATGAAGTGGTTGAGTTTGGTGCTCTATTATTTTATTTTGTTCATTATCACATGTTGACGTACCTCCAGAGGGGTATGTTTTAGGCAGTCAGTAAAAATCCTACATTATTCATTAAGAGCTACATCCACTTATACCCTACAACACTAGCATATTCTGCTATTGGAGCAGCACAGGGACAGGGACAGAGCAGTTGTTCTTACTGTTTGTTAATGTGGACCCCAGTCTGAACCAGCCAGCATCCTAAGTATGTTATTTCTGGTCAGAACTTTTTGTTTGGTGTTTAGACAATGATCCAGAGAGATGCCCGGTAACTTGGAACATCCTTTCTGCTTCTCTATTGTTTAAGTGGAAGGCACAGATCTATGCTTTTAAAGGGTTTGGTTTTAGCTTTTTGTTTTTATAATATGAAAAATGATGTAACACGGAGGCTAGCTGTTACATGGCAAATTTAAATGTTTCCCCTGGACTGCCAAGGCAAGGCAATTAGCATAACTGAAATTCCTGGCATATGGAAATGCTAGTTGATCATTTGTGTGTATGTTAAAAAGTAATGGTGATAGGACACTACCATTTGGGAGACCAATCCTTTGATTACTGCAGTAACGGGGTCTCCTTTGAAACTCAACAAAGAACCTTTGAAACTCAACAAAGAAGTAGAACAGTTACCATTTTTGTATATCCATGACCTTTATACTTTTTGAACAGCAATTAATGAGGTCAACAAAAACTTTTCAAATTATTTTGTATACAATATTTCAAAACTGTCATCTATATGATTGGTTAGATTGCTTCTAAACTATGGCCCATGGGCCCAATTAGCCCCCTGCATATGATTAATGTGGCCCACAGTGAGCACCTGGGCTCACTGTGGACCATCCCACCGCCTGCCTCCACCACCTGATGTCAGCAGCAGCGATCAAGCTTTGTCTGGGCTGCTCCGAGCAGCCTCTTACTCAGTCCCATGCTCTCTGCAGCCTTTGCCAAAGCCGATTGCTGCATCGGGAAAATTTTTGGAGCCTCCTGTGCTTCAAAATTTGCGGCGCTAGAGAGTCCCCTGGTGCACCCGGGACAACGTCACCACCATGCACCAGACTTCCAGCACCACAGATTTTGAAGCACAGGAGGCTCCGGAAATTTTCCCGATGCAGCGATCGGCTTTGGCAAAGGTTGCAGAGGACATGACACCGAGCAAGACACTGCTCAGAGCAGCCCGGACAAAACTTGATCGTCGCTGACGATGACATCAAAGCTGTCAGCAGTGGGAGCAGCCCACCTCTGGCCCCGCAGCTGTATGTCGGGGGCAGGACTGGCCCACCCAAAAAATAGTTTGGGCACCACTGTTCTCATCGAACATACAAAACGTATCCTTCTGGCTGATGACCTTAACTGGGACTTTTTTGGGGGGGGGTAGGGCTAATATAATGAGCATCCTGGAAAAATCATGCTAGGTCTTATTTTCTGGTTATCATAGGTCTTATTTTCAGGGAAATACGGTAGCATCATTTTGACAGTTTGAACTTGGATCTGGACATAGAAGGAGGAGGAGGAGGAGGAGGAGGAGAATCCTTCACATAACATCCCCCCCCCCTTTCTCTCTGTACCATCTAAGTAAAATTTTAAAGTTCTGAAGGGAAAAAGTCCATCCATAAGCCTGTTTTGGGAGGGCAAAACAGACCTTTAAATGTAATGACTAAACTTTTTCTAAGTAACTGATATTAGGGAATAATTCTTAATGAAGAATGTTTTAATGCAAGGGTCGGCACCTACAGCGCACAGGCTGAAGCCGGCCAATGGCACCAAACCATAAGCCCTCTGCCCTCACTCCAACCACCGCTGCCACTGCTGCCGCCACCAGAAGCGGCCAGACACGTTTACAGCAGGTGCAGATATGTTTACAGCTGCCATAAGTGCATTTCCAAAAGCTGCAAACATATTAAAGCAGTGTTTATAGTGAGGAGCAACACCTGTCCAGCCCCCTCAACTGTCTGAGGGAGCGTGACCCAGCCCCCGACTTAAAAAGGTTGCCGCCCCCTGTTTTAATACCTTGCCAGGGAAATTTCAAAATGTTAAGTTCATTACTAAGTCTATATAATTTTCTGTTGATTGCTTTAATTAAAGGCCTAGAATTTTAGGTTTATTTTATATGACCTGAATTTGTGTTAATTGCATTAATGCTAAAATGTCAGTTTTATACAGATTATTCATTTTCCTTGGTTAAACATTTGTAATCATCTGGTAAAAACAAAAAATTAAATGAAAATCTCAATCTCATTAGGTAACCTGTGTCTATTATGGCTCATCTAATTTATGTATGGATTAATGGAGAGGACAAAAAGTTAAACAATGGGTTATGGAGGCAGCAATATTGATCAAGCCTCGAGAGTTCAAGAAAAGTACTTCCACCAGGGCTGAACCTCTAAGCAAAGCTTTAAAGGGACATGCAATTTCTATAGGGTTTTTTCTCATCATCATCTACAACTTCTTCTACTACTACATTTTACCTCACATTTCCACTACTTGGAATCTTCATAAAACAATAAAATAAGTGGAAACACATTTAATCACAGAATCATTAAATTTTAGTAAAAGCAAACACAACCGTGAAAGCCATTAAAATCAATTAAGTATACAAACGGAACCATCTCAAATAATTAAGCAACATTTCAAGTCCATTTCAAAAGGTATGTCTCAACACCCAGGGTGTAGATATCCTCATCTACATCCTAATCTTATCTAAGACCCAGACATGATATATCATTCTTCTATGTACATTTGCTGAGTGCTAAGACACTGCCTATTTTGCAAATGTATTTAACTTGAACTAACATTAATGAGTGTGTGTGTGTGTATGTGTGTGTGTGTGAACTGATCCCTTGTTTACATACGCAAAATATAATGTATTTTAAGAGAGATGACTCCCAATAGTAACTAAAGGTTTCAATCCTCCTATCTTTCAACATTTTAACTATTAGATCAAAAAAATCTAACAAGGCAATTTCACTGTATATTCTGGGGTACACAGAAAGAGCCTCCTTAAAGACTGTGGTATTTTTGAACCACAATCGGGCATATCCTGGTAATAGCAATATTGTGTTGCTGGCTAATCTTTCTCACACTAGGTCAGGCAAAAGGAACTGCAGAATAAACTCACCGAAAGGTGCCTTCCTTTTGGTAGTTTCATGTCTGACCTAGACACAGAAGAAGAATGTATGTTCTTATCATAAACATAATTAAGCAACCAAAAAAATCTGCTGAAGAAAGAGCTCAAAAAAGCATGTCACAGTTCCCCTTAAAAGGCTGCAATGCTATGCCAGTTAGTAGCATCCTGCAGCAGCAGAAAGTATTTTAGAGAACTGGAAAAGGGAACTTGTAATGACACACAGCAGCCTAAGCAAACCATCATAAATGAGCCTTGTGACAAGCAAACAAGTTATTTAAGTACACAAGTACAAAGAGAAATTCAAACAGAAATCTTTATCCCACATGCAAAAGGGGGGGGGGATGTTTTAGCGCACATCACTAAGTCACATTTTGTTGCAGAATTCCCACAGTAGAACCTCCTTGAAGAATGTGGTATTTCTGAACCACAATCGGGCATATCCTGGTATTGGCAACCTTGTATTGCCGGCTAATATTTCTCACACTAGGTCAGCCAAAAGGAACTGCAGAATGAACTCACTAAAAGGTGGCTTCATTTTGGCAGTTTCCCATCTGGCCTAGACACAGAAGAAAAAGAAGAATTAGGCAGGCTTTCTATAACATTAGCTTTTTTCAGGCATTATTCAACCTAGGACTACAGACATGCCTACAGGAGAACACTTAGCCTGGTCTCCATCTCACTGTGTTCTTCAGCCTTAAATTGTCAGGTCGAAAGAGAACAAACATACTTGAACATAGCCTCTAGAAGCAAGCAATAATCCAGAATCGCCAGGATTTTTGGTCACAGGCAGAACTTTTTTTAAAGCAGAAATCTCTTCCAATGCAGCGTTGCAGAGGCAAAAAAATGCAGAAACAGATGCAAGTTTAGGTACAGTGGAACCTCGTATAATGAAAATAATTGGTTCCACAAGGCACTTTATAGTTATACAATTTTTTTTTTGTTGATGTTGTATGATGTATGCATCATACTGAAAATCCCTATGGGATGCATCGTACAATGAAAACCTCTATGGGAAAAATCATACAACAAAAATCTCTATGGGAAAATAAGTACAAAGAAAAACATTCGTTGTACGATGCATCCCATAGAGATTTTTGTTGTACGATGCAACATTGTTGTTTTTTCGAATTATCTTAGTTGTATGATGCATTCGTTATACAAGGTTCCACTGTATTTCCCTTTAAAAGGGTTCACTGCCCATCTTGAATAATGCTTACACAGGGAATTATACGGTAACATGCTTTGCTGGATGAACCTCTGAGAAAGGCAGACTGAGGTAAATTCCTTGTTGCTGGTCCTCTTAGATCTCTCAGCAACCTTTAATACCTTTGACTACCATATCCTCCTGGACAGTCTCTGAGTTGAGTTGTTGTTCAGTCACACAGTCGATTCTGACCCTCTGCGACCCCATGGACCACTGTCCACAAGGCACTTCTGTCCTCCACCATCCTCCTCAACTTGC
Source organism: Furcifer pardalis (assembly GCA_030440675.1). NCBI lineage: Eukaryota > Metazoa > Chordata > Lepidosauria > Squamata > Chamaeleonidae > Furcifer > Furcifer pardalis. The sequence goes on from CP126896.1 coordinate 51,370,547, forward strand.
TCAGTTCTGTGCCCATTGTGTCTACAATACCATCTTGCCATCTCATTTTGGACCGCCCCCTTTCCAAGCATCAAGGCTTTCTCAAGTGAATCCTCTCTTCTCATTTGATGTCCAAAGTTTTTTAGCTTCATCTTTACTACTTGACCTTCTAAGGAGCAGTCAGGGTTGATTTCTTCTAAGATTGACCTATCTGTTCTCCTCGCTGTCCAGGGGATCTAAAAACTCTCCTCCAGCACCACATCTCAAAGGCATCTATTCTTCTGCGCTCAGCTTTCCTAATGGTCCAGCTCTCACAACCATACATTGCCACCAGGAATACCATTGCTTTCACTACACGAATTTTTGTTTGCAATGTGATGTCTCTACTTTTCACTATGTTCCTCAGGTTTCTCATCGCTTGCCTCCCAAGAATCAGTCGCCTTTTTATTTCATGGCTGTAATCATCATCTGCAATGAGCTTTGATCCTAGGAAAGTAAAATCTGTCACTGCTTCTATTTCTTCCCCATCTATTTTCCAGGGACTGAGAGGGCCTGTTGCCATTATCTTGGTTTTCTTTATACAGTAATACCCCGTATAACGTGAGTACCGTATAGCATTAAAACCGCATAATGTTACAAGATTTTCGGAAAAATCTTGTATCGAATAACGTGATTTTTAACGTTATACGATAAAGTCGTTCTTAGCAGCAGGGCGGCTGGAAAGCTGAACGGGGTTCTCTGTTCAGCTTCCCAGCCACCCTGCAGCTACGGAGGCAGGGCTGGGGAGGCTGGAAAGCTGACGGGGGGCTCCCCCATCGGCTTCCCCAGCCAGCCCACAGCTGTGGAGGCATGGGCGGGTGGCTAGGGAAGCCGACAGGGAGTCCCCGTCAGCTTCCCCAGCCACCCTGCAGCTGTAGATCGGGTCCTCTGATCTCTCTGGAGGTGTTTCTGGGCTTCCCCGACGTCCTGAGCCAGTGCAGCAAGCCAGAATGTCAGAGTTCGAATCCCGGCATTCTGGCTTGCTGCACTGGCTCAGGACGTCGGGGAAGCCCAGAAACACCTTGGATCGGGTCCCCACACCTCCCTGGACCCAGCGGGGGGGGGGGGTCAGACACCCCAAAATTGGTAAAAAAAAGGCCGTTTTTTTTACCAATTTTGGGGGCTCTGACCCCCCCGCCGGGTCCAGGGAGGTGGGCAGACATGATCCAAGCTTTTTCTGAGCTTCCCCGACGTCCTGAGCCAGTGTAGCAAGCCAGAATGTCAGAGTTCGAATCCTGACATTCTGGCTTGCTGCACTGGCTCAGGATGTCGGGGAAGCCCAGAAACACCTTGGATCGGGTCCCCACACCTCCCTGGACCCAGTGGGGGGGTCAGAAACCCCAAAATTGGTAAAAAATTGGACATTTTCTTTACCAATTTTGGGGGCTCTGACCCCCCTGCCGGGTCCAGGGAGGTGTGGGGACCCGATCCAAGGTGTTTCCAAAGTTCTCCCACCTCCCTGGAGGCTGCAGCAAGGCAAAATGTCAGGATTCGAATCCCGACATTCTGGCTTGCTGCAGCATAAAAGAGGGTGGGGGAAGTTCAAAATTAGCACGCATCGGGTCTCCCGACCTCCCTAGAGCTGATGCGCGCTAATTTTGAACTTCCCCCACCCTCTTTTATGCTGCAGCAAACCAGAACGTCGGGATTCGAATCCTGACATTTTGCCTTGCTGCAGCCTCCAGGGAGGTGGGAGAACTTTGGAAACACCTTGGAGCGGGTCCCCACACCTCCCTGGACCCGGTGGGGGGGTCAGAGCCCCCAAAATTGGTAAAAAAAAACCGTCCGTTTTTTTACCAATTTTGGGGTGTCTGACCCCCCCCCCCCCGCTGGGTCCAGGGAGGTGTGGGGACCCGATCCAAGGTGTTTCTGGGCTTCCCCGACGTCCTGAGCCAGTGCAGCAAGCCAGAATGTCGGGATTCGAACTCTGACATTCTGGCTTGCTGCACTGGCTCAGGACGTCGGGGAAGCCCAGAAACACCTTGGATCAGGTCTGCCCACCTCCCTGGACCCGGCGGGGGGGGGGTCAGAAACCCCAAAATTGGTAAAAAAAAAAAAAGGACGTTTTTTTTACCAATTTTGGGGTGTCTGACCCCCCCCCCCCCGCCGGGTCCAGGGAGGTGGGGAAACCCGCTCCAAGCTGTTTCCAAAGTTCCCCCACCTCCCTGGAGGCAGCAGCAAGCCAAAATGTCAGGATTCAAATCCCGACGTTCTCGCTTCCTGCAGCCTCCAGGGAAACAGGGGTTTTTTTAACATTGTGTGTTCAATGTATCGCACAACGTTAAAAACCGGATAACGACGGGATTTGTGGAACCAAGTCATAATGTTATTCGGGGTACTTGTGTACTGAGTCTCAAGCCAGCTTTTACACTTTCTTCTTTCAACCTAATCAGCAGCTTTTTAAAGTCCTTCTCACTTTCTGCCATTAGGGTGGTATCATCTGCATATCTCAAGTTGTTGGTGTTTCTCCCAGCAATTTTGATCCCAAATTGTGATTCCTCCATCCCTGCATTCCGCATTATGTGCTCTGTGTATAAGTTGAATACGCAGGGTGACAAAATGCACCTCACAGAACAGACACCAAGAAATGATGCATACATTATCATAGGAGACTAGAATGCCAAAGTAGGCAATCAAAAAGTAAATGGAATAACAGGCAGGTTTGGTCTTGGAACACAGAATGAAGCAGGTCAAAGACTGATAGAGTTCTGCCAAGATAACACACTGGTCATAGAAAACACTATCTTCCAGAGAGTTCAACTTGGGGAGAAACTGTCGCATCTCAGGGTACAGCAATATGGGGTAACCCAAGGTTCAGCTTACTCCCCAATGATGTTTAATATCCAAGCAAGGCCATTGGAGGAGGTCACACCTCAGTCTAAGATATATTTTGTTTAAAAGTTTTTGCAAACATTTTAACTAAGCAGTGTTATCACTCAACAAATGGATTGTGTAGCATTTAATAAATCAAGAGGCTACAATTGGGCTTTTATTGCCCAAACATAAAACTGCAACTAAGAAGTACAACCTGCCTGGCATGAGATAAGCTTGCTCATAGTAGATTTTTTATAAAACGTTTATTCTCAGGGAAGAAATAATAGCTTAGATAACTGGCTATGTAATTCTGTAAAGGGGGATTAATTAAAACCTATGTGTTGTATACAAGAACAAAAGGTTGTTTTCAACAATGCTATTTAAGGAAGGAAGCATTTCAGCTAGCAACAAAGTAATTCTCACTAAGATTTAAAATAACATAGTTTTAAATTAATAGTCACTATGGGAAGTATGGATACATTAAACCCACAGTAATACATAACAAAGTTTGCTCATATTTGGCCAACCTTTGGTTTTTGAACTTCCAATTCCCAGAAGCCTAAGTCAGTACATTGGCTGACCAGTGCTTTGGGGAATTGGCTTAGGCTTCTGGGAATTGAAGTCCAAAACCTAAGGTTGACCACCCCTGATAAGTAAAAGCTTTTCTCCACCAATATCATGTATCATGTTGCCTGGGGATGATGGGAGTTGTAATTTAACAAACTAGTTTAGGGAGGGCAGTTTCAGGTCTTTGATTCTGTCACAGATTCCACTATTTATTTTATTTTCTATATTTTGCCTGCTGAAGGATGCTGTTTATTAACAAGAATAATAACTGATCTCAGTAGATTCACCATGCTTCAGTACATTACTCCAGCCCAACAGATGATGAGGCGAATGGCTTCAAGAAAGATATGTAACTTATTTTGCTACAAATCCCCACCAATAACTTCCCAAAGGAGACCTGATTCAACACTCTTTGAGTGACAAACTAGGAAAGGTCTAAGTGCCAAAGTAAACAAGTTTCATTCTATTAAATAAACACTAGTCTTTCCTTGAGGGAGTTTGAAAATCCGGAAGGGATCTCTATTAGCATTTGAAAGACAAATGACCTTCACACTTTGATACAGACTTTGTCAAGTTCTTAAAACCTCTAGTTTAAAGGCCTAGAGTTTGTAGAGAAGTGAAACTGGTTAGCATGAGAGAATAAAACCTACCATATATACCTCAAGTATAAGCTGAGTTTTTCATCCCCCAAAAAGGGGACATGGCTTATACTCAGATCAATGACCATGAGGATCCCAAGACTGTGCTGGATTGAGATGCACCAACAATTTAATTAATTTTACTGTATTTTCATGAATTTAGATTACTGAAACTCACTAGCAGCTGCTGCATTTCCCACGTGGGTCAATCTATTTTCCTGGGTTTTCAGGTCAAAATTTGGTACCTCAGCTTATATTCGGGTTGGCTTATATTTGAGTATATATGGTATTTGCTTCAGCTTTCTAAGATATGTTCTCACACTTATATCTTATGGTGTTTGGTTTGTTTTAGTTTATCACTGTTCACCTACACCGTCAAACATAAAACAGCAACTGAGACTAAAATCCTGTTGCTTAGCATATTAGAGTAGGCCAGGGCCACTGGATCTTTGGGGATTTGGTAAGTCAACTCCTTCATAAATTCCACTGATTCAAATGAACCTACTTTAATTGCAACTTACTTTGACATACATGGGAACCCATTCCACTGAGCTCTTTGCTATGTGGGTTTTTTCGTTACGCAAAACTAATTGGAGATGCAAAAAATGTTCGCTATCCAGGGTTCCCATTGACCAGGTATACCCTGGTTGCCAAAAAACCCCGCATAATGAAAAAAAAATTCATTATGTGGGGTATCGCCATTACTGAATGAACGCTTCATTATGTGATTTTTTCGTTATACGAAGCATTCACTATGCGAAGTATTACTGTAATTTTAAAGTAATTTTAAATTGCAAAAAGCAAATTCTTTTATTTGGACTGGAACTCCCAGAATCCTACAGATAACATGGTAATTGGCCACGATGGCTGGTATGAATGAGAGGGAGACCCATAAAAAAGGGCAACTATTCAAGTCACTGGGAACAGCACAGGAGGAAAAGAACCAACAGAGACATTCCTGCTTCCCTGTCCAGATAAAATGGGACTGGCAATCAAATAAGGCTCAGAAGAGCTTTCTTTTTAAATTATCCCATTCAGCAATTATTATAGTAAGAGGGAACATTTTTTTAACCACAGCTCAGTCAAAATGAGCTTGACCTCAGCTCATGTCTGTCATTAAGGCCAGGGGCTTATGGACTTTCACTGTATACTTGCAATACTTCACATAAAACATCTGCTTTTCTCCAACGTTCCAAGCTCTGCAGGGTATGCTACAGTGCTGAAAAAACTCTAGAAGACATTTGTTTGCATTAATATATATTTCATACTGCTACAGAGATTTGACAGGACACAGAACATGCAAAGTAGCTTCACCCAAGAGGATGGTATAAAAAACAAACAAATATGTCATTTTATAGCAACATTATTTTTAGAGGTGGGTGAGTGAACAAAGTTTTCTGTATACAAAAGCCTCAAATTTCAAAACAGTACATATAGAGTAACATGCCTGGAATGCAATGTAACCTGTAATTTAAAAAAAAATTCAAGCTTGCAACCAGTTAAATAAATTAATTAGGCAGTTAAACAAAAAATTATATTTATAATTTTCTTCTTAATTGGCAGCAGTATTGCTTTTATGGAGTAAAGCAATCCCAGAGGATATACAAAGTAGAAATCCTAAGCATGCCTATAGTGCAGATGATCTCTGGAGAAAAAACATTGGAAGTAAGGGCTTGAAGGAAATATTTTTGTTGTTCAGTCATACAGTCAAGTCCGACCCTTTGCAACCCCATGGACCACTGTCTGCCAAGCACTTCTGTCCTTCACCATCCTCCTCAACTCGCTCAGCTCTGTGCCCATTGTGTCCACAGTACCATCTAGTCATCTCATTTTTGGCTGCCCCCTTCTTCTTTTGCCCTCCACCCTTCCTAGCATCAAGGCTTTCTCAAGAGAATCCTCTCTTTTCATTTGATGTCCAAAGTACTTTAGCTTCATCTTTACTATTTGACCTTCTAAGGAGCAGTCAGGATTAATTTCTTCTAAGATTGACCTATTTGTTCTCTTCCTTGTCCAGGGGACTCTCACAACACTCCTCCAACACCACATTTCAAAGGCATCTATTCTTCTGCGCTCAGCTTTCCTAATAGTCCAGCTCTCACAACCATACATTGCCACCGGAAATACCATTGCTTTGACTATACGAATTTTTGTTTGCAATGTGATGTCTCTACTTTTCACTATGTTCCCCAGGTTTCTCATCGCTTGTCTCCCAAGCATCAGTCACCTTTTAGCGTCTGGGATGAGCACAATTGTTTGATAATTTGAACATTCTTTGGCATTACCTTTTTGGAGGATTGGAACGTATACTGATCTTTTCCAATCCTGTGGCCATTGTTGTGTTTTCCAAATCTGCTGGCATATAGAATGCAATAATTTGATTCCATCGTCTTTTAGGGCTTTGAAGAGTTTAACTTGGATACCATCATATCCACTGGCTTTGTTGTTTGTAGTGCTTTTTAAGGCCTTTCTGAATTTTTAAAAAATCCTCATTGAAAAGTCACAGGGCAAATCTTTTTGGAGTTCAGTTTAGATAAATTTAGTACATCTAACACTAAACCATAATTTTGTGTTACATGCATCAGCCTACAGAAAACTAAATGTTCAGGACCAAACATTTCAGTTTCACTTTCTTGATTCCTTGTTACATTTTATTATTATTATATTTGAATTTCTATACAGCCCCACTTGGCAGAGCCAACTCAGGGCGGTTTACACACATATATAGTTACAGTCACAACATATCAATAAATCAACAGTCAATATCAAATGAAAATAGTCAATAAATAGTCAATATCAGAATCATAGAACATCAGCACATAAACATCATTACAGTAAAAGTAATTCAATAAACAGTAACAAAAAATTCAATAAACATCAATATCAAGCAGTAGTTAAAAAATTTCCATACAAAGAAACAAAACTAAGCAAAGCACCACGACAAGTAACGAGCCTCTCCGTCCACCGCACAGCGTCTCTTAAAGTCCCAGCAGGGCGGGATTCTGGGGGCAGATGGAACTAGTCCCAAGGCTGAACGCCACTGCAGCCAGGAATTGTGGTTTGAAATAAACCCTAATCATTTTTTAATCAGCAGAACAACCCAAAGTCAATTGTTGGCTTCTTTATCAATTGTCAAAGGTTTGTTATAAACAATGATTCCCAGTCTGCAAGTAAAAAAAAATTAGAAACCTACTGACATAAAAATAAATTCTTCTTTATTTATATTCCTGATCATATTGAAAGATTCGGGGGTGGGGAGGGAGGTGTTGCATAAAGGTGATTAGTTGACTCTTGCTTTTACACATGACACTAAACCAGGGATCCTCAACCTGCAGCCTATGGGCTGAATGCAGCCCATGGTGCCATTTCATGTGGGGGACCCACTGCCACCACCACACCAGGAAGTGTCATGTGGTGGAGGAAGGGCAAAATAGCCATCTGGCCCCTGAAGCTGTCTGAGGGAGTGTGACTTGGCCCCCGGCGTTAAAAGGTTGAGAACTCCTGGCCTACATAGTCTTTCATAGAAAACCATTGCAGTTTCTGTAGAAGCTGTGGCAACTACCAGTGGACAAAGTGTACAACACACACACCCAAATGGTTTTGGGTAGCTTCTTCTCAATAGGCTTCTGTCTTTGGCCTACTGCTAAATATAAATATCTCCTCTGAAAAGAAAGTCTTTTAGAATGCCTCTCCCTGTCAATTATTTTGCATTTGGAACAAATGGGATCTTCCAGCAGCAGAGGATATAATAGAACATTAGACAACATTAGGAAGTTAAGAGAGCTACACTTTTTAAAAGTACAACAGATAATTGTCCCTCCTCATAGCAAGGCTGGCCCCATCTCTACTCCTTGATAATTAAAAAATAACATTCTCCTCTGCCAAGGTTAAATGTCATCATAGTTACTCCAGCCCAGGATGTTGTAGCTCTATAAAATTTCCTTCACAAACTTTTATTTTATTATATTTCCAAATATGATTGTTACACTTCTAATAGTACCCAAAGAATTGTAATGCATAATGATAAAACACTATAATATACAATAAATCAGTAAAATGCAAGCACAAAATAGCAGCTACAGTATACATTACAATATCATCATAAGACAGCATGAAAATAGAAGGGGAACAAAGAGCTGAACAGGGGAAAGAACATGACTAATCCACAGTGCTTAATGCAATACTGAACATAATGCAACGAAGCAGGTGGACAAGTGCCTTATTTTGTCATAGCCCTTACAACCAATACAAAATAGCAGCCTACCAAAATCCCTTTTGGTATCAGGAACCACAAAAACAGGCAAATGTATCTAAGCAATAGAGGAACCTGACCAATAAAATAATGGCATGTTCCCATCTAGAACAGAAGCAACTATGTCTTTACAGTACTGGCAGATATAACAAAAGTATATATGTTGACACTATATGTTACTCAGCAAGTAATTGCATGCTGCATATAAAGTATCAGAAGTCATGTTTCAGTCCTCCTTGTGGCACTCTGATAGCACAGCTTGCCCAAGGTCACACAAAAGCAGTGGTGGGCATCAGCAGGTTCTTGTTCGCACCAGTTCGCCAGAACCAGTAGCAGAAATTCTGGCTGGCCCCACCCATCCAAATTTTGAAATAAAGTACAGTCAAACCTCGCACAAAGAGCGTTTCGCTTAAAGAGTAACTCGCTTAAAGAGCAGCATTTTCTCTGAATGTTTGCTTCGCTTAACAAATAAAACCAACCTAAAACCAACCTAACAAATAAATCAGGGTTCGAAATCCCCCCCACAATTGGTCACTTACAATGGTGTTTCGCTTAAAGAGCAATCCTATGGAACGCATTATGCTCTTTAAGCAAGGCACCACTGTAGTCCTAATTTGGGTGCAACACAGGGTTTTCCCCTGGCCATGCCCACTATACTGCACCCACAGTGTGGTAGTACAAATTTTTGGAGCTCCCCATTGCACAGAAGGCAGGGGACACAGTGCGGATTTGAACTCTCGTCCCTGGCTATAAAGGCAGATCTTCCGACCCACTGAGCTGTATCCCTTCTCTTGAATTTCTACACTCCCACTTTTCCTATACCAGCAGAAAACAAACACTTATGGTCAGAAAGTCTCTTTATAAGTTGGTACGGTAAAGGTCACCCTTGCTCAAAAGCAAGTCATATACGACTCTAGGGTTCAGTCCTCATCTTCATTTATAGCCAAAGAGCTAGCGCTGTTTGCGTCTGCAGACATTTCTGTGGGCATGTGGCAGGCATGACTAGATACCGAAGTGCACGGAACACTGTTTACCTTCCCACCAAAGTGGTCCCTATATATCTACTTAACAGTTTCTTGCTTTTAAAATGCTAGGTTGGCAGGAGCTGGGACAGAGACAGAAGCTCACTCCATCATGCAGCACTCGTGTCTCCAACTGCTGACCTGCCGACCTTCCAGTAGTCAAGTTCAGCGTCTTAACCACTAAGCCACCACTGTCCCAGAATATAAGTTGGTACACATTTTTAAAACTAAGGTTCATGTGGGAAATTACGTTAATTGACAAACTTGCACTGGAGATTAATAAAAAGAAAGGTATAATTTAGGAAAATAAGTTTTGGGAAATATGGAAACCTTTTGTGGAACATACTTTGGTGAAATCTAAAGGTGGCAATCCAGTACCAGATCACATGAGTTTTTGGAAATGGTGATATAGTGCTGTGACAAAATTGTGGTCTCCAGGGTTTTGTATATATCACGGGGTGATATTAATTTTGTTTTCAATATATGGGTAATGAGAGAGTTACTGGTAAATTTTTTACTGAGTAGGGCGGCATACAAATCGAATAACAATAACAATAACAATAAGATTTAAGTATGTATTAGAATGAGAGAAATATAATAATATGACAAAGAAAGCAATACCCATTTTTATTTTATATGTTTATTTTTATTATAATTTTAATGTATTTTTGTTTGTTTCATTTATATACCGTATTGTATTGTAATGTAATGATATGTTTATTTGTTTTTGTTTTATGTTAGTAAAATTCAATAAAAAATATAAAAAACAAACTAAGATTTATCTAACAAGCAGCTACAAAAAAGACTACTGTATTTTGCTCAGTTTTTGTAATATCAACACACACATTCACTAAGAATTTATCTGATAAAACAGTTTCTAAGGTACCAAAGAATAATTTGATAAATCACCTTGTATTTCATTTTACACTAGTACCCCGAATAACGTTATGACTTGGTTCCACAAGTCCCGTTGTTATTCGGTTTTTAACGTTGTGCGAGACATTGAACACACAATGTTTAAAAAAGCCCTGTTTCCCTGGAGGCTGCAGGAAGCGAGAACATCGGGATTTGAATCCTGACATTTTGGCTTGCTGCTGCCTCCAGGGAGGTGGGAGAACTTTGGAAACAGCTTGGAGCGGGTTTCCCCACCTCCCTGGACCCGGCGGGGGGGGGGGTCAGAGACCCCAAAATTAGTAAAAAAAAAGTCCATTTTTTTAAACCAATTTTGGGGTTTCTGACCCCCCCGCTGGGTCCAGGGAGGTGTAGGGACCCGATCCAAGGTGTTTCTGGGCTTCCCCGACGTCCTGAGCCAGTGCAGGAAGCCAGAACATCGGGATTCGAACTCTGACATTCTGGCTTCCTGCACTGGCTCAGGACGTCGGGGAAGCCCAGAAACACCTTGGATCGGGTCCCCACACCTCCCTGGACCCAGCGGGGGGGTCAGAAACCCCAAAATTGGTAAAAAAAAAATGGACTTTTTTTTTACTAATTTTGGGGTCTCTGACCCCCCCGCCGGGTCCAGGGAGGTGGGGAAACCCGCTCCAAGCTGTTTCCAAAGTTCTCCCACCTCCCTGGAGGCAGCAGCAAGCCAAAATGTCAGGATTCAAATCCCGATGTTCTCGCTTCCTGCAGCCTCCAGGGAAACAGGGACTTTTTTTTACCAATTTTGGGGGCTCTGACCCCCCCCGCCGGGTCCAGGGAGGTGTGGGGACCCGATCCAAGGTGTTTCTGGGCTTCCCCGACGTCCTGAGCCAGTGCAGCAAGCCAGAATGTCAGGATTCGAATCCCGACGTTCTCGCTTCCTGCAGCATAAAAGAGGGTGGGGGAAGTTCAAAATTAGCGCACATCAGCTCTAGGGAGGTCGGGAGACCCGATGCGCGCTAATTTTGAACTTCCCCCACCCTCTTTTATGCTGCAGGAAGCCAGAATGTCGGGATTCGAATCCTGACATTCTGGGTCGCTGCACTGGCTCAGGACATCGGGGAAGCCCAGAAAAAGCTTGGATCGTGTCTGCCCACCTCCCTGGACCTGGCGGGGGGGTCAGAGACCCCAAAATTGGTAAAAAAACCGTCCATTTTTTTTACCAATTTTGGGGTTTCTGACCCCCCCGCCGGGTCCAGGGAGGTGTGGGGACCCGATCCAAGGTGTTTCTGGGCTTCCCCGACGTCCTGAGCCAGTGCAGCAACCCAGAACGTCGGGATTCGAATCCTGACATTCTGGGTAACTGCACTGGCTCAGGACGTCGGGGAAGCCCAGAAAAAGCTTGGAGCGGGTTTCCCCACCTCCCTGGACCCGGCGGGGGGGTCAGAGACCCCAAAATTGGTAAAAAAAACGTCCTTTTTTTTTTACCAATTTTGGGGTTTCTGACCCCCCCGCTGGGTCCTGGGAGGTGTGGGGACCCGATCCAAGGTGTTTCTGGGCTTCCCCGACGTCCTGAGCCAGTGCAGCAACCCAGAACGTCGGGATTCGAACTCTGACATCCTGGCTTGCTGCACCGGCTCTGGACGTCGGGGAAGCCCAGAAACACCTCCAGAGAGATCAGAGGACCCGATCTACAGCTGCAGGGTGGCTGGGGAAGCTGACGGGGACTCCCTGTCGGCTTCCCTAGCCACCCGCCCATGCCTCCGCAGCTGTGGGGTGGCTGGGTAAGCCGATGGGGGAGCCCCCCGTCAGCTTTCCAGCCTCCCCACCCCTGCCTCTGTAGCTGCAGGGTGGCTGGGAAGCTGAACGGAGAACCCCGTTCAGCTTTCCACCCACCCTGCTGCTAAGAACGACTGTATCGTGTAACGTTAAAATCGCGTTACTCGATACAAGATGTTTCCGAAAATCTTGTAACGTTATGCGGTTTTAACGATATACGGTACTCGCGTTATACGGGGTATTACTGTATATATATCCATGCCATAGCATTTACCTATATTCAAACAGAGGTAACAACAGACAAAACAGACTGAAACATATCCTCCAGTAAAAGTTAAGATGCTAAAAAACCCAAACTTTATTATGCTTTAATATGTTTAGAAGCCACATGTGACCTCTAGATATTCTGTAAACAAAAAGCTTGCTGTGCTTATGCCACTTTTTTTTACACAGAGAAAACAAACAGCTCATTGTTCTACTCTAAAATAGTTACAGAGAATTAAATATTTCATCCCTACTTGTGTCTTAAAGTGCCATATCACTAAGATACACAGTAAGATTCAGAATAAAGCAAAGCAATCATACATAGTGCTTAGTGCACTTTCTGGGCGGTTCACAAGTTAATTCGCATTTTGCCCCCAACATGTTAGGTACTCATTTTACAAACCCAGGAAGGATGGAAGGCTTGAGTCAGCCTTGAGCACTGGTCAGGATTGAACTTGCAACCTTTTGGTTGCAGGACAGCAGTTTAACCACTGCGCCACCTCAAGAGGGTCCTGTTATAAGCAATAACAGGACCCTTTTGAGGAATGAGCTATATCACTCAGTAGTAAGATGACAGTAATTTATACAAATAATGAGCAATTTGAGAACTACAATAGAACCTCGAACAACGTGATGACATGGTTCCACAAGTCATGACGTTGTTCGGTTTTTCACGTTGTTCGATACATTGATCGAATAATGCTTTAAAAAAGCCCTGACGTCAGGGACCTTCCCGCATCCTCCCGTCACTGCCGCCGCGCCACGCAACCCTCCAAGCCGCCCGAGGTTGCAAAAGGGTAAATATCCTTACACTTTTGGAACTTTGGGCGTGTGCACGCGGCGCGGCGCCGGTAAGAGGAGGATGCGAGGGACTTTCCCGCATCCTCCCGTCACTGCCGCCGCACCGCGCAACCCTCCAAGCCGCCCGAGGTTGCAAAAGGGTAAAGATCCTTACACTTTCGGAACTTTGGGCGTGCGCGCGCGGCGCCGGTGAGAGGATGCGAGGGACCTTCCCGCATCCTCCCTTCACTGCCGCCGCGCCGCGCAACCCTCCAAGCCGCCCGAGGTTGCAAAAGGATAAAGATCCTTACACTTTCGCAACTTCGAGCGTGCGCGTGCATGTCGTTCGGGGTTAGGGCAGGAGACGGGGGTCTTTCCCGTCTCCTGCCCTAACCCTGAACGACACGCACGAGCACGCTCAAAGTTGCGAAAGTGTAAGGATCTTTACCCTTTCGCAACTCGAAGTTTTGAAAGGGTAAGGATCCCCATACCCTTTCCAAACATCATGGGGGCGGGCGCTGGGGGGTGGGTTGGTTTGGGTAGATGTTCTACCCAATCCAACTGCCCCCCACGCATACGCTTGTATCGAATAACGTGAAAATCGCGTTCTTCGATTATTCGGTTTTCATGCTATTGGGTACTCGCGTTATACGGGGTATTACTTTATCTGGTTTACAGGGCATGACTGAAATAGTAATATACCACGTCTGCATCCTGGCAACATGTGGACAAGCAAGATAATGGTACAGCAACCCAAAAATCCACTTGCCACAGCACTAAATATAACATACAGTATACATAATAATTTGGTGTCAGAAATTATTCTGGGTTGAAAGGATTTTGCTGGAGAAACTCCACTCAGAGGACGCCCGAATGAGCCTCATTTCATCTTCCCAAGATCTTTTCCCACTGAAGTGGTCCCTATTTATCTACTTGCAGTTTCTTGCTTTCAAGCCACCTCAGCATCTATAGGTTGATAGACTGTACCCAATTATTTGCTTCTTTAAGCAGCCCATAAAACTCTGTACAAGGTGATCTGTATTTACCAGTTAATTCAAAATTCTCCTATGTCAACTGCTCCATCAAACTGTCCTGCTTAACAAACATGACACTAGCCCAGTTCACACATTTAAAAGTCTGTTCACTCAAGTGGTTAAGACTCTGACTGGGAAGCAGAAGGTCAGAAGTTCAAAACCAGAGTACTGCATGACGGAATGAGCACCCGTCTCTGTCCCAGTTCCTGCCAACCTAGCAGTTCGAAAGCAAGAAATTGCAAGTAGATAAATAGGTACCACTTTGGTGGGAAGGTAAGCAGCATTCTGTGCACTTCGGTGTCTAGGCATGTCCATGGAAATGTCTGCAAATGTAGACAGCACTGTCTCTTTGGCTATAAAGCAGAGCTGAACACTGAGTAGGATATTACTGGCAAGGGTGACCTTTAAATTTACCTCATATAGGGCAAACTGAGAATGCAGCTATATAGCAATGACTATCTCAGCACAGTGCAATAAATAAAATATTGTATATTGGTACAACTATCACCTTGGGGTAGTTCACCTGAACATGGCAGCACATATACTCAGCTACTATAGTTGCAAAAATAGCTACTTGGGAATTCATGCTATGGCATATATTTAAACCCCCAAACCAGTCTTCTAAATCTAGTTGATCTACTATTCTTCACACAGATTCAACATAAGGTTAATACCATACAAATTACTGTTCTAGAGAACTCTACAAGTTTTCCAGGAGTACAAGTTTTATATCTGGTGAACAGCAGCATCATATCCTTAGACCCCTCTGTACCAAATTCTGCTGAGTTTTGCTAGGCGTTATGACTGCATGTTTAGAATTGGAAAACTTACTTTTTATGGAGTACAATTCCCAAACCCTACAGCCTATATGGTAACTGGAAATAAGGACTGGGAAAACTGTTTTCCTCCTGTACTCCCAAATTGAAAAATTCCAAATCTGATCTCAAAATTTGCTAATGACTGGTAGAATAAGTCACTCTGAATGACTAAACCACGATAACAATTAAATGCTAGCTAGTAACTTCTAATTTATGACAACTCTTTTCAGAGTTTTTAAAGTATAAAGTACTCAGAAATGGTTTACCATTCTTTTCCTCTTTAGGGCACTTTGGGACAGTGAAACTTGACCAAGATTAGTGCTATTTCAAATACCACGTGCCCTGAAATTGGCCACTTTTTGACCTCACCTCCCCCATCTGTGTCTTTCCATGACGTTTGGTCGACCCCTCCCCCCCAAAAAAAAATCATGTGGTTTCTCAGCTAAATAAGAGAAATAGCATGGAAAATTAGCTTTATCCAGCTCATTTCTTACTTGCAAACTCCCAAGGAAATTCGAAAGTAGAAAAGGATGGATTCTAACAGCTAGCCCCTTTGCAATGCAATGCAAAGAACCCAGCTAAATAAGAGAAATTATAGCTTGGAAAATTAGCTTTATCCAGCACATTTCTTACTTGCAAACTCCCAGGAAAATCCGAAAGTAGAAAAGGATTCAAACAGCCAGCCCCTTTAAGTAACGCAATGCAAAGAACCCAGGTAAGAGAAATAGCTTGTAAAATTAGCTTTATTCAGCACATTTCTTACTTGCAATCTCCCAGGGAAATCCAAAAGTAGAAAGGTATTCTCTCCCCTTTTGGAGTCACACGACTTCACGCGAACCCCCTCCCTCCCTGTGACTTTCCATGACTTTTGGTTGACCCTCCCCCTTCCCCAAATGGTCATGTGGTATTTGAATGGCCCCTTACATAGGCTGGCTCTTCTCGGATGAACAATGAGGAATGGACACTTCCAACCTCAGACTTGACATCCAAATGCCTAACCTTCTGAGCCAAACAATTCCTAAACTCATCTCCAATAAAACATGTGCAATGAAAAATGGTAATCCTTAAGCAAAGTAAGACAGCTTTAGGGTATTGTGCTGATATTATGCTGTTGTAATATCTTTTGTAATTGTGATATCTTTTATAATTGTAAATTGGAGCTGAAACCTTGATATTTTGATACTTTGTTTTTTGGTTCTAGACCCATTTGACTGTATTGTAGTGTTCAGTTGTATTTGACTGTATTGCATTATGTTGTTATGTGATTATATAGTACTGTCTATTCTGTACTGAGTATTGTTTTTGGATTGTACATTGACTATATTGTGCTTATATTTATTTTGTGGTATGTCATTTTAGGATATTGTATTGAACTGTATTGTATTGAACTGTTGTATTCGATTGTATATTGTGAGCCGCCCTGAGTTGGTTTCACCAAGTAGGACGGCATATAAATCGAATAAATCAAATCAATCAAATCAAATTCTTTACATGGATATTAAATGTCCCCCTCCCTCTAGGACAGGGATTCTCAACCTGTGGCCCACAGGCCAGATGAGGCCTGTGGTGCCATTTCATGTGGCCCACCACCACCTCCATCACACCTGGAAGTGCCATGTGGTGGAGGAAGGGCAAAATGGCCATCTGGCCCCTGAAGCAGTCTGAGGGAGCATGACCCAACCCCTGGCTTAAAGAGGTTGAGAACTCCTGCTCTAGGACTGTGATGGCGAACCTTAGCACTGCATATGTTCTTGGACTTCAGTTCCCAGAAGCCCAAGCCCCTGTGAATTCACATGAAGGGGTTTACTGCAATTCATCCGGCCCACGCCACCCTTGTTGCTCCTGGAAGTGGAAGTAAAACGTGCCCATACAGGCCAGATGAATCGCAATAAACCCCTTCGTGTGGATTCACGGGTGCTTGGGCTTCTGGGAACTGAAGTCCAAGAACATCTGGAGTGCCAAGGTTTGCCATCACAGCTCTAGGACATATCTGAAGTGTCTCAATCTCCAGATCCATTTCTAATCCTGATGTATTAATCTTTTCTATAAAAAAAAGAAAATAAAGAAAGCCATAACTGCTTAAAATGTCACTGCAAATCCCATTTAAAATTCTAATACAAATAAGCTTAATAGAGTAGTGAAGATGTCACATTATTGATCTTGTTTCCAAATGATGACATGAAGTCATCTTTAGCTTTGGTTTGTAACGGAAAACATAGGCATAGAAGAATGAAAAAGAATGTACTGTAGAAAAGGCATATTTGAAATGAAGCCAAATGCTGTCAGTGAGAGTGATAATGTATTTGACAATTAGTTGTTAATTTAAAAGGCAGAGGTTAATTGATTTATCTCCAGAATCCATTTTCCATTACATGCTCCCAGGACCTACCATGGCCTTTATTCCTGAAAATACTACACAACTGAACTCTCTGTAACATCGCCACATAACGTCACTGTTCCATCACTTTATTGCCAAAACATTCACCTTAACAAGTACTATATGCAAAAAAGTAAGTCACTTTGAACACTGTTTCTGTTTTTCCATTTTAATACTTAGCCTGCCCTTCACTCTCTCCTGAGGTCAATTGACTGCCCCCCCCCCCTTTTCATATGGCAAGATGTTGAAAAAACTCCTGCTGCCCTCCTGTCATGACAAGATATAGTTTTTGCCTACATAATGACAATTCAAGTGAAGTGGGTAATAGAGTTTTGGTAAATAAGGTGGGGAGTCAGAATTACCGGTACTAGAATGCCACTAGACAGACTGTTTTTCCTTGCCGTCTTCTTCTTTGTCTAGGCCAGATGTGAAACTGCCAAAATTAAGGCACCTTTAGGTGACTTCATTCAACAATTCCTTTTATCTAACCTAGATTAGCTGTCAACACAAGGCTGCCATTACCAGGGTACGCCCGACTGTGATTCAAAAATACCACAGTCTTCAAGGAAGCTCTTTCTGTGTACCCCTTCCATTGCTTTAAAGAATTGTTATGAAATTACATATAGGCTGAGCAAATTACACAGACTGTAATTTTGTGCATTTGTTACAATCATGTCTTCCCAGCTATGCTCAAGGTTCAGCTGCTATCAGTCATATCTTAATTTTTGTTAAGGTTACAACAGGCAATCCCAACATGCTTTGTATTTATTTTGCATGATAACATGGAGGTAGGATGGGCTAGTATTTTAAAAAAGCATTGTTATTTACTGTTTTTGAATCTAAATAACTCATCAGCAGGCTAAATATTTCGTCCCACCTTTCCATTCTGAGTTCTGTGTCCAGGTGTAGTTTAGTTAAGTTTAGCCTGTTCTATCTGAGTGTTTATTTGTTCAGCCTAGTTTTTTTCTGAAACGTTAGTACCCTCTTGTAACCATTATTTGCTTGAGATATTTTTTCTTCCTTTTTAAATTGCAACAATTATTATTATATTTTAATATATTATATTATTATATATTATATTATTATTATTATATGGGGTGGCATAGAAATCTAAAAATTAAATTAAATTAAATTAAATATTTTTGCCATCTACTGGACAATTTTATTTGAACAAGAACCTTATAAGAAAATATTCTTTTGCTTATGCTAAAGCTGTGCCTGAACATTTATACAAGAAAAACTAAGAAAGAAAAGGGGAATTGAAGAGTGCTTGTATTTCAAAACATTCAGCCTTAATCCTTTGGGACATGCTAGCTGCACTACTCTGCAAAGACTATACAGTACAGTACAACAATTTTCTAGGCCTCAGGGATGTATACAGTGTCTGATGAAGGCTCAGAAACTAAAAAGGAAGCCTCACAAATTAAGACAGCTGTGCAAATCAGTCATACATTATTCTGCTCATACAAGACCTTGCAATAATGTTCTAATTTTAATGTTATATATTATATTAAAAACATATCATGCAAACTAAGCAACTGTGAAAAACTTTACGATTTATCTTATTTTTGAGCATTATGCTTTTTTTGGCATAAGCTTAGAATTTTTTGATACAGGGAACCTCCAACACTGATTTTAACTATAACCTTAAACCAGGGATGTCCAAACTTTTCGGGCTGCGTGCCAGTCACATGGTTCAGCAGGCCAGTCACATGGTTCCTCCCACCAGAAGCGGAAGTAAAACGTGCCTTGTAATCTGTTTTGCACCAGGATGAGATAGATTTTAGGCTGCCATTTTCTCTGCTTAAACCATTGTGCCCAAACTGTGTCCCACTGGCCAGATCTGGCCAATCTCAATTCATCCAGCCCATGCCATCCTCATCGCTCTCAGAAGCAGAAGTAAAATGTGCCCGTACGGGCGCGTTTTACTTCCGCTTCTGGGAGCGATGAGGGCAGTGTAGGCTGGATGAATTGAGGCCAGGTCCAGCCCACAGGCCATAGTTTGAACACCCCTGCCTTAAACTGACAAGCCTATTACTAGAAGTCAACAAAGATTTTGGAAGTTGTGTTCACACTTACTATTGTTCCCAGAACGAGCAATTCTTTTCCCACAACAATTATATCTTTAGCTTTTCTCCAGGTTGAACTATTATCTATCTATTTTAATCTTCTTCTTTCCACCCAGTATGCTAGGAGTTAACTATTCTGTATGCTCTTTCAGCAAGCAAGAAACTACAAAGGTAATGCTAAATTTCATAAATACATTACACAAGAAGATAAAAAAAGGTATTTTTAATATAATGTCTGTATGTCTCTTTCTTTAAGACAACGAACACTGGACTTGAGAGCAAAAGAACACCTCTCTGGAGTATGTAGAGCCAGAAATAGTGCCAGTTCAAACAGGAAACCAGTGGGAAATTAATAGTGAAGACTGACCAGAGAAATCAAGGGCTACAAAATCCTCAACAAACTCCTTGAGGAGTAAGTCTTACTTTATATTGTGGAAGTCATTTTTGAGTAAACAGAAGAAATGTTGTCAAATAATAAGTCCAAACCATGAAAATCCAAACCAGTGCCTACTGCCAACAAAATATGTGACACCTCTAAATTGGAGATATAAGAACTGGTAGTAATATTCTTCTTCTTCCATGTCTAAACCAGATGTGAAACTGCCAAAATGAAGCTACCGTTTACCTCAGTATTTGTATACTTAAATTTTAATGAACAAGACTATTGAACTAACTATCAAGGCTCACAAAACTAGCTGTGCAGATTGCGTAAGCATTTCATAAGCAGAAGCCTTATCACATGCAACACTTGACAGAGACAATTTGGGCAAAGGAGGAAGTAGCAATAAAAAGCTAAAAGAAACAAAAAGACGAAAGATGAAAACGAAAATGGTGTAGAATAAGGCCTGACAGTGTCCATAATCTCCACTAGGAAATGGCAGAAATGA
This sequence comes from Furcifer pardalis, assembly GCA_030440675.1. Taxonomy (NCBI): domain Eukaryota; kingdom Metazoa; phylum Chordata; class Lepidosauria; order Squamata; family Chamaeleonidae; genus Furcifer; species Furcifer pardalis. The sequence continues at coordinate 51,390,724 of CP126896.1, forward strand.
AGGTGAATTATGACCAAATTTTCTGACCAGGGGCCTTAGTAAATATATATTTCCAAGAAATAATCTGAATACCCCCCCCCCAACACACACCAGTTAGAAAATATCATGAGAATTAAATTAGCTAGAAAATTTAAAGACTATATTCCTACAACAACATAACGGTAGGTGGCACTTTGTAGAATTCCAATGAAAACAAAGGTTGGTAGAACATAACATTGTTTTAAAAAAAGCAATGTGTGGTGAGGTGAGTAGAAATGGGGAAATTATGTTCTTTAACTTGTACTGTATATAATTAGATTTAATTTTACAAGGAAGGAAAGGGGAATATATGCTCCCCCACATGTTGCTAACTGAAAATTATTCCTAGCCAGCATAGTCAGTTATAATAGCAGATGAACAATGAAGTCCAGCAATATTTGGAGGCTCACATACTAAGGGATGAGAACTGAAAGGCTTCACAGAATAGGTGGATTTTGGGAAGGAATTTGATATGGGAAAGAGGTAGTTGCATGCTTATGCTCCTTCTGGGGAAGATCAGGGCATCAGAGACAGAGGAGAGATGGTTAATGTAGCAAGAGATCTTTGAACAGATGAGGTCATTGGATTAATACTATAAGGCAAGGATTTGGGTATTGTACTAAGAAGGGCCAAATCATATACTATATCAGGGATGGTCAACCTTTTTGCACCGTGGGCCTGACCACACCCCCAGAAGGGGAAGCAGGCACATTTACAGCTGTCATAAATGTACCCACTTCAACGTTTACATCAGCTGCGGGCACATTTTATGGCTTATGTAAACGCACCCACTTCTACTTCTGGGTGTGGGGGAGATGGTGACAAGTGGATGGAATGGCGTCGTGGGCCGGGGCCAGACCGTGGGCCGTAGCTTGTGAACCCCTGTAATACATGGCAGAATTATAGGGAATTTAACAGAATTAGCTAATATTCATATGAACTGAATAGTAGCAGAATTTTAGGCAGGGGTAGAAGGTAAAAAAAAAAAAGAACCATATTGCCTTTTGAATTGAAACCAAACCAGAATTTAAGGTTAACAGTTAATACTTTACACACACACCATTTTACCAGCTGAACTACCAACAAAATAAATGCTTAAGCTGGGGGTGTATTGCTTGCATAGGTGTTACAGCAGGGCTGCTGTAACAATACAACAGTCAAACCTGTGGGACCTCATACTGGGCTCATTAAAAAAACGGATGTGGTAACTTTGCAACAGTCAGAGTTAGCATTTCCATGTCAGCAACTTATGCAACACAGAAGTTTTATATAAAGCAGGGAGGGGCAAAAAGATAAAATGAGGGCAGTGTGAAATGATTTATCAGTGTGACAACCCAAACACATGTTGTACATGTACAACAACACACTTAAAAATGTGGCTTCTTCCTTTTATTTACAACTGACAAATGAGGTAGCTTTTCTTATCTGGTGCCCTTTCTTTGACACTAAAAGCATACAGCATTAGGAACCTACTCACACCTTTCTCCTATGGAACTGCTGGACCTTAAGGCAACGCTCACTGGAAAGCAATTCAAAATTATCTGCTACATTGTAACACCAGTGTCACACTGTTGTAATTGTAATTGAAAGAGTTATCGCAGACTGTAACCCAATTCCCCGTTTTTATTTTTGTGCAGATTCATACTTGAGAACAGCCACTCTGGCACATTCCACAAACCAATGTTGGGAATCAGGTTCCAGTGACTATTATCAGCAAAAATAATAAAACACAGTTCCTCTTCAAACCTATCTGTGACCTCACAAACTGCTATAGATCCATCTATATTTATTGCCTGGGAACCTTGAAGTGAATAAAGTGGTCAGACAGCCCCATTTCCATCACCATAATAAATGCTGCATTAAAATATGAAGTCATCCTTTAGAAATAACTAGCATAACACTAGTTAACCTCATCACTACTTCTGGCTTCAAATTAGAGTAACAGGTACATCTTAATCAAGATTTTTCTATGCCATTGAATTTAAAAACACAAACATCTCTTTAAGAAAAAACAAAAGTCTCATTTAAAATCACATTCAAATTAAGTCATCCATTACCCTACAATTTACATCATACTGACAACTCAAAAGGTAGAAGCTATACATTTTAAAGCTTATGGAAAACAACAATTTAGGCAAAACCCATCATGGACAACACAATCTCAATAAAATGCAATGTAGGCTACAATATTAAGCACCTTTACTTGGGAGTAACCCCTCCAGAATACAGAACATCTGAATAAAAAGGCAGAAAACAGATCAAGCAAACTGCTGAGATTTAAAGTCAACCATTTAAAAATGACCAGTAGTTCATAACTGCTATTTAAAAATAACAGATATCCTATGTAAAGGATCAGATTGTTTATAGTGGAATCAAACTCATCCATGAGTTTAATGCATTCTACTAGGTAGTTGCCCATCTTTTTAAATAAGCACCTTAAAAGCAAGCTGTTTTTACAATAAAAGCTTCAAAAATTAAGCCCTGGCTTTCCTTCCGCACATGCACAGGCAGAAACTCACTGCTTACATGTACTGGTAGCAGTGCTGCATTACAGAGCCATTACCACACCCTCTTTTCCAAGGAAGAGGGGGGAAAGTAAAGATTTTGCCCATTTGTCCTTGAGCTCAGGAAACCCAGATACTGAACAACCTGTTTGAGCTACACCCTCGCCAATCTCTTGCTCTGACCATGCCCATTCAGAGCGAGCAAGGTATAAATTATTTACTACTGCTTTGATGCTTTCCACTAAGTACAAAAGGATGAGCACTAAAAGATTTCCCTCCCTTTCACCTGGCAGCAATTTTTGTTAAGAGCATCAAAGTCCTTGCAAGGGAGCCAGTACTGCAGGCAGATCTGAGCAAATCTGACAACTGGAGCACTGCAAATAAGAAAGCAAGAGACGAGAAGATAAAATGACAAGTTGGCCTTACCAGATCTCTCCTGCTTTCCTAACAAGAGAAAAACTAAAGTCCTAATGTTCTTCATGCTATCTAAGTGGGAAAGAAATGAGCAAAGGGGTGGGACTGAAAGCTCTTCATCCTTTTACTTGATAAATAGCCAATCGCAGTATTCTCCGATGACACTACCCATCCTGGATTCTTCCCATATACCTTTTTTTTTTGTTTCTTGTGTTTTTATCGGTTATCACTGGATTTTATTCTGATCTTTTATAGATGGAGAGAGATATATACATATGTATACATATGTACAGTATAAGTACAGTAAAACCTCGGATAACACTAAAACCTGGTTCCACAAGTCTTGGTGTTATCCGATTTTTAGTGTTATCCAATGCATGTTAAAATCCTATGGGATCCATAGAGATACATTGTAACCACACAGGCTTTAGTGGTTGTTATCTGATGCATCCCATAGGATCTTAATGTTATCCGATGCAATTCTTCCCCCCAGATTGCTTAATGTTATGCGATTTTAGTGTTATTTGATACTAATGTTATCTGAGGTATTACTGTATATAGATACTTAGATAAGCCTTCATTTATGGAAAGAAACAATCAATGGATCTTGCTTTCTGAAGATGGCAGAAGTGGATTCACACACAGGGAGACACACGCACACAAACGATGTCTTTTCCGTAACTGTGCGAGACCTTTTTTGCTTGCTAGCCACAACACACAGGCATATATCAATTAACACTTCCAATTTCTGATGCTCTCCCTGATGTAGCCGAATGGCCTTTTGAGGGTTGGGCCATGAAAGGACTGAAGCATATACAGTACTGTACCTATGCAAGCAATACACCTTTTCCAGCCCCCCTTGCCCCCCCCCCCGAACCCAGAGCTGGAGCCTTTGCGCCAGAGCCACCCAAGGAGGCCACGGACGCCACACCGCTGGGGACGGACTGAGAGGAAAGCTAGCCCTTCCTCCGCCCCCCATGCCCGCCTGCCGCCCCCCGACCTCTCACCAGAGCACCTCGTTCTTCGAGGGGCCGACCTCTGCAGTCACGAGAATGCGCTCCTCCGCCGCCTCCCGCTCGCCTTCCCCTGGAGCGGCGCCCTTCCCTCCTCAGCGCCACCGCTTTGCAGGCGCGCCAAGGCAGGGGGACGCGAGGCGCCAGCAGCGAATGGGGCGCTTATTACCTGTGTGTGACCCCCACACACACACACGAGCCAGGAACGGCGGCCAGGAGGAGGAGAGCCTGAAAACTAGGCGAGCCTTGCCCACAGCCTCTCCCTGTCCCCGCCTTGCCATTGCCACTCACCTCCCCGCCGCCCGTGTGGCCACCTCGCGCGCGCCTTCCCCCTCTCTTTGTCTCAATTGGTGGCTTCGTCTTCCTCGCACCGTGTTTCGCTTCGGCTCCACGGACGGAGCGGGAGTGTGTGTGTGTCCCCCAGCTGCAGCCGCGAGCCTATGCGGGCTGAAGGAGTGAAAAAAAGGGGGGGGAGACGAAGGAAGGCGGCTCCGCTTTCTGCCTCTCCGCCGCCTTCCTTTCACTTCGCCTGGCAGCTTATCAGCAGCCCCTCAGCGCCCGGGTCCGCTCGAGGAGGGGAGCCGGCGTGTTGCCCGCGCGCCCAGCAGCTGCCCCGGGTGGTGGAGGGGGTCATTCATGCGGCCCCGGCTTGGCTGTTCTCTCCACCCACCCACCTACCCCACTCCCTCCAGTCCCCGGTCTGCGGGAGGGGATAAGGGCGGGACCTCCTCCTCCCGAGACGACAGAGGGCGAATACTAACCCACCCACCCACCACCCCCTCCGACACTCGCTCTTGCTTGCAGGGGCTGCACTGGCCCGCTAAAGCAACTCAGTGCACTGGGGAGCAGCCTCTGTTGGAAGACCCCAATGGGGGGAACGAGGCATCCAACTGAGTGCGACGGGTCAGGCTTGTTGTCCAACGACGGGGGAGGGGAGATGTCGGAGTAGATCTGGTACCACCAGCTTAAAACGGGTTTAAGAGTTTATAGCCCCTCCCCAGCCCTCCAAAGGACTCTGGGAGTTGTAGTTTGGGAAGGGGATTCTGCCCGAAAATCCTTTCACCCTCTCTTCTTCTTCAAGTGCCATATGGGGTATGCCAAGTTGTTGTTATCTCAACATGGCCATAGCCAGGATTCTAGATCTGGGTGGGTGAATATTTTTTCAGGATGGGCAACAGAGCCTCTTCTCAATGCATTCCTATGAGAAACCACACATTGCCAGGGTGGATAAAGTCAGTGATGGGATGACCCCGGTTCCATCCGGTTCCCTGGAACCGGTAAGAACAATTTCGGAGGGTTCTCCAAGAGGGTAGTCCATTTTTAAGGCGTCCGGTTCTGGATGCCTGAAAAAAAGAATTTTTTTTTTAAATTGGAGCCAAAATGGCTCCAATTTAGTGCGCATGCGCAGAAGTCAATATGACGCATGCGTGCTGCAATTTTGAATTGTGCATGCGTCAGATTCCGTTTCTGCGCATGCGCACTTGTTTTTGCCGGAGCCGGGCCATTTTGGAGTGGCTCCAGCAGTGGCAGAGGGCTTAGGAGGAGGAGTTGTGCCTAGCCGGGCGGCCCCGAGCTGCCCGTGGAGAGTTGCGGCCGGGAGCCCTGGGCCGCCCGGCTAGGCACGGCGCCGGGCGCTGAGGCTCGGGGCTGCCCGTGGAGAGTTGTGGCTGGGAGCCCTGGGCCGCCCGGCTAGGTGCACCGCCGGGCGCTGAGGCTCGGGGCTGCCCGTGGAGAGTTGCGGCCGGGAGCCCTGGGCCGCTCGGCTAGGCGCGCCACCGATGGGTGCCAAGACTCAGGGCTGCCCATGGAGGGTTGCGGCCGGGAGGCCCTCGGCCGCCCACCTAGGCGCGCCACCGCAGGGCGCCGAGGCTCGGGGCCAGCCCCAACGGTCCCCATTGTAAGTGGGGTTTGTGTTTGGGGTGGGTGGGTGTTTGGGTGTATTTTTATTTAATTATTATTTTATTTATTTATTAACGGTTTTGTGTGTGTGGGTTGAGGGGTGTGCGTGTGTGTGTGTTTTATTTTTATTTTATTTATTTTATTTTTGGGCCCGCCTACAACATCATGATGTCATGACATTGGCTCCACCATGACGTCATGACGTTGGCTCCGCCCCCACTGTGATGACGTCAGGGTGGGGTGCTAAAATTTTTATCATCCCATCACTGGACAAAGTGCTAACTCAGTTTGGGCCAAACCTACCCTGGCCACCCCATGGCTACGGCCCTATATCTCAATGTTATTGTATGACTGTGAAACATGGACTGAGTGGTGGGATTCAGCAGGTTCACCTCAGTTCGCCAGAACTGGTAGCAGAAATTCTGCCTGGCCCCACCCATCCAAGTTTTGAAATAAAGTACCTGTACTGTAGTTATAATTCGGATGCAATGCAGGGCTTTTCCCCAACCATGCCCACCATACCATGCCCACAAAGTAGGTAGCAAATTTTTTTGAATCCCACCACTGCATGGACCCTCTATCGCCAAGACATCAAAAAGCTTGAGCATTTTCACCAATAGAAGCTAAGGTCCACCTTGAACATCAAGTGGAATGACTATGTCACCAGCATTGCCTTTCTCAAGAGGGCAAAAGTAAATAGCATTGAACCTTCCATCATAGGCCATCATCTTGGATAGGGCATGGCTGCTGTATGGATGGTTCCAGGCTTCCTCATCAAATTCTTTATGGGGAACTTACCTCCAGTACAAGACCTCTCAGAGCTCCTTTGAAGCATTATAAGGACCAGCTGAAACAGACAATGAAGATGTCAGGTATAAATTCACAAACCTGGGAAACTGTGGCCATAAACTGTGGCCACTTTGGCGCCAAACTATCTCTGTTGCTACCAATCACTTCAAAGGAGAATGCCGCAGACATGAAGAGACTAAACGACAAACACGAAAGCTTCATCAAACTCAACTACACCCTCCACCATCTATTCAGTGTAATGTGTGTGGTCACATGTTTCATGCTATTGGATTATTGAGTCACCAGAGACACATCCATAAACTGAAAAAATGACTTCCAGAAAAAAATATGCTCGGATATGAGTAGCAGATGGCAACGCTGATGCCAACAATATGGGGTGCACAGAAAGAGCCTCCTGGAAAATTGTGGTATTTTTGAAGCACAAATGGGCAACAGCTACCTTGTGCTGGCTAATCTTTCTCATACTATGTCAGGCGAAAGGAACTACAGAATGAATTCACCAAAAGGTGGCTTCATTTCAGCCATTTCACGTCTGGCCTAGACATGGATGAAGATGTGTCATATCCAAATCCAAATATTGTCTCTCACTATGGCGATGAGTCATGAAGATTGTCCTGGGAACAATATAATACTTCAATTTGCCTTCCACATCACACCATGACACCTGTACCATCAATCCAGTTCTATGACAACACTTTCTGGTCCTGAGCCCTTTTGGCACGCAGAGTCCTCCTCAGCCCTAGGCAGTGGCGTAGCGTGGGGGGGCGGGGGGGGCGGATGCCCCGGGCAGCGGCTTTCAGGGGGCGGCAAAATGTCCCCTCCCCACCCTTTTGCTGGCGAGCGCCCCGCGTGCGCTTCGCCGCTTGCAGGCGAGGAGGAGGAAAAGGTTTTTTTTTTTTAGGCGGACAATTCAAGGAGGGGGGCCGGCTAGCCGTCGGGGGCTCTCCTGGAGGGCGGCCGCGCGCGCGCGCGCGCGCTGCTCGTCTCCGCCAGCCCAGCCACCCACCCAACTTGCCGTGAGACGGGGCGCTCGTCTGGGGTGGGTGGCGCCGTGGCGGGGAGCCCCTGGTGGCTGGCTGGGCAGGAGGTGGGCAGCGCGTGCGCGCACGCGGGCCGCCCTCCAGGAGAGCCCCCGACGGCCAGCCGGACGGGGCGGGGGGCGGGCCCCTCCTTGAATTGTCTGTCTTTTAAAAAACCCCTTTTTCTCCTCGCCTGCAAGCGGCGAAGCGCACGCAGGACGCTCGCCAGCAAAAGGGTGGGGAGGGGACATTATTTGCCGCCCCCTGAAAGCCGCTGCCAGCGGCAGGCGGTGTGCGGAGAGCCCCCGACGGCCAGCCGGGCGAGCGATCTGCCGGAGCGAGGTGCGCTCGTCGGGGGTGGGTGGCGGACCGGACGGCCTCTGGCGGGCGAGCGGACGGAGGTGTGTGTGGCGCGCGCGCGATTGCGCGCGCGCCGCTAGTCAGCAGGGGGGCGCCTTCTGCCTTGGGAGGGGGAGGGGTGGCGGCAGCGGCGAGCTGGGGGGGCGGGGGGCGGCGAGTTTGCTTTTCGCCCCAGGCGGCTGAAGACTGCGCGACGCCACTGGCCCTAGGCCAGTATTGATGAAGTTGCTGCCACCCAAGGCCATTAGTCCTCAGGGTTGTCAGGTTAGTTAACCACCACCTGAGGATCAGCGTTGAGTTGCTGGCAGTATGATCTACTCTATTACCATAGTAGAATAATAATTTCATATCAGAAATTATTTGGGTTGAAGGATTTTTGCAGGAGAAACTCCACTCAGAGAATGCCGAAATGAGCCTCCTTTCATATACCCAAGAGCTGGGACAGAGACGGGTGCACAATCCACCATGCAGTACCCAGGCCTCAAAATGCCAACTTGCTAACCTTCCAGCTAACAAGGTGAGCTTCTTAACCACTGAGCCACCCCAAATTCATTTTTTTTTTAAAAAAACCTGAAGCCAAAGAAATGGCTGGTTGATTCAAGTAAATGGTGGAATTCAGTGTGTTTGACCCATTGTTCTGCTATTGGGGTGGGTTTACTATGCGTCAATTGCAATGGTGGGCATCAGCAGGTTCACACCAGTTCGCCAGAAATGGTAGCAGAAATTCTGGCTGGCCCCGCTCATCCAAGTTTTGAAACAAAGTACAGTAGTTTTAATTCGGGGGCAAAGCAGGGCTTTCCCCCTGGCCATGCCTACTATACTGCACCCACAGTGTGGTAGTAAAAATTGTTTGAGCCCATCACTAGTCACTTCCAATGGTGAAGAAGAATGAAAGCAGCCACCTATGTTTCTAGATCAGGAGTGGAGAACCTCGCAGCCCTTCAGATGTTTTAGCCTACATGTCCTATAAGTTCCAACTAACATGGGGTGTTGGAAGTGGGGGAGGCCCAAGACATCATGAGTCTGAACAGGTTTCCGCCAGAGTCAGGTCAAGCAACTAGCCAGGTTTATCCTCCAGAATATACAGCCTCTCCTGAAATTCTTCACAAATCCCATATTTAACTTTCTGTCTTGGCTGCACATCAATCATTTACCTTGAGCTGCTTACACTTCCTCTGGATTTGCCTTTTTTGGCCAATTTCCTATCACTCCTCTTTCTTCACTTTTACAGGTCCTGAACAGCCTATCATTCCTGAGTTGCCTTTCATCCAGAAACCCTTTCTGAATCTTCAACCTGTGCAAAGTTTGAATGCCAAGGCAAACTGACAACTTTCCCTTTCCTCACAAGGGAAAAGTGCCGACTGTTTAATTCCCTGAATAAATGAACATTCCCTGCCATCATACAGCTCAATTAATCAGTGTGTCTGAGACTTCACTACCATGAGCACAACACAGCTAGACTCTCAAATCAAATTAGGAGCTACACAGAGATCAAAGAGAAAGATATAAAAGGAGGCAGTTTTTGCGAAAGAACGTGGGTAGAATGAAAGGGTTAGTGGGTAGTATGAATAAGCTATAGGGGAAACAGCCTGCACAGTAAACAAGTTGTTATTAAATATACTGTTCACATCCACAACGGTTTTCATAAAACAATCACAGATAACTGTTCATCATCATATGTCATGTTGACAAATACTTGCATCGACTTAACCATTATAATGTTGCAGAGATGCAGAGCAACTAAGTATGGTAGGCAGGAAGGGAAGCATTTAAAAGTCTTAACATTTCAGTGTTAGATCAATTAGCACAGAAGTTCTCAACCTTTTAAGGTGGGGGGTGGGTCCTACTCCCTCAGACAGCTTCAGAGGCTGGACGGCCTTTTTGCCCTTCCTCCACCACATGGCACTTCCTGGCGTGGTGGAGACAGTTGGGGAGGGGCACATGAAATGGTGCTGTGAGCCCGCATCTGACCCACAGGCCACAGGTTGAGAATCCTTGAATTAGCAACTTTCACTGATTTATACAGAATGGTATCACCATGGGTTTTTAAACAGCTCTTTGCTGGTGTATTGATTCAATGAAGAAATTTCCCAGACCTTTAAAATAGAAATAAACGAAACAGACAACACACCTTAGCTGGTGGCTGGGTATAGCTAGCTCAATAGCCACTAGAATAAAACGGGCCCACTCAAAACTGTATATGTGTGTGTGTTGGCATCTTGGAATAATTTGCACATGCAATGCACACCTCTACCACACTCATGCAGCTGTATACATTAAAATAACGAAAGAAAGAAATGTATAAATTAATTAAGTAAAGCACCCCATCTTGGGCCTCCTCATGGACACTCAAGGGCCAGCACCTCCTGTTACCATGGATATCTGTTTATTGAATCCACTAAAGAAGCTGCTGCTTAGGTTGAAAGAAGAGAGTGCAAAAGCTGCCTTGAGACTCAACATCAAGAAAACCAAGATCATGGCAACAGGCCCTATCAGTCCATAGAAAATAGATAGGGAAGAAGTAGAAGCAGTGACAGATTTTACATTCTTAGGATACAAGATCACTGCAGATGGGGATTGCAGCCATGAAATAAAAAGGTGACTGATGCTTGGGAGACAAGCTATGAGAAACCTGGGGAACATAGTTAAAAGTAGAGACATCACATTGCAAACAAAAATTCGCATAGTCAAACAATGCTATTCCCGGTGGTAATGTATGGTTGTGAGAGCTGGACCATTAGGAAAGCTGAGCGCAGAAGAATAGATGCCTTTGAAATGTGGCGTTGGAGGAGAGTTTTGAGAGTCCCCTGGACAGCGAGGAGAACAAATAGGTCAATATTAGAAGAAATCAACTCTGACTGCTCCTTAGAAGGTCAAATAGTAAAGATGAAGCTAAAGTACTTTGGAGATCAAATGAGAAGAGAAGAAGGGGGTGGCCAAAAATGAGATGGCTGGACAGTATTGTAGATGCAATGGGCACAGAGCTGGGCAGGCTGAGGAGGATGGTGGAAGACAGAGGTGCCTGGCGTGCAAATGGTCCATAGGGCCACAAAAGGTCAGAATCAACTGTGCAACTGAAAAGCAACAAAAAAAAAACAGCTAACAGGGAATAGCAACTGAATTCTCCTCAAGCTTCCTGGCACTTCTCTCTTTCACAGCAAACTCTTTCTACACTTCATCCCATAACCACCCCTATTTCAGGCAGCCACTTGACTACATGAGCAAATGACATGGAAGAAGACAAAAAAGATGAGGGAAGAGGAATGTTCTGATCTTGTTCTATGGACTGGTGTATATAAGCAAAATGTCTCCTCCTTACGGCTGATTTCTGACTGGAATTATTGCTACTCTTAGGTCTTTCTACCCAGCTCACTGTAGGAATTCAACCTTATCTTCCACTCATTCAAATTCATTAAACAGAGACAAGTTGTTGGAAGCATGAGAAAAAAGTCGGGGAAATTTGATTTTGTTGTGTTTTCCTCTTCTTTTTCCAATACTAGGACCATACTTGAAGTCACCTTATTTGACTGAATATTTAAATAGATAAAGTGGCAAGCAAAATTAAACTTGGCCGATGAATGCATGGTATTGGGAGCTGTTTAGAAAATACACTTGGGCTATGATAAAAGCATTGTATTCTTTTGTTCTTTAATTATTTGACTGCCAGTTGCATTCATAGTACATGATGACTCAGACATAGTTGGGATTTTTTGGCTTGCAGCCAGTTCTCTAGTCTAATTTTGATAATTTGTCTAGCTACCAAAATTGATAGGTTCGCTTTTGAGCAACTTCCCCTTTCTGCTTGCCAAAGCCATATAAGAGAAAGAACAGCTATGTCCTATACAAATGATATTAATGTTATCCAAGGCAAATGTTCTGTAAGGCTGCCATTTCATTCTCTCTCACTCTGGCTTCCCACGCCACTTTGCTTAGTGATCCAAACAAGATATTCTGGATTTAGGGACAATGGCAGGTTGTTGGGAATATTGCCATATGTCAAGCAGGAGTGCTGTTGCTTTGGTTGCAGAGAGAGAGAGAGAGAGAGATGGTGAAATTACAATGGCTCACACACTGATGAGTCAAATATATCCTCACAGGTGTGGGAACAGTTTCCTTGTGGTCCATTTCTACCAAATCAGGACCAGGATTTTCTCAAGACAATCTGTTACCTTAAACATAGTGTCAGCTGGCTACATTTTAAGGAGCTCAGCAACTGGTATTCCTCTGCCACCCCTATTATATCTCACTTGAAACAACTCTGTCTAACAGTAGGACTGGCTCGAGCTCAGGACATAGAAGAACATGGGCAGAGCCCACTGGATTATTCATGTTTGTTACCTTTCTCTAGAGGGTCCTGGGAGCAGTAATTTATGATAAGTGATTTAATAGATTTTTTATTTTAAAAAACCCACAAATGAATAAACAAATGAAAAATACTATTGTACCTTAACAGTTAGGAGATCTATTTCAGTGTTATCTTCCAAGGATTACAATCCATATTCTCATATAAGAGATGCATCTATGGATTTAAAAATGTGTTTGAGGGTGTGGATTGTAATCATGAAAGTTCAAGATGAAATAATTTGTTGAATCAATATCTTGTTGCATTACCGAGTTGTGGGGAAGTGAATATGTGTGCATTCTCACTGGTCTGGTAGGCTATTCTTTGCATGCCCAGCCTTGCACTGCTTGTGAAAATGGTAATGCAACCAGTTGCAAGATAAATTAAACAGCAGGAGATCTGCTGGATTAGAGAAACACTTCTGCAGTTGTGATGTTCTGAGACAGATACTATCCTTAGTCTTTACAGTGACATAATACTGTATATTTATTTTTTCACTATGAGAAGAATAAGAACTATATAGGAGTGAATTATCAGCAATTTATCAAACTGTAATTCTTAAAATCCTTTACTTAAGCCCATACAAATGGACAGTGTAGGTAAGTACATCCTGGAAGGGCTAGATTTTTATCCCAAGTACTATACAACTGTGGTGCTGGAGAAGGCTCTTTAGAGTCCCCTGGACTGCAAGGAGATCAAATCAGTCAATCCTGAAGGAAATCAACCCCGACTGCTCCTTGGAAGGACAAATACTGAAGCTGAAGCGCAAGTACATTGGCCACCAAATGAGAAGAAAGGACTCACTGGAGAAGGCCCTGATGCTGGGAAAGATTGAAGGCAAAAGGAGAAGGGGGCGGCAGAGGATTAGATGGCTAGATGGTATCATTGACGCAGTGGGCGTAGATCTGGGTGGACTACAGTGAATGGCAGATGGCAGAGGAACCTGGTGTGCGGCGGTCCATGGGGTCGCAAAGGTTAGACTTGACTGTGCAACTAAACAACAAAAGCAAGATACTGTATGTAAATGCTTCTCCCATGATTAGACTTTATTCTAAAGAAACTGACAGTATGTATAATCTTTCTATCACTAGCTTTTTACAGTGGGTTGATAGAGCTCTTATATTATTATTATTTTTTACCAATGCTAGCAAATGCAAATTCCAGAAAAGCCTGCTTCTAGGCAGAACCCTGATGAATGCAAAGGTTGAGCTAGATATCACTTTCATTTAAAAAAACAGTGTTAAGGCTCAGTGGCAAATCATTTGAGCCAACATGAGATTTTCTTTGGTATCTGATTTCGCATGGGGCAAAGTTCAGCTGGGTGTAACTCAATAACCTACACAACTATATTCATGCAGCTTGAAAACACCCATTCTGTTGAAACTGAAAAAGATCATGGCCTTCCAGGGGTGGTCTCATTTTTATAAAACAGGATTGGGCAGTTTAGCAGGAACCAAAGGCTGTTTTTAAGATTGCTTGGTTGCTTGGGAGTTGTGCTTTCAAGATCATATGGTAGAAATGGAAAGGAGTTTGGCCAAAATGGATAATTAACTAGTCAGAGAAGATGCTTCCCCCCTCCTTCTCTTTCAAAACACTCACAATACCCTGCTGCTCTTCTGCCTTCCCAAATTCAGTCTGCCTTTCCTTTATTTTCATGGCCAATGGTAGTGGGTGTTGCAAGAAAAGAGGCTGGTAGTGATGTCCTGGAAATTTTGACAATGTTTATTCAACTGGATAGAAAAGAAATCTCATTTGAAACAAATATCAAATAAGGGAAAAAATTCAGAGAAATTCTCATAGGTGATATTCAGGATTCTTATTTACTTACAACCAAGCTGAGGATCAATGTAAAAATCCAGTATATGATTATTGTATAATCGTACCTGAGACCTGGTGCATAATTATTATCTGAACCATAATCAGAGCCCTGGTGGTACAGTGGTTAAACTGTTATACTGTAGCGAAAAGGTTGTGAGTTTGATCCTGACCAGGAATCAAGGATGATTCAGCCTTCCATCCTTCTGAGGTTGGTAAAATGAGTACCCAGCATGTTAGGGGCAAAATGCTAGTTAATTTGTGAACTGCCCATTGCTATTGCTACATGCAGTTGCTAGCTTTCCCAGTATCCTACACTCCAGTTGAAATGCAGAGAAAGATCCCAAAAGGTTACTTATTTCACATGACATTTTTAAAGACAATGTAGACAACCAGGAAAGCTACACAGTGTTGAAGAAATAGGTAACAGAAAGGACAAACAAATGCAGCAACCTGGCTTACCTTGTAATGTTACAGTAAATTCAAAAATATTACCAAGATATATTCTAAAGGACTTTGAGAGTGGCACAGAAAAATGGAAGCACTTTTCATGGAGAAATACAACTTTGGGGAAACTGGGAAAGAGATTATGGAATGCTACATGACAGTACCTGGAGCTGGACAGAGTATTGTCTTCCTTTATGCCTTCCTTCAAAGCTAGAGCTGTACTGTATTCTAAACATCTTCAGTAGATTGATCCTATCCTAACTGTAACTCTTGAAGGGCTTTGAGGGAAGTACTGAATCCTGAAAAATGACAGTCAACACTGAGTGAAGGCTTCCCTGAAAATATTTTTCTTTGAAACATTCTGAGATTTGTTTTCCTTTCCTTACTCCCTAGAAGAGGGGTTCTCAACCTTTTTCAGCCATGGGCCAGACCACGCCCCCTCAGACGGCCGAGTGGGCCGGATTGGTATTTCCTCCCGCCATAAACATTGCCATAAAATGCATCCACAGCTGCCATAAATGCATTTACGATGGCTACAGTGATGCCGTGGGTGGTTAGAGTGAGGTCGGGGGCTGGATTATTTCATTCCACAGGCCGGATCTGGCCTGTGGGCTGTAGGTTGAGAACCTCTGCCCTAGAAACAAGATGCCACTCTGCATATTCCTGCCTGCCAAATATCCCCCTCTGTTTCTTCACAGCTGCTTCTCTTCCACCACTACTGCTGCTAGATCCGGAAATCCGAGCGTGGAAGTGAGGACGCGGAAGCCATTGTAGGTGTTTATTGTGAGAACAACAAGATAACAACAACAATGGCCGGAGAGGCAGGGATTTAAATACCCTGCTTGACCCAGCCCACTGACCAATTGGAGGCGGCGATTTTCCCGCCGTTGGACTTTTGAATATCTAACATCCCTTCCCCCCAGAATGCACCACAACCCTTATTTACATACATAATCATTCAGATGATGGGGGCGTGTGCGGACCCTGTTGGACTTGCGCAGTTCAGTCGGCGCCGGGGCATCGAGCGGAGTGGACCTGTCGCTTCCGCTCTGCTCTGCCCTGGCAAGAAACTGCTCCGGATTAGCTGCAGTGACTTCGGCGGTGACCGGGGGTGGACCTGCTTCACCAGGTAAGTCCACCGGCAACGAGTCTGCACGAGAGGGGGTGAGACATGGCTGAACCGGGTCAGTAACCGGTTCGACTAGCGTCGGTGTGTCTGGTTCTGGGACGACTGGTTCTTCAGGAATGCAGTCGTCCTGTGTGTCGGGACTTGTCCGCCTCCTGAGCTGGTCGATATGGCGTTTCCATACTCGACCATCAGCGAGGTGGACCTTGTATGTGTATGGGCCCAGCATGTCACAGACGCTCCCCTCTTCCCACAGCGGACCCGGCGCAAAGTTCCTGGCAAAGACAGGGGTGTCTATGGGGAAGGTGCGGCCTCGCGTGTGTCCCTCTCGGAATTTGTCCGGAGAGTATCGGGGGTGCAAACGGTCTAGTTGGCAGCGGAGCCTCCTGCCCATCAGGAGTTCCGCGGGGGCCTTTCCTGTGGCAGCACAGGGGAGATTATGCTGTGCCAGCAGGAATGTGTCTATTCTCTCCTGCCAGTCCCCCGGTCCCAGCCTTCCCAAGGCTTCCTTCGTGCTGCGCACGAACCTCTCGGCTTGCCCATTCCCTTGTGCCCTGAAAGGGGAGGTGAGTGCGTGCCTGGTTCCTAGGGAAGCCAAGTACTGTTCGAATTCTGTGGCCGTGAACTGCAGGCCGTTATCAGAGACCAGGGTGTCTGGAATGCCATGTGTGGCGAACAGCTGTCTGAGTTCCCGGATGATTGCCCTGGCGGTGGTGCTATTCAAAAGCCTCACCTCTAGCCACTTTGAATAGGCATCTACGACAATGAGAAATGTTTGGCCATGGAATGGGCCGGCTAGGTCGATGTGGAGTCTCTGCCAGGGACCCGAGGGTTGCTCCCACTCCCTGACTGGGGCTGTTGGAGGATTGGGTCGGGACAATTGGCAGGGTGCACACTTGCTGACCCACCCCTCTATATCCTTATCGATCCTGGGCCACCACACGTAGCTCCTTGCCAAGCCTTTCATCTTAACCACCCCCGGGTGACTAGTGTGTAACGTTTCTAAGACTGTTGTGCGGAGGCTCTTCGGAATTACCACCCGGTCTCCCCACAACAAACATCCCCACACACAACACAATTCGTTCCGCTTATCCAAAAATGTGCTGAACTCCCCTTCCCCCTTTTCCGGCCAAGCGCTGAACCCAGCTGGAGACAGTCCGGAGTTCGGTATCCTTCGCCGTGGCCCTGGCAACCTCAGCCGATGTGATGGGGGCAGAGTCCAAAGTGTCCAAGAAAAGCACCGACGCCTCCCCCCGCTCTGCGCCGTCCAGGTCCGGCAGGGGGCATCTACTCAGGGCATCCTCATTGCCCATGTGCTTCCCTGGGCGATAGACCAGCGTGTAAGAGTACCCCGACAAGAATAGGGCCCAGCGTTGCATGCAGGGGGACAGCGCAGACGGCGTAGGGCGGTCGCCGGCCAAGAGTCCTAGCAGGGGTTTGTGGTCAGTGATGAGTTCAAAGTTCCGTCCATAGAGGTAATCATGGAATTTCCTTACCCCAGCCACAGCCGCCAGCGCCTCCTTGTCGATCTGTCCGTAGTTCCGCTCCGTTGGTGACATAGTCCTAGAGTAGTAAGCGATGGGTGCCTCAAGTCCGTTGGGCAGTCGGTGGGCGAGGACCGCGCCAACGCCGTAGGGAGATGCGTCGCAGGCGAGGACTAGCGGCAGGGTGGCGTTATACTGGATCAGGAAACTGTCCTGAGATAGGAGATTTTTTACAGTCTTAAACACCGACTCTTGTTCAGGGCCCCACTGCCACCCCGACTTGGCCGCCAGCAGTCTGTGTAGCGGCTCAGCGGCGGTAGCTTTGCCCTTAAGGAACGCCGTGTAGAAATTTAAGAGACCCAGGAAAGCCTGTAACTCCTGCTTATTCTTTGGGGCCGGAGCGTTCCGTATTGCCTTCACCTTGCCCTCGGTTGGGTGAATGCCCTTGGAGTCAATACGGAAACCCAAAAACTCCACAGAGGGTACCCCCAGTAGGCACTTGTCCCGTTTTACCCTCAACCCGGCGGCCCTGAATTTCGCAAGGATGGCTGCAACCCTGTCTTTGAGCTGCCCCGGGTCCTCCGCGATGATCAGGACGTCATCAAAATAGGGTACCACACCCGGGAGGCCGTGGAGGAGTCTCTCCATAGTGCTCTGAAACAGTCCCGGCGCGATGCTGACCCCAAATTGTAAGCGGGTACATTTGAATGCTCCCCAGTGTGTAACTATGGTCTGTGCCTCTGCCGTGGCGTCGTCTACCGGCAGCTATTGGTAAGCCTGCGCCAGGTCCAGCTTGACAAAGATCTTCCCGGGGCCTAATGAGTGCAGCAGGTGGTCGATGACGGGAACCGGGTAGACACTTGGCTGTAAGGCTTTGTTAATGGTGCATTTGTAGTCTGCACAAATACGCACCGACCCGTCTGGTTTTATGCTGACCAGGATAAGTAGACCAGAGGAAAGAGACTTCGTGGATGTAGAAGGATGGCAAGGCTCCATTAAGCTTGCCTCAAGTTGACTTGGGAGATAATCTGGTTTCCTTCCTGCCCACAGAAATAAGATGTTCCATTGTGAATCAGTCTGAGGAGCCAAGCAGATGTTATCGGGAGTCTGCAACTAGAACTAAAAGTACATTAGTGTTGGAAAGTTGTGAGTGAGGTGGTCTTTCATATATGAGCAGTCAGGATTTCAGTCGTAGTATCAACACATTAACATTAAAATTATTCCTTTTCATTAAAGTAGAAGGACAAGTAAATTAATACATCCAGTCTTCAGAGGAACATTTTGAAAGTGCTGTTAAACTGTAACTTTCAAGATGTGAATTTGCCTGATGCATCAACTAACATGCCCTCCTGTTTAATACAAAATGCAAAAAGTAGCTTGTTGTTCAACATTGTGGCTTTAATAGTCTAACTCAGTTGTGTGTGGTTTTTTTTTTTAATGATCTTAGGCCTTATTGATAGTTTCATTCTTTTTTGGAGAAATGTGGTACCAAAACAACAAATGAGTAAATAAATAGTAATGGTAAAGGTTTCCCTTGCTCAAAAGCCAGTTGTATCCGACTCTAGGGTTCAGTGCTCATCTCTGTTTCAAAGCTGAAGAGCCAGCGCTGTCTGCTTCTGCAGACGATTCAGTGGTCATGTGGCAGGCATGACTAGACACCGGAGCATGCAGAACACTGTTTACCTTTCCACTGATGTGGTCCCTATTTATCTACTTGCAATTTCTTGCTTTCGAACTGCTTGGTTGGCAGGAGCTGGGACAAAAACAGGAGCTCATTCTGTCCTGCAGTACTCAGGAATTGAACTGCTGACCTCCCACCTTCCAGTCAGCGTCTTAAGCACTTGAGCCACTGCAGACCTAGTAAATAAATAAGAATAAATATTTAAATATCTTGGTATATTTTTACACAATTAAAACCAAACATGAAAGTTGGAGAATTGTTTCTGCCATTTTGTTGATTGCACCATGGACTCACATAGGGCATTAGTGGTGAACCACTAGTTCACCACTAATCTCAGACATGGCACTCCCAGCCTTTTATTTTGGCACGCACACTGTCACTTCCTCCCTCCCCCAGCTCAGAGTTCACCCTACCCCTCTGCCCAGCAGCCTAATGGGAGCACTTCCTCCCCCAGCAGAGAGTTCACCCTGCCCCTCTGCCCAGCAGCCCAATGGGAGAGCTTCCTCCTTTCCCCCAGCACAGAGTTCACCCTGCCCCTCTGCCCAGCAGCCCAATGGGAGCACTTCCTCCCCCAGCACAGAATTCACCCTGCCCCTCTGCCCAGCACCCCAATGGGAGCACTTCCTCCCTCCCTCAGCACAGAGTTCACCCTGCCCCTCTGCCCAGCAGCCCACTTGGAGCACTTCCTCCCTCCCCCAGCACAGAGTTCACCCTGCCCCTCTGCCCAGCAGCCCAGTGCTTCCTCCTTTCCCCCAGCACAGAGTTTGCCCTGTTCCTCTGTTTGGGCACTCAGTGTCTAAAAAGTTCACCATCACTGGCATAGGGTAGGGTATTGTGCTCCAGCTGCCAATCCATATACAAATACTGTACGACCATCCAGGAAATGTGCTCTGAAAATATTAAAAATTGATTGAGCAATTGATTTTGCAATGAGTGAAATACAAGCTGCCTCACTTGTGAGTTTCTTGCAACAGCTATACACTGAAGATAAGGTTAGGTTTGGATTCAGTTTTAGTGTGAAGGGTTTCATTTTGGAGCACTTTGGGCATGACATCTTATGCCTTGGGTCAGAAACAGCCCCTTACTTCAAGTATCCAAAGCCTTCTGTGCAACCCTGTTCCTTATAGGGTAAAATGAACACATGGCTGTAAAATGTTTTTATTAAATTGACTGGAATTACTGTCTTGGTAGTCCTTCCTGGAGATGAGCTGCTAAATATCAGACAAATAGCCAAAAGGGGTTTCTGTTCTATATGTCTTTATGCACAGAGCTTTTTTTTCATTTTATTTTACAAACACAACAACATATGTTGAGTAGCAAACATGAGATTGCCAACCACAGGGTCAGCCATATCATTAGCCTTCAAGTGGCGGAACATGACATGCTGCTCAGTCCCTACTTCCTGCCCCTTCACTTCATCTATCTCCTTACTCCTGTTCATGTGGGTACCTTGCTCTGGACACCATGGTCTTGCTTCATTGCTTGACTCCTATCATAGCTTGCTTGCTGCTTCCCAGTACAGTATGTCGTTGCTTCCTTGCTGCTTTGGCTGCATCTTTCGGGGGGACCTGTGTTTGGCCTGATACACTGAGCTTTCTCCTCTGAGGAATGCAGAGGGATGGGCAGCCAGAGAGGCCAATTGGTGTGGCAACTGTGGCAGGGAGGAAGAGGAGGGACTTGGAGGCAGCAGGGACAGAGAGGGCTCTGCACTTGCTCTCCCTCCTTAGGCAATAGCAGGACTTCTGCTGCTAACTGGCTATGGCCATCCATCAATGTGCAAAATGGTGAGGTTTGCAAGTGGGAAGCAGGGGAGGTTATTGTTCTGGTTTTGTATGCTTTTTCCTTATCTCTGCTAGCTCCCCCCCAAAACCCTTCCCCCAAACAAACAGGTTTTAATGCTTCTCTTTTCTCTCTCTCTCTTTTTTTGGCTAGTCAAGCAGAGAAATGTGGAAGAAAAATAATGGAGGCCGTAGATGAAAGTCAGAAGTTAAAGTCAAATGCAGGCAGAGTTAAGCCCTTTCCACTGGCTTTTTCTCCCCTGAAAACACTGTACAGTAATACCCCGGATAACGTTATGACTTGGTTCCACAAGTCATGACGTTATCCAATTTTTAGCGTTGTCCGATGCATGCATCAAACAAAGCTTTAAAAAAAGCCCTGACTTCAGGGAGAAACCGCTTTAAAGGCAGGCAGGGAAAGGCAGGCGCGCCTTTCCCTCAACCCTACTGCAGTCACAGAGACTGCTTGTGTCTCTTTCCCTCCATGTATTTAAACTTCAGGGAGGGGAAAAGAGAGAGACATGATCACGTCTCTCTGTTTCCCCCTCCCTGTAGTTTAAATATAGGAAAAAAACTTGCATCATTCTCCGATTCTAGCGTTATCCGATGCAATCGTTATCCGGGTTATTGTACAGTATTTGCTTTGTAAATAGAAACAAGTCTCACTGAGAGCAACATACTCATTTCCAAACAAATTTGGACAAAACTGGACTGCTATGTTCTGATTAAGTAGTAAGGTAAAGAAAGGCAAAGGTAAAGGTCTCCCTTGCTCGAAAGCCAGTCATATCTGACTCTAGGGTTCAACACTCATCGCTCTCTATAGCCAAAGAGCCAGCACTGTCTGCGTTTGCAGACATTTCCATGGACATGTGGCAAGCATGACTAGACACCAGAGTGCACAGAACACTGTTTACCTTCCCACCAAAGTGGTACCTATTTGGTAAAGGTAAAGGTCACTCTTGCTCAAAAGCCAGTTGTATCCAACTCTAGGGTTCAGTGCTCATCTCTGCTTACAACCAAAGAGCCAGCACTGTCTGTGTCTGCAGACACTTCTGTGGACAAGTGGCAGGCATGCCTCAACACTGGAGTGCACAGAATGTTGTTTACCTTCCCACCAAAGTGGTACCTATTTACCTACTTGCAATTTCTTGCTTTCAAACAGCTAGGTTGGCAGGAGCTGGGACAGAGATGGGAGCTCACTCTGTTGTGCAGCACTAGGGTCTCGAACTGCTGACCTTCCAGTCATCAGATTCAGCGTCTTAATCACTAAACCAGCACAGTCCCTGCAGTGTAAGTCCCTGCAGTGTATGTAGTACAACCCCACAAATGTCTATCTGGTAGCAGGTCCTAGTGATTGCCCTGGGACTTACTTCCAAGGAAATGTTGTGGGATTTCAGCTTTACACATACTGACTATAATCTTGTTTCATTTTCCATGCTTGTAAGGACAATGTTTTTCTGTTTCCCAGGTCCGCATGATTGAGAGTACAATCCAGATTAGGGAATTGGGGGGGGGGGGAGAATGAGTACATGATGAACACCTTGTAAAACAGGTCAGACTGCTGAGGCGATTCCCCTTTCACAATTGCATAAGGGGGGGGGGAGATTCTGGCCATTTATTTAATGTTTATTCACAGCTACTTTTGTGGATTTCAGCTTTTTGTCTTTTGTGCAACTGGGTATTATGTGCAACAGCTAAAAAGAGAGATTTAATTTTCTATATATAAAATATTAGATAACCTCCCCTTCCT
Source organism: Furcifer pardalis (assembly GCA_030440675.1). NCBI lineage: Eukaryota > Metazoa > Chordata > Lepidosauria > Squamata > Chamaeleonidae > Furcifer > Furcifer pardalis. The sequence continues at coordinate 51,413,184 of CP126896.1, forward strand.
AATTATATAAGTATGTAATTTTGAAAATTCTGTTCAATTTTTATTTATAGTCCCTTTATTATATCAGCAAGCAAGGTGCAAATCCTGGTGTATACTAGATTTACTACCAATATGGCTATCAAGAGGGAAATAACTAGGAAGGTGAGAGATCTCCATCTTTACAAGGCCAGAAGCTGTGGTGACCTAAGGCTGTATATGCCAAAAATGATTCTTATTTCGTGCTTCTTTTTCAAAAGGAAAACCAAATTTGCAAAGACTTATGGGAGCTTATGCTGACAGTAAGCAATATCAATTACATTTCAATGGAACTGTCTGCTGTAGGCTGTTTCTTGCTAGTTTCTCCCCATTGTAGGCTGTTTCTACCTTGCTAGTTTCTACCCGCGGCTGGTAATTCAGGTACTCCAGGGAAACATTTTTATGACCATAAAAGCTCTATCGCTTTATAAGATGTAATACCAGTGGTGGGCATCAGCAGGGTCGCACCAGTTCGCCAGAACCGGTAGCAGAAATTCTGGCTGCCCCCACCCATCCAAGTTTTGAAATAAAGTAGTCCTAATTTGGGTGCAGCACAGGGCTTTCCCCCTGGACACGCCCACCATACCACGCCCACAGTGTGGTAGTAAATTTTTTTGGAGCCCACCACTGTGTAATACCCATGGAAAGAAAAATTATCTAAAAATGTAAGGGACATAAAATAGAAGGATTATTAAATGAAAAGGGGATCCTTCTTTAATATGATGCTTGAAAATTAGGGTTGGATGAGCTTTGGGGAGGTGTCTATATCATACATTTTAATAAGGATTCTTTGTTTTATTTGGCCCATATCTTATTAGCGTTTGGGAACTCAGTTTCAGTTTTCACATTGACTTCTGGCATAGTCAGTCTATTTCTTCATCTGTTCTTGCATGAGCTCCTGTCTCTATCCCAGCTCCTGCCAACGCACCTCTGTGTGCTTTTGACATGTTTAAAAATAAAAGCATCAAGAGAATTGTCCCTAGTAATATAAAACCAGGAAACTTTGTGCTGGAAAAAAGAAAGAAAGAAAAAGAAAGAAAGAAAAATAAAAGAAAGAAAGAAAAAGAAAGAAACAAAACAACCCATAAGTTTTCCAAGTTCTTGAAAAGTTATCCTTGAGAAGGTTACCACTTGTCAAGTCATCAGCTTACATTGCAGAACATTGCTGTGTTCCCCTGGTCTTGAGATGAAGGACCTCAAATCTCAGGGAAACTGCTCCTGAAGGAGGGGAAATTTTGATTTGTATACATGCAGTGTCTTCAGGTTGGCTGGATACCACAGTGGCTTAGGTATCTGGTTGTGGAGCCAGAGGGTCGGAGTTTGATTCCCCACTGTGTCCCCTGGGGAAATTGCCAGCAAGTTGCTTATTCTCTACCTGGAAAATCCCGAAAAAGGTTGCCATAAGTCAGAAAATCACTTGACTCCATGCAATTATAATTAGTGGATTTACAGGCTGGGCACATATATCTATCCATTCCCAGCTAGTGCCAGAATTAGTTGGTTCATCACCAAGATGTGTTGTGCCTGTATTACACACCAGAAGGCCAGGCATGGATGGAGGGGACGTAAGATGGAACTAGTCTAAATGTGCCATTTGAAGGGATGCAGTGGGGTGGAGGACCAGTGTCGTGACTCATGAGCCTTCTTGTTGCATAAGTCTTAGTTGTGACAATGCAAGGCATGAGGGGGAACTATAGCTGGTCAGACGATAGGCCTTCCTCAAACCTGAAGCACAGGGCTTGGAAAAAGTCACCATGTGTCATGTCTATTCTAGGTAAGGTTTCACCAGATTTAAGCTCTAACCGGGATGGCAAGAATTCCTTGGCACAATTTATTTCCTGGCCACTGAAAACTCACTGTTCTTTTACTAACTCAGCCTTATTACTGGCTAGGTACTGGTAATTCCCATCCCAATTTATATAGACGCTGATTTACCCAAATTCCCTGGATACTATCTCCACTATTATCTGTCCCAGAAGGATTTCCAGAATTATTTCCAATCCTCATCTGCCATGCCTCTGGGGAAACCACAAGGACTCATGCCTATGACATCACAGGAAAATGTCCCAGTAACATCAGAAGGACTTGCAATTATCCCGTGGTCACAAGGTTTGTTCCTGAAATGGCTTTGAAATGTCAGTAATACTATGATCAACTAATAGAGTCAAATTAATAAAAAGTTGATGGAACTGGGATCCATACTCTATTGCAGGAGTTCTCAACCTTTTAAAGCGTGGGGCCGGGTCATGCTCCCTCAGACAGCTTCAGGGGCTGGGCAGCCACTTTGCCCTTCCTCCACCACATGGCACCTGACTTCCTGGTGTGGGTGGAGGCAGTGGGAGGGCTACATGAAATGACATCATGGGCCGCATTCAGCCCGCAGGCCGCAGGTTGAGAATCCCTGCTCTATTGGATGTACCTTGGCATGTGTAAAAGTGTCATGGCAAAAGTAAAGGACAAGTAGAAATATGCCAAGCCTAATGCTAGCCCAAGATATTTTGCTGCCTGAGACAGTCCATGAACAGAAGCTGAATGGAGTAGTGTTTGAACCTTACTTCAACCTTGGCAGGAGAGGATGTTTAAAGTTCCACCACACCTGAAGGAAGCGTGTCAGTTCAGAGATTGCAAAATAGGTCATGCAGCAGAAGCAAAGCAAAGCAATCACACTTCTATACTGTCCCATAGCGCTTCGTGCACTCTCTGGGTGATTCACAAGTTAATTAGAATTTTGGCCTCAACATGCTGGGTACTCATTTTACCGACCTTGGAAAGATGGAAGGCTGAGTCAGTAACATAGCATGGGATTCAGCCACCCGGGTGTAAACCAAATTTGCCGCCCCCTGGTGGGGGCCTAGGATGCTGGCTCCTGCTAGGACTTCTGGGAATTGTAGTCCAAGAACACCCATACACCCAAAAAGTGCTGCCCAGGGGGGCCCACCCCCACCCCCTCATGCTACGCTACTGGATTGAGTCAACCTTGAGTCCTGGCCAGGATTGAACTCACAACCTTTTGGTTGCAGGACAGCAGTTTAACCACTGTGCCACCAGGGCTCCAGAAGGAGCTGAGCGCTTTAAGAGGGGGGAAAGGCCAGGCAGGGGATTAAAGAATAATAGCGGGGTGGGTGGTCAGGCCGTCAGGCTTCCTCTCCAGCCTCTTTCCTCTGAACAGGTCACTTCCCTCTCAGTGATGGGATGTAACAGGTTCTCACCAGTTCTCCAGAACCGGTAGTAACTTTTCCCAGTGTCCCGGAGAACCGGTAGCAGCTTTTGGGGGGAACCACCTTTGGGGCTTACCTTTTCACTGGTTCCCCCACTGCGCATGTGCGCCAAGCACTTGGGGTGCCTGCACGCCTACAGTGCTTGGTGCATATGCATGGCCTCCTTGCTGTCCTCTCAAGTGGGGAGGAGGAAGAGAAGCTGCTAGCCTGAAGCTCCCTATAGCCTGCTCCCCAGGGTAAGTGACTCACCTTTGGATGTGGTGTGTCTGTGTGTATTTTAATGTGTATTTAATACTTTTACCTATATTGATGTACTACCACAGTTCCTAAAAAGGCCTGACAGCCTGTCTTGGGGTTTTTAAGCAAAGTCTTGGAGTTACCTCATCAATAAGCTACACCTGTGCTGTTCCAATTGGAGAACCCTTAAGAAGGTACAGCTGTTTTACATTTACATTAAGGTATATTATACTAGAGAACTGGTACGATGACCATATCCATCTTACAACATGGTGCTGCTCAGGCATTTATACTAACAGGTAAGTGATGGGTTTGTGTTTGGAGTGGGTGGTGGGTGTATGGCTGTATTTTAATGTAATTTTTATTTATTTTACTTATTTATTTAATTTATTTACAGGTTTGTGTTGTGGGTGGGTGGTTGGGTTGAGGGGTGTGTGTGTATGCTTATTTTTATTTTATTTTTTGGCCCCGCCCACATCATGACATCATGATGTTAGCTCCGCCCACAGTGTGGTGACGTCACGGTGGGGTAGTAAAATTTTTGACATCTCACCACTGTTCCCTCTACAGTCTACCTCATGATAAGGTGGCCCTATCATAGGACATCTCTTACCTACTTTGAGAAAAACTTTTAGCCTTCTGATTCATTTTGAACACCCACAGTTCCAGTTAGAGTTAGACCCATGGTTTCCAACATGGGGCACATGCCCCACTGGGGGAGGGGAGTTTTATTTTAAATGGGGGGGGCAATTCACGTTTGTTTAAACCAAGTTAATGGCCTTTTAGGCTTCCTCCATGTGAATAGGAGTTCACTTTTTGAATAATAAGAATTATATGTCATGGGAGGGGGGCATCAGGATTTTAGAGCTGCTTAGGTGGGGCATGGGCAAAAAAGGTTGGGGACTTAGACAGTTAGGTGCCTGTTCACTGGATTGTACAGATCTGGAAAAGTTTGCTTCTCAGGTTTTCTGAAAACCAACAGTCATTTTTTTTTAAACAAACCATTGCTTCATAATTCTTGCCCAGCTCTGAGGCTTCCCTGCTTCCCTTGGTACAACCTGTGAAGAGAGGGTTCAGTAAGGAAATTAAGCATCTAGTTAGAATAAATGTGTGTTGCTTTCGGCTACCATATGCCACTAATCAACAATGAATCACTTCTTTTTTTCTTCTTCAGAGCAACAAAAACACATTAATGCAACAGAGCCTGTAAAACATCTGCTTGCACAATAGCCTTCCGGAACTTGAATTTAATCACAATAAGCTAATTTTCTTAACCTGGTTTTGGAGTGGCATGGAGAACTCCTGGGTTGGGAGAGGGAGTAATGTTATATCATGCTGGAGGTCCGCAATCAACAAGTTAGTGGATTGAGCCCTGTAAGAGTAGATAGCACCCACAGGGCAGAATGAGAGGGGACAAATACAAGTTAAATAATTTTGAAATGGATAATAGATTGGAAAATGTATATAAACATATATACAGTATTGTCCCACTGGGTGATGGGTGCACTTATTAGTATATAAGGTGTTAAGATTGTGTTTTTACTAAGTTTTTGATGGGTTTTTTCTTGTCTCGTTATTTTCTCTTTTCTTCTTTGTATTAAGAATAAAAAAATATATTTTTAAATGTTTTAAAAACATAATGTGGACTTCTTTCGTGTCTAGATCAAACTTTAAGTGCCAAAACAAAGCCACCTTCTTGGCTTTGTCATTGGCCAAACTTAAACCCAGAGTTTGACCACACTAGGTCAAACCAAATGAGCATAATGTAGTGGTTAGATTCTAAGACTTGGACCTGGGAGACTATGCAATTAAGTAAATAATCTTACACTGTTTATACTATTTTTAGCATATCCTACCTCATTGGGGGGGGGGGGAGATTGGATATAGGAAATCCTCCCTATACATTATCTTGAGTTCTTCAGAGGAAAAGTAGAATATAAATATAACAGATGAATAAAGCACCTTTAGGTAGGAAGTGGCTCCAGAAGAAAGGGTTAGGGATGACAGTTTCCCCTAGCTTTTTCTGGTGTGTGTGTGAGCTTTCCCCCAGATTTGCAATGCCAGTCCAGTTCCAGCGTATATGCAGCTGCTAAACCAAAAATGCCAATAAAACAGGGGAATCTGATCATGATTCTTTCTTGTGAAATCTTGTGCGATCCTTCAATTGTGTTAACACCAACTATGTAGTCTAGTGTCCTCCTAGTAATAGTTTCCTTTCTATGTCTCCCACCTTGCTTCTTGGAAATGCATGGATTTGCTCCAGGGCCATAACCAGGATTCTAGATGTGGGTGGGCAAATATTTTTTCAGGATGGGCAACAAAGCCTCTTTTCAATGCATTCCTATGGGAAACCACGCTTTGCCAGGGTGCGCCAAGTGCTAACTCAGGCCCTGATTTGCTCCCTTTTTTGACAAAAGAATGCTAAATACAAACCGACAGCTATAGCTCAATACTGTACATTTGATACAATAAGGGCAAAAAGTGGGAAGGTGCTTCCCCACCCCCACCTCCTTGGGGTGGACTCTCAGTAGAAAATAAAATGATTAAACTGAGGTATCATACTTTGGACAAATCATATGAAGGAAAAACTTGCTGAAAAAGGTGAAAGTTAGGAAAAGTGGCAGTCAGCAGGTAAATAGAAAGGTCTGACATGAGATGGATTGACTCAATAAACAAGCTTACAAGATCTGAACAGGGTTGCTAAAAGATGGGAGTTTTAGAGGAAATATGTTCAGAGTCAGCATTAGTTGGAAGCAATCTGATAGCACACAACAAAAACATGGGATAGTGAAGTAGCTGGTTAGCTAAGTTTGGAAATAATAACTAAAATTAATGGAAGTTTGATATAACAGCCCCCTTTGCCCAACGATTAAAATCAAGACACTCTGCTTGGCATACGACATTTAACCTACAGAATAACTGTTTCAATATCTCAGATGCCTGGATGGAACTCTGGCAACATCTATCCCCGTTTTCCCACCATCATATAGTCAAGAATCCTTAAGAGCGGCCAGTCGGATTTCTCCTTCCCAGATGGCAGTGGAGGATGCTCAACAGAGTGAGGACCGGCTGTGGTAAATGCAGAGTCACTCTGTTCACATGGGGATGGAAATTCTCTCCCCAGTGTGACTGTAGAGAAGAAAAACAAACCATGGACCACATTATATTTAAGTGTCCCTTACACGCATTTGGAGGCACATTGGAGGACTTGCATAATGCCACAGATGAAACCCTTCAATGGCTTTCAAACATAGACATGGAACGCAAGTTAGGAACTTGAGATGGACAATTTGTGCTCCCTGTATATATCAGCATTAATGTAGACAGCTGAAGCTCATCATACGATAAATAAAATGGAAGTTTATTATTCTAAAATGGGTTTCCCAGTTCAGTAGCACAAATACATCATTAAAATTAAAGTGATTTCAAGTGAAGGCAATAGATTGGGATAATGGATAGAAGAAATCTATTTTGGGACTTTTGTTTAGAGCATTTCCAGGAAATTATTGTTATGCACCCACAAGTCTCTAAGGCAAGAAGTGTAGGATTTACCTGGATTTGGCTTTCATTTGAAATGAGATTTCTAGATGCACATGGATGCTTTTTTGCATTACTGTATGTTTATTTACAATTGGGCAGGTTTAGCATAGGTGAAGATGCAGCATTAAACAGTCTGAGCACAGTTCACTTCTCCCATAATAGATTTCTGGTGATCAGTCAGCATCCTGAGAAGTCCCTGGAATCTGACAGTTCTCTCTTACCCATTCTGCCCTTTCCACAAAGTACCTGTCTAAGCTTTTTCATGCACCCAGGGAGTGTTGAAGGGTGTGACTGCCATCTCCTCTTCCCAACATCCCCTGGTATCTCCTTGTTATTCAAAGGGAAGTGTCTAAACATAAGGGAAAGCAGACATTGGTCCTTACTGTGCTGCTTCCTAGTAATTTTCTCAGGAACCTCTACTGCAACTTGTCACATGCCCTTTCCACATTAATTACACCCATCTCCATTTCCCCCTCCCTCCTCCTTTAGTCTTCTGACTTGCTGCACATTGTTACGTTGTTGGCCTCCCCCATAAACATTGCCACACTACATGAGTGTGCTAAAGGACTCAGTAGGCAAAGCCACATCAACACCCACCACAGCCTCTCCACTTTTTATGCATATTGTGTGCCACATAACATACTCAGTTCCTTTGTTTTGACACTGACCAAAGGGGTTGTGTTAAGTCAACATAGTACCATGATACCTTTCCATCATGTTGTCATGTCATCATAGCACTGGGGGAGACACACGGTGAGTTAAAAATTTCATGATGCCAGAACCTGGCATTTGATTCTCAAGCTGTGTATCCATGGTCAGTGGTGGTTTTCATGTTGTTTTACGTACTTAATAATATGGCAGCACACATATGCACTATCAAGGGGCACACTCATATTGAAAATACACACATGATTTAACTGTGTTTCAAGAAAGGCAAGAAAGTCCCTTAGTCAGTCCCTTGGCAACCTATGATCTTAGTTTACTGAACAAAAGAGTCTGCTTGTTCACCTAGTTTTGACCATTTTTGCAACCTCTAGCTGTAGACAAGTCCAGCCTGATCGGTCTCTTGAGGCATAAATTATAAAGCTTTTTCTTTTGTGTCCTGATCAAACCCTGGACTGCCAAAATGAAACCACTTTCTTGGCTTTGCCTTTGGCCAAACTTCAGCCCTCATTGGTGCATGTTTCTGGCAATAATTGGCACACTAGTAAATGAGCTAGATTCTGTATCTCTCTCCACAGTCACACAACATGTTGTTGTCTGCCAACACCAGCATAATCAGGGTCTTCCAAGTGATGTAGGAGAGGTTAAGTTCCTCAACTATATCCTCCTTTAATGTTGTTCCTTGTCCAGTTAACTCCTTCCTCCATCTTCTAATTTGGTTTTGCTCTTGTGTACCCTCAATAATGTTAGTTCTTGCCATAAAGCTCTTGCTGGATCTGAGCCGGCAGACTTGAGGCCCATATCCATTCAGGGAAAGTTGAAGGTCATTCTCTTGCTTAGTTCTCTCAGTGCCTGCTGCTACTTCTCTCCTTCTCTTTGGTGGAGTGATACCAACAAGAGGGTATATTTTCTCAGCTGGTGTAGGTTTGAGGCACCCTGTCACTATATGCATGGCTTCATTAACAGCAATGTTAACTTGCTTTGTGTTGTATATTTGGATGCAGTCCATATTGGGGCAGCATATTCTGCTACAGAGATGCTCAGGGCTGATGTATGGAGCATGGATGGTTGAGTTCCCCATTTACAGTTTATGAGTTTCCTGATAAAGCTGAGGCTATCCTATTTTGGGTTCATCATGAGAAGGCAAGACTCTCTGGAAAAGACAATGATGGGAAAGATGGACAGCAGCAGGAGGTGAGGAAGGCCAAAAGCAAGATTGATTAATTCCCCAAAGACAAACCACAAGCTATAACTTGCAGGAGTTGAGCAGGGCTGTTGAGAACAGGTTATTTTGGAAATCTCTTATTCATAGGGTCACCATAAGTTAGAAATGACATGAAATGAAATAACAACAACAAATGGTCCCCATCATCCAGTGTTGACAGGTAACAGGCAATGCAGCAGAAGGTTTACCAGGAAGTATCATGTTTCTAACCCACCCACATCCCTCTGACAATGAATGTGTTCCCAAAAATAGTCTCCTCCCAAGACTGTTTACTCCATGTGGTGTGTTTTCAAAGCCCACCCAAAAGGAAATGTAAAAGTATTTGTGGAGGTAGGGATATTTGCAGGAAATAACTGGTGGGTAGAGAAGATGTACAACCATGTCTCCCATCAAGTGTCCTCTGTAATTGCATTTTCTTT
>CP126896.1:53227500-53590000 GCA_030440675.1 Furcifer pardalis
GCACTCCATGTGTTCTTGGACTTCAATTCCCAGAAGCCCGAGTCAACACACCTGCTGGTCAGGGCTTCCAGGAATTGAAGTTCATGTTTCTTTTATGTTTTGTAGATTGTTTTGTTAGTTTGTTTTAATATTGTAAAAACTTTTTAAAAAAGGAATTGAAGTTCAAGAACATCTGGAGTGCCAAGGTTGGACATCACTGATTTAATGGGTCTTCTCTGTTTGATACTGATCGTTAGATCGAAAAATGAAAAAGAAAGGGAAATAGAAGCCTCTATATCTGTAGTTTTTCAATTTGTCTCCATGGTCATTGTTGGGTGATAACTCTCAGATTCTCTGAACATTGTGCATCCTTCTGGGAGGTGAGGTGAAACACTATTTCAGGATCTAAGTTTGGAAGCTGCTGCACTAGATGGAGCAAAACAACCAATAAAATAATTACATCACAGGAGCTTTAAAGCTCTTTCTTTGGTTGAAAATACAGCAGTAAATCACAACTAAAGTAGGCCTCTTGAATCAGTAGAACTTACACAGCTATTAATTCACAAAATCTGCACTCATTCAGGGGACTTAGTCTAGTTGTGACTTGCTATTGGTTTTCATTCATTGCCTGTTAGTCACTATGATCAATTGACTAGATGTATGCAGAACTTAAGTTGCTCTGTTTAAAAAACAACGACATATTTGTGTTCTTTTTTTAGTCTGTACTTAATAATTGTCATGAGAAAACCCTGGAAGAACACAAGCCCTGAAACCTTTTACAAGATAATATAGAGGCTATTTGTTGTTGTTCAGTCACATAGTCAAGTATGACCCCATGGACTATTGCGTGCCCGGCACCTCTGTCCTCCACCATTCTCCTCTAACCACCCAGTTCTGTACCCATTACATCAACAATACCATCTAGCCATCTCATTCTCTGCTGCCCTCTTTTTCTTTTGCCCTCGACCTTTCCCAGTGTCAAGGCTTTCTCAAGTGAATCCTCTTTTCTCATTTAATGTCCAAAGTACTTCATCTTGAAGTTTCATCTTCAATATTTGACCTTTCAGGGAGCAATCAGGGTTGATTTCTTTTAAGATCGACCTATTCATTCTCTTTGCTGTCAAAATTTTCCTCCCAACACCACATTCAAAGGTTTCTATTCTTCTGCGCTCAGCTTTCCTTATGGTCCAGCTCTCATAGAGTTGCCATAATTCTCTCCCACAAATCCGGGACAGAACTATACTTTTTAAAAAATGTGTTGTTTGTTAGCTGCCCAGAGTGGGGAAGACTTCCCAGATGGGTAGGGTACAAGTGAAATAAATGTAAAAAATTAAAAATGGGCGGGTTATGTACAAAATAGCCTTCTCTGCCACCACTCCATGCTTGCTCAAATCCCCAGGATCAAGCCTTGTCCTCTCTCTCTCTCTCCCTCCCCCTCCCTCCCCCCCCTTCCAGGCAGGTGGCCAGCGAGTTTCTTTCCCTTCTCTTCCTCCCTGTGCACTGCTTTCCCCTCCCAATCTGCAGAGCCATAGCCAAGCAAGTGATAGCTCAAAACAGGGAGGGACTAAGAGGGAGGCACTTTCCCCCCTCTTTCCCTGTATGAACGAGCGAGTGAGCGCTCAAGACAGGGAGGGACTAAGAGGGAGGTACTTTCTGCCCTCTCTCCCTCCGCTTGTGTGGTGCATTGTGGTGCCTTGCAGCACGGATCTGGGTGTTATAATCCACAATCAGTATGTTTTTAAAATCCAGGACTTGAACATTATTTTTATTAAACCAGCCAGGACACTTTTTTTTTTTGACCCTGAATCCAGGATAATCCTGGTTTTCCGGGACATGGCCACCCTAAATTCTCACTACCATACATTACTACTAGCAATACCATTGCTTTGACTATGTGGACTTTGGTTTGCAAGGTGATGTCTCTACTTTTAACTATGTTCCCCAGTTTCTCATAGCTTGGCTCCTAAGAACTAGTCGCCTTTTTATTTCATGGGTGCCATCTCCATCTGCAGTGATCTTGGATCCTAAGAATATAAAGTCTGCCACTGCTTCTACTTCTTCCCCATCTATTTTCTTTAGAGTGATAGGGTCTGTTGCCATTATCTTGGTTTTCTTGATGTTGAGTCTCAAGCCAGCTTTTGCACTCTCTTCTTTTAACCTAAACAAGAGCTTCTTTAGGTCTTCTTCACTTTCTGTAATTAGGGTAGGCTATTAGGGAAACTTAATCTTTATTTGGTTGATACAGGAAACCAAAAAAAGGTGTGTGCAGCAGACCCCCATTCTAACACACTTCAAAAATTAACTCCAAAAACTCCCATGGTTCTATCCATGTGTGACATGAAGAATAATTGCTTTAATTCTTTTACACTGTAAGCTATACAAATTGAGTTATGATAACCATCTGAGAGGGCCCAGCTGATAATATGGCGCTTCGGAAAAATAAGCATTGGCTTCTAAAAATAAAAGACTGTACTGTATATTGAAACAGACACTATTGATTTTTTTAAAAGTTGGAAGTTTCTTAGCTGGTGATGCCAAAAGGCTAGCACTACTTGAACAAATGTGGGGAAGTGAATGATCATAATTCAGGGTGCAGTTTAAACAAGTCCAGGGGTTTCAAATGTTTTATTTAATTATAAAATCTGTTTTACTACATATCCAGTTTTCAACTTTTGAACTTTCAAATGGATTTCCTCTTTGTCTGCTTTTAGAGCCAGGCTTCTCATAGCTGGTAAGAGATATTTTGCTGCCTGAGATAAATGACAAGGCGATCCTTCTGGATACTGTGGGACCTCATGACCCAGAACCCCTGAACAAGTGCTTGCTAAACTGGGTTGCACTACTGATGAGATGGCCTTCTATGGGACCTGAGGATGGCAGGTTGCCCTTCCAAGTCTTAATCTTCTGATTTCTTAGTGTAGTCACCATTTGGATTGATGATTGAACAAAAAAAAAATTATTATCTCCATTTCTTCATTGTTGTGTAGTTCTTCTGTGGTGATAACTGTTGCTTTCTTAATATTCAACTGCAATCCTTCTTTGACACTTTCCTTTTCACTTTTGTAGAAAGTAATTTCAAGTCATTGCTGTTTTCTGTCACTAAGTCAATGTCACCTGTATATCTTAAATCATTGAAAGTTTCTGCTACCAAATTTCGCTTCTCCTGTATCTGAATCTAATACAGTTTTGCATATTAGTATTAGCCCTTAGTATTAGCTTATTAGAAAAAGCTGTCTTTAGGCAAGGACATTTTTCTGCCCTGTTTCTGACATAACATTCAGTTCATTAGCATTTCAGCATAGGGCTCTATGGCTCTAAAAAAAAGATGGGTACTCTTTTTAGCAAGTTATTTTTCAATCAGCAAAAGGAGATTTATGGATATCTCACACTCTTTTAACACAGATCAATAATATTCCTTAACAGAGCTTGTGAATATGTTGATTTCCACTGCCATCACTGCTGTAAAATACTCTGCATCAACAGTCAGGCAATATTCACAGCCTCATTAAATGAGCTGCTTGTGTTTTTAAGAGATCCAGATGGCTTGAAGCAAAGCTTAGCTGCTGCTTCTGCTACTTTATATGTCACCTCTGTACCATCTGTAGTTCAAAAGATGTCGAGGGGATGATGGCCCAGGGTGTCGTGGAGAATAATATTCAGGAATAAGTTTCCCTTGTAGCCTGTGTTTAAAGTCCAGTGTTTATCAAAAAGGTGTCAGAAATAAAATGAAACATTGGTGTTTGGAATGCTAGCTGCTTCTTCATCTTCCATGTCTAGGCCATGTGAAACTGCCAAAATGAAGGTACCTTTTGGTGAATTCATTCTGTAGTTCCTTTTGCCTGAACTAGTGTGAGAAATATTAGCTAGCAACACAAGATCGCCATTACCAGGGCTTGCCCAATTGTGGTTCAAAAATACCATGATCTTCGAGGGAGCTCTTTCTGTGTATCCCAGCTGTTCTATGGAATATGGCTATGTTTCTCGGAAAGCAAATATTTAGTAAACACATGTTAATGTTATTCTGAATTTACCAGTGATTTATAAAGTGCAGTGTCGTGCATTTTCCAACAAGATTAATCCTATTCAGGATTTTGGTTACCTACCCTTCTTGTATCCAGGTGTCTCTCTAATTCCCGCTATTATTTATTTATTTATTTATTTATTTATTTATTTATTTATTTATTTATTTATTTATCTCTACTATCATCTAGCATTGGGGTACACAGAAGGAGCCTTCTCAAAGATTGTGGAATTTTTAAACCATAATCGGGTGTACTCTGATAATGGCAACCTTATGTTGCTGGTTAATCTTTCTCACACTCAGTCAGGCAAGAGGAACAGCAGAATGAACACACCAAGGGGTGCCTTCATTTTTACGTCTGGCCTAGACACGGAAGAAGAAGAATTGAGCATTCTTGATTGGGCTGCTGTCCAGTTGACTGCAGCATCTGAGCTGGTAGACATGACATTGATTATATCATGAATAATACAGGTTACCCTGACTTTATTGTAGAGAGGTAGAAGACTTAACCTGCTACTTGGAATGGTAGAGTTGGGTTTGCCCGATTGGGGCGGGGTAGTAAATGTGAGTTAATAATAATAATAATAATAATAATAATAATAATAATAATAATAATAATAATAATAATAATAATAATAATAATAATAATAATAATAATAATAATAATAATAATAATGGTAGTTCCAATATTACCATATCAATAAATAAAAGGTTAGGCTCTCCCACCCCCACTTTATTGTTTCTCCTGAAAATAGTTCAAGCGTTCTTCCGCTCAACAAGTTAAGTGCCTGTATATTTCTGTTTTAAGATGCATATGAGTTGGAAAAAATATGAGTTGTAACATTTTGTGCCATCTTAATTCTATATCACTTTGACTCAACCCTTAATCATAAATTTCTTGGAGAAGCAGACTTTATGTATTACAGTAGAACTTGTTATGTGCTGTCAAATTGCTTCTGGCTTACAGCAAGTGTATAAATTAGGGACCACCAAACATTCCTATAATTAACAGCCCTGTTCAGGTCTTGCAGACAGTAGAACTTACATCCTAGTAAGTGTTTCAAGTAAACAATATCCTTTAGTAACAGTGTTGTTGTTGTGTCTACTTTTTCATGTTCAGGTTGTTTACTTTATTTTGCTGCTCTGGTCTTTTACTATGTTGTGCTGATTCCGTTGTCCGATTCATTAGGATCCAAGATCACTGCAGATGGAGATTGCAGCCATGAAAGAAAAAAGCAACTGATTCTTGGAAGACAAGCTATGAAAAACTTGGGGAACATAGTTAAAAACAGAGACAACACCTTGCAAACAAAAATTCGCAGAGTCAAAGCAATGGTAAACCCGGTGGTAATGTATGGTTGTGAGAGCTGGACCATTAGGAAAGCTGAGCGCAGAAGAATAGATGCCTTTGAGATGTGGTTTTGGAGGAGAGTTTTGAGAGTCCCCTGGACAGCAAGGAGAACAAATAGGTCAATCTGAGAAGAAATCAACCCTAATTGCTCTTTAGAAGGTCATATAGTAAAGATGAAGCTAAAGTACTTTGGACATCAAATGAGAAGAGAAGATTCACTTGAGAAAGCCTTGATGCTAGGAAAGGTGGAGGGCAAAAGAAGAACGGGGCAGCCAAAAATGAGATGGCTAGATGGTATTGTAGATGCAATCGGCTCAGAGCTGGGTGGCCTGAGGATGGTGGAGGACAGGGGTGCCTGGAGGGCGATGATCCATGGTGTCCCAAAGGGTCAGAATCAACTGTGCGACTGAACAACAACAACAATTTTTTGCCTATCCTGAATAGTGTTTGATCAGATTTAGTTAACAGTTTTTTGAAGCTGTTAAATAGAAGGCATATCATGTTTGCATCCCTAATAAATGAAGCCCAATAAAACCTGTATTGGTGTGTTGATGTGTCTTTTTTTTGCAGAGGCATTTAAATTACACTTCTGCAAGTAAGCCAGAGTCCTACCAGCTTCCTTAAATGCAAGAGAGTCGAAATGAGGTTGGTGCCCTATCTCTGCTTCCATCGAGGCAGGCTGATCAGTGTTCAAATCAAATAAAAGTGCAAACTTAAAGGGATACTTAATACAAGAACTATGACACACAAGTTCTTTACCAATTGTAGTTCTTGTGGTATTGCATCAGACAAATAGTACAGGTGGATCACCATTCCTCCAGCATAGCAAGTCTTTCTCAGATCTCAACCCCTTGAGCAGTATAAGGTCAAAAAGCTCAAATGTCTTCCACTGGAGTCCTGTGAGACATTTCTGGTTTCAGTGGTGCAATGTTGCCACTAGCTGGGTTACAATGAGTAAAGAGTCTTTTCTGTCCTTCTGTTCTATATGCTCAGCTTTGGCTAGTGTTCACAATAGACATGTAAGTCCCTTTTTGGAAGAGTGTCTAGCTCAGAGATCATGGAGACGTTTCATAAATTTTGTCTCCTGTGGGCAAAAATTTAGTTCCTGTATCATTTTAGTAGCGTCCTCCATCAGATCCCTTGGGCAAAGCGAAAGTGGGGGGGCACACGCCATGGTTCGCCTCGCCAGTGGGTGATGTGATAGCCAAATGGCTAAAAAACCACGGACAGATGGACTTGATTTCTCAAGTCCATTTGCATGTGTGGAATGTCATCACGGAGATGTCTACCAATGCGTGGAATCGTTGCTGAATAACGACTCCCAAGGTATCATTTTAATAAGAACATGCTGAAACTTGCAAACTTCATCAAAGGTCTCTGGCACCAGAAAGAGGTCCTTCTTTGTGTCTGCTCCGACCCTATGGAACCTCCTGCGCCTCCAGAGTTGCTGCCTTTTATGAAGAACTTAAAAACATGGCTGGCAGGGCAGGTATGGGGTACAGGTTGCACCATTACCCCAGTCCACTGGCTAGTGTGAGTTCCCTCTCTCCCTCAACGCCCTTTTAAAGTAATTTTATGAGTTTTAATTTTTTTAACTTGTTTATTTTAAATCTTTTAGAATTTTGGTTTTAAATTGTTGATGATGTTTTATATGAGATGTTAACCACCCTGAGTTGCCCTGGTAAGGAGGGTGGTATACAAATTCAAGTAAATAAATAAATAATTTTTGTATTAATTACGGATTAAAAGAAGATTAAAAGAAATTAAATGAAGTATAAGGTAAAGGGTTCAGTGCTCATCTCTGTTTCAAAGCCGAAGAGCCAGTGCTGTCTGCTTCTGTAGATGCTTCCATGATCATGTGGCAGGCATGACTAGATACCAGAGCACATGGAACGCTGTTACCTTCCCACCGAAGTGGTCCCTGTTTATCTATTTGCATTTTCTTGCTTTAGAACTGCTAGGTTGGCAGGAGCTGGGACAAAGACGGGACCTCATTCCGTCCTGCAGTACTCGGGAATCGAACTGCTGACCTTCCGCCTCCCAGTCAGCGTCTTAGCCACTTGAGCCACTGCAGTCCCTCAATTAAATGAAGGAGGACCTGTAATGGAGAGATATGGTCATCAAGGCCTAGAGGTTGGAGGTCTTCATTGTTCAAAAGGTTTGACCCTCCTACATAGTCAGACAACCACGTTAGTGCCAAATTAAGACTGCTACCTCTCTTTTTCACTGAGAGGCTCCATCATCTTTAAGACCTATAGGAAATGCAATCATCCATGCTGGGAATACGTATTGATTTTGGCTGATGCAGATAATAGAGGATTTTGTTTCTTGTTTTTGAAGAATTTATTCACATTTGCATAAAAACTGAGACTGATAGATTTTTCCATCCCAGTTCTTGGGAAACACAAGCAGCCGCTATTCAGATTCTGTGGAGGGCAGTATTCACCACCTT
Organism: Furcifer pardalis; assembly: GCA_030440675.1. Taxonomy (NCBI): domain Eukaryota; kingdom Metazoa; phylum Chordata; class Lepidosauria; order Squamata; family Chamaeleonidae; genus Furcifer; species Furcifer pardalis. Next base: position 53,235,304 of record CP126896.1, read on the forward strand.
TGAACTTTAATTACCAAGACATTCTAAATTAACAAATTCTAAATATGCTTTTCTAGAATATCTATTGTAGTAAATCATATAAGCATCTCAGTAATTTTCAAAGTGATCCCACAAGGTGAGTCAGTGATATTATTCTCACTGTGGTCAGTTTTAAGAAGCTGATTTGTCATCCCTCTCTTCCTATTCCATTCTCTTTTAATTTAGCATTGTCTACCATCACCCATTCTTCTGCATGGCTACTTCATAAGACTAGTACAATATTCTTCATTAGCGTGCTCAGGCCAGCATGCATCTGTAAAATCAGCTCCACGCGTCATAAATTATATTAGATTACAAAGTGTAGTGTCCCCATATGTCATGCACCAAAAACTCTGACAATCCTGGCAGTTCAGCTTGAAGGATTACAGTGATTTTATAGTCACATTCCAGTGTTGTTCATGTTTTTAGGATCATAGAATTATAAGAGATTTTGAGAGTTATCTAGTCTGATCCCTAAAGGTGCAAGCAATCCACTATTTTTACGATATTGATTTTTTTATCAGTAAAAATCCTTGATTTTTTTAAAAATGAAATTTAGGGTACAGCATATAATAAAGATAGACTTTTCATGGAAGCAAACACTGTATGTTGTGTTGAATTTATTGTACAGTATATTGTTATTGTTTTTATAGTTAGAAGGTTCCTATCAAAAGGTAAACAAAGGCCCGAAATCAAGCAGCAGATTTTGGGCAGTATAAAAATGCAGAAAATAGTCTTTGCATATTGCCAGTGAGTAGGAAAGGTGTGTGATCTGATGGCTCTGGTGCAAAAATAAGATGACCAACCCTGAATATTATGCATCCTGACTTGGATATTGTTTAATTCTTGCTTTATTTAAGGCAGCAAAATGTTACAGGTTTATCCTTTTGCTTCAGCAAACACCAAGCTTGTGGCTCTACATCTGCACGACAAGCTAAAGCCATGGCCAGAATGTGGTCTGCATGCCTTCCTCCACATACATATTCATTCATTTAATTCAGGAGTTCTCAACCTTTTAAAGCCAGGGGCCAGGTCATGCTCCCTCAGACAGCTTCGGGGACCGGATGGCCATTTTGCCCTTACTCCACCGCATGACACTTCCTGGTGTGGTGAAGGTGGTGGTGGGTCACATGAAATGGTGCCATGGGCTGTACTCGGCCCACGGGCCACTGGTTGAGAATCCCTGATATAATTTATATACAGTAATACCTCGGATAATGCTAAGACTTGGTTCCACAAGTCTTGGTGTTATCCGATTTTTAGTGTTATTCGATTCATGTTAAAATCCTATGGGATGTATCGGATAACGTTAAAGCTCCATAGAGATACACTGTAACCGCACAGGCGTTAGCGGTTGTTATCCGATCCATCCCATAGGACCTTAACGTTATTCGATCCAATTCTCCTCCCCAGATTACTTAACGTTATGCGATTTTAGCGTTATCCGAGGCAAATGTTATCTGAGGTATTACTGTACTGTCCGATATTGCTGCCAGTCTCTGGACGTAGGCTAACTTTTTAAAGTTTGTTGGAAAGAAACAACTTAGAAGTGCTATAAATAGTTTTGAAACGTGGAGTAACCACTTCTTTTTGTCACCTCTGGATGGCAGGTGATTACCAATATCAGGGGTAAAGCTTTGGATGTAGCAAATGTCACTACAAATACTTCAAAATAATTGGTGGCATTAATGTGCTAAATCTAAAGCTGGATCCACAGCAGAAGACTTTTCTAGATCAGCCTTCCATTTTTGTTAACGGGGGAAAAAATACCCCAAAGACTAATTTGTGAATTAGTCCTGAGATGGAATGAGAGCTGCTCCACATGAGACCTTTTTACCTTCCATCTCTGAAGTGACATTTGGATCTTTATGACAGCATGACTTATGGCTCCACAGGCCAACTTTCCCCTCTAGCAACTGCTCTGCTATTCAGTAACATCGTCTTCCTCTTTCGTCTCCCCCATCTACACTCACAGCTTTCTAGTAAAATTGATTATAGATAGCCAAAGCTATTTGTTGATTTCCATCTAGTCAATTTTGCAAGTCCATTGACCTTTATGAGATTGTGAGAAGGAGATGCAATTAAGAGTTATGAAAGAGACAACAATTCCCCCTCTCCCCTATGGCTTTTCTCTCTCTAATTTATCAGCTTTCCCATGGTAAATCTGAGCAAGGATTGTAACAAGGAGAAATTATTTTGTTCTCTTTAGTAGTTTGTAGGCATCACACAGTAAGCAGAAAAGAAATGGAAATTGAGACGAATAATGCTATTATTTTTAAAATATATATATATTAAATTGCAGTGGCTCAATTGGCTAAGACACTGACTGGAAGGCAGGAGGTCAGCAGTTTGATTCCCAAGTACTGCAGGACGGAATGAGCTCCCATCTTTGTCCCAGCTCCTGTCAACCTAGCAGTTTGAAAGCAAGAAATTGCAAGTAGATAAATAAGAACCATTTCTGTGGGAAGGTAAATAGCGCTAGTGTCTAGTCATGCCTGCCACATGCAGAAGCAGACAGTGCTGGCTTTTTGGCTTTGAAACAGAGATGAGCACTGAACCCTAGAGTCAGATATGACTGGCTTTCGAGCAAGGGAAACCTATAATATACAGTATTTAAATTTTAAAAATTTCAAAAAGTATATTAACCTAAGAATATGAAATGCTGTTGATACACACACACACACACACACAAATTCTTTGTACTTACTTACCTCCTCTTCTACCTTACTTACGGTGTAGAGAATTCCACAAAGGATCTCTATTGGGATCTCTCCTTCTGGTTCTTCTTTGTGTGTTCTTTTAATCAGTTAAATTGGGGTGTGCGGGTGATTGGCCCCCAGCATCCTAGCCCAGTAGAGGAGCTGCTTTCATAGTGCCTCTTTGCAGAAGGTGCCACTGCTTCAAGTGCCCTGATCAGTGATGGGATGTAACAGGTTCTCACCAGTTCGCCAGAACCGGCAGTAAATTTCCCCAGTGTCCTGGAGAACTGGTAGCAGTTTTTTTGGGGAACCACCTTCGGGGCTTACCTTTTCACTGGTTCCCCCACTGCGCATGAATGCACGGCCTCCTTGCTGTCCTCCCAAGCAGGGAGGAGGAAGAGAAGGTGCTAGCCTGAAGCTCCCTATAGCCTGCTTCCCAGGGTAAGTGACTCACCTTTGGATGTGGCGTGTCTGTGTTTATTTTAATGTGTATTTAATACCGTTACCTATATTGACGTACTACCACAGTTCCTAAAAAGGCCTGGCAGCCTGGCTTGGGGTTTTTTAACCAAAGTCTTGGAGTTACCTCATCAATAAGCTATACCTGTGCTGTTCCAATTGGAGAACCCTTAAGGAGGTACAGCTGTTTTACATTTACATTAAGGCATATTATCCTAGAGGAACTGGTTAGGCAAAGACTTAGTACCTAACTTCTTTAACTGCTGAAAAGTTGAAAAGTGCCAAAATGAAGCCATCTTGTGGTGAGTTCATTCTGTAGTTCCTTCCATCTGACCTAGTGTGAGAAAGATTAGCCAGAATAAGCTTTAAGCTCTGGTTTAAAGGCTCTGGTTGATTTGTGTTTGGGGTGGGTGGCTGTATTTTAATGTATTATTTATTTATTTAATTTATTTACCGGTTTGTGTTGTGGGTGGGTTGAGGGGTGTGTGTGTGTGTGCGCTTATTTTTATTTTTATTATTTTTTATTTTATTTTTCTTTGGCTCCGCCCATGATGTCATGACATTAGCTCCGCCCATACTGTGATGGCATCACGGTGGGGTAGTAAAAAATTTGACATCCCACCACTGGCCCTGATCTTCATGTTCCTTACTCCCTGAGACAAAGACTATTGGTTCCTCAGGATGTGGACCTATTGGGGTTATATCACCCATGGTCATCCCCAGCAGAACTTAACCATCTCCATAATGAGAGCCATGCTTGCTCAAATCCCCAGGATCAAGTCTTGTGTACGCACGCACGTGCGCGCGCGCGCGCACACACACACACACACCCCACAAGGACATGGAGGTGCCATTTACATGATAAACCAAAACCACGTAGCCATTAGTAATGACGTTTATGGGTTTTTAATTTTTATACTGTTATGTTGATTTTAATGTTGTGAGCTGCCCAGAGTCATTTCAAGTTGGGTGGCTATCCAAATTGGATCATCATCATCATTGACAATGACAACAACGGTGGTGGCGGCAACTACAACAACAACAATGGATCATCTGATTAGGGGATGCAGCAAAATTTCACAGACTAATTATTTGCAATGCCATAAAAGGGTTGCAAAAATTATTTATTTATTTATTTATTTATTGGTCCAAATTTATATTGCCGCCCACTCGCTGGACAGTTTGGATTTGAAGGTAGCAAAAATTATTGGGAACATCAAGTAGAGAAAGTTTTAGAGAATGAGAGAGTCAAGATACTGTGGGACCTTAAAATTCAAACAGATAGACATCTGCCTCACAACACACCTGATATACCTGTTATGGAGAAGAAGAAGGTCTGGTTTATTGACATTGCTATACCAGAAGATGCACAAATTGAAGACAAACAACGGGGGGGGGGGGGTGTCACAAAATACTGTATCATGATTTGCAAATTGAAGTCAAGCGACTATGGCAAAAGAAATCTGTTGTTCCCATAGTGATCAGAGCCCTTGGAACAGTATCTTAAGGGCTCCATACGGTAGATATTTGGAAATTTTGGACTTATCTGGTTTGAACATCCTTACTCTCCAAAAAACAACTCTATTGGGGACTGCATATATACTCTCACGTTACCTTAACAGCTCTTAGGTCCTTGGTTAGTGCTTGAACTGTTAATTGTATTCCAGTCCTTGACTGGAATGGTTGATTTGTATAATAATAATAATAATAATAATAATAATAATAATAATAATAATAATAATAATAATAATAATAATAATAATAATAATAATAATAATAATAATAATAATAGGTAGAAAATGTCTCAGTTTAAAATGGTTGCAGGACTGTTGGTGTGAGTTGTTATTTGATTGGTTAACTCCAAGAGGCAGGAAAGTGAACAATGTGACTAGAAAATGTTGGTATATGAGATGGGGAGAAGGAGTGAAAAGGACAGTTTGAGCTAGAACCTAAAGAGTTCTAGTTAGAACCTGAAGAGAGTTGGTACTTGCAAAGAAATAATTAGAAACTAAAGTGAATTAATTAGAACCTGAAATCAGTTTAAATTAGAACCTGGAGAGAGTCAGTTATTTAGAAGCTGAGGAGAATTAGATGGAATATGAAGAGAATAAGTTAGAATATGTTTTTATTTTAAAGGCATATGGGAAATGAAGGATTATTTTATTCTACTCTGTAACTGTTGTTCTGATACTTTTTTTTCTGGATATTTTGTTTTAAAATAAATTTTTAAATATTTTTATGAGTGTCACTTTGTGACGTAGAAGGATTGGGATGCCTGAAGAAGTTGCCTTGACACATGCACTCTACCTTTATTAATGACCTACCTGGCCTGACTGTTGTGCATTAGTTATAGAAAGAAACCTAGAGGAGATTTTCTTAGCCCCAGGATTTCACACACCTTGGAGCAGCAGACGCTTGGGCCAGGCTCTTGAAGAAAGGTGGTGGTAGTAGAAATTTGGGGTGGATGGAACCTCCTTTAGTCGGACCAGAGGATTTACTTCCCTGTGTTCAACACAGTGTCATTTGACAGTCAAGTGAGGAAATAGCCTTTCACCACTTCTTTTCTTGAGTATACATGGCACAACTTGGCCTGTGGTTATGAAATCCCTGCCCCCGTCCTCTTTACTGCTGAATATACATGTACAGTACTGTACTGTACTGAAATTGGCATCTTGATCGGTTAGGGGTGGAGAGTGCAATTATTGGCTTGTCACCATGTTGCAACCACAATTTTTTCCCCTGTCCACTCACAGAGCTTCATTCCCTCAGTTATTTGAAGTAACTAGTTTGTGGCCAGTCAGTAGTACCCTTCAACAGTCACATTTTTACTTCGGATGCTTGCCAGAAGATTGTGTGTATATTTCTTTCATTTCCCTTTTTGTTCCTCCGTTGTCAAAAACCAAGCTGAATAATGACTCATAAAGTTCCAACTAACTGCTGCTTGGGGTAGAATTTGTAACTATATCTCCAGTGTGGTTTGCAGTTTGCATTTGAATTTACCTTAAGGAGCACATCTGCACATTTGTCTGCCATGCATTTTCAGGACTCTCATTTATATGCCCCCCCCCTTTGAATTATCCACAAATCTTGACACACAGCCTGAGGAAGATGGTGTGCTGTCCTAAGCTAGCTGTATGTTTAGTATTTTAGTAGTCTAATAAAGGTATCACCTGTTCTTGCATTTGTACTATGTTGGCACTGGGATTGCACTCCAACAGTTTCTGGAGAGCCTTTCTCCATCTCTCCTGTAAATGATATTCTACTGTCAGGAAGTTAGGACCCAAACACATTTTTCCTGTGAGGAGCACACAAAATCAGTTTTGGTTAACACACGAAAAGGTAACAGCAATAAAAAGTAGTTTGTCCAACCTTCTAAAGGAGAATATGAATGACTTCAGTTGTGGCCCTGAAAATATTTTAGAGTTGCAGATGAGATTCCTGTACTGCTTCCAGTGGATAGTTCCAGAGCAGTTCCATCACCTCCATCCTCACCCTCTTTATTATGCTTTCTGGTTTAAGTTGCTTGATCAGTGCTGTTGGCTTCATGACAAATGTTTGCATTCAAGCCAGAGACAAGATGACGGCCTGCCAACCCAAGGCTAATATATTCTCCATTTATTCTGTTTTTACACTCTATTGGGCTTATCTGGCAGTCATAGACTGACATTCTACACATCTGTTCTGTTGCCTGATGTGCATTTTTTTTAAAAAAAATATTAACACCATAATTTATCATAGAAAGCCTAGTCTTAGAGTCTTACTTTTGGGGGATGAAAGGCAGAGCTTTGATCCAAGCTTCCTCTGGGCAGTCTCTATTCACTTTCTGATTGAGGAAGAGTAAGGCGTAGCCAATGTCTATGTAGCAGAATTGTTTCTGCCATGCCTTCTGGGGAATATCATTGTGCAATCTGCTGAACATGAAGAGATTGTAATACATGATAATAGATTGTACAGTATTTAATGCACTACAAAGATAAATGTGAAATATGAATTTCTTATTTGCCGCCCTGTGCCGCAGCTCCTTAAGAGCCTGGGGCCTCCGCAGGAAAGGCCTGAGATGTGAACAAATTTGCAAGTGGGATAGTGTGGCATGGATTAGGAATTTGGCAGAGTTTGGGAAGCAGGGTGTACTGGATATACTGCCCTGCATATGAAGGAATAAAGTTTGGATGCAAATATGAATTAAATAGTTTTTGTTAAGTGGTCCAACGCTAACCCAATATGGTAGACTCCCATATGATGGGCTAAAAAAGAATCATTGGTGTATGTTAAAATTATTTGAGATGTTTATGCCGTGTTGCCTTTCCAATGAAAAGTATCCAAAGCCACTGATAACCCAAAGTGGTTAATAAAATAAAAAGGTATGCTGAAACATTTCAAATATTAGAACTCAGAGAGCTATAAATAGAAATGTTTAGAATTAACTTGTGATTGGTTGCATTCACACTATAAAAATCACACATTAATCACTTCCTTTCCCATTTCTGTCTTTAATAAGTAATTAAAGGAGTGTAAGATTATTCTAAGTAGGTTCTACATGCTAAGATATAGGCAGGAAATTGTATATTTCATACTAAACTATCATCCTAAATATGTTTTCTCTGATGTAAGTCACACTGATTAATTTAGATTTTTTAAAATTATATAGCATATATTTACTGAATTCAAATTATGGAGATGGAGAGGCTTTGAAACAAGGTAAAGTTGCTGCACAGATGTTTAATTTGGATGCATATCAGAACACTTTCATCAAAAGACAGGGTGTTTTGTTTTGCTTTGTTTGCATTAGTGCTGGTTAATCAGGATTGCTAAACTTGTCGCCTTGAAAATTAGACTTAGTTTCACCTCTATCTGTGCAAGGAAATGCAGAATGACTTCTCAGAAGCAGTTTGTGGGCAACTTTGTGAACAGAATGTTGTGCTAGAAGAAAGTCTGATCCAACATGTTTATACGTACTTATATTCTTATGTCACCATAAAGATAGAAGAATCTCTAAAAGACTCTGACAACCAAAAGGAGATTCAAATCATCCAATTGAATGCAAGAATAGGTATAAGTTTCCTGACAACCCCACCAACATATTATAATAGCAAAAGCTATAGAGATAATTAATACAATGTCAAGAAAAGTATACAATAAAGAGCATTGTGCTGCCTTAGATAAGCAAGTATTATTTGGTATATGTTCTTATGGACTGTAGCCTCCTGGGAAAGGATGGGAAACCACTGAATTAAGAGATGAAGAGCTAGTTAGTTTGGCTACAGGGTAATAATTCTGTGATGAAGTATCTCATCATGATGAAAATAAAGTGTTTCTGAGAGTTCTGTTTGCTCCACGCCGAAAGTGACAGCATTGTTACATCCCCTAGAAAACTGGATTTGGAAGATATTTGAGGTTTCCAAAATCTAAACACATGACCCCAGAATTTGAAGTCCAGCTATACTCTGCATTGTGGATGACCAGCCATCTTGTTTAGCAGGCAAGTGTAAATGACCACAGCAGTGACTGTCGTAAATGTTGCCCATACTTAAAGCCACGAGATGGCATGAGGACTAAGCCATCCCAAACATTTCCCTCTCCTCTCTTCTCCTTCCAAAGCAGAGACAGACTACTTTTTGATCTTAACAAGTGGCTGTTGTCCTGGCTGTATATTTGTTTCCTGATGGAGCTTGCTTAATGTATTTCCAGGAGCCACATTTCATCTGGTGCATGTATAACTATTCTCTCCACCCTCATTAAACTCAGGTCATTTTTCTTTGGCTGCAGGCTGAATATCACCTCTGTGCCTGGGACTGGGAAATTGTTAGCCCTCCAAATGCTGCCAGACTCCAACTCCTGCTACTTCCAGCCAGGCTTACTACTGTTCAGAATTGTTGGAAGTTGTTGCCTAGCATCATCGAGAGGGCCACAGGTTCTCTGCTTCCTGCTCTATAGGGACAGAAATATTCCACCTCTCCAAGCAATCTTATGCTGATCCCATGGGAGGGGGGGGGGGATATCTTATTGTTCATCTTCCAGTCATGTATGTGAGAATCCCTTGTAGAGTTGAACATAAGGAAAACAGCCAACTAGATTTTGTTGACTGCTCAGGACATGCGAGCTGCTCTCATTTTTTTAGTAGTCCCTCCAGCTAGAGCTGCCTTTTGTCATTGTACAGTTTAGGAAGTGTAGGTGGCACTCATGCTGTTTCACATCAACGTAGTGCTACTGCCATGAAAATCTGTGCATAGCAGAATACTGGAATTATTCATAACAAAAGTGACTCTCATAAAGTAATGATGTGATGGATGGATTCTGACAGGTGTTTCAGTGAATTTCAGAGTCAGAAAAAACTATTATCACTTCCTCTCCAATGCATGCTAAATGAAACTTGCCTCCATAGGAAGACTGCCTATGCTAATGTCAGCCTGCTTGCTCACTTGAAGGGTTCTTGGGCTCTTTTGGAGAGGCTTGTAAGGATGAGATGTTGTTCTTTTTGCATATTGAAAGTCAATTTAGGTTAATATGAGAATGAAGGTCTACAAAGTTGTGTTACTTTGTTATCACAATGACCTTTCAGCTGCTTCTTACTAGGCATTCACAAAGGATGAGATAAAATACCAGCTCAGCAGTGATCTGTTTAGTGACATGAGGGTATACTTCAGTGCATGGCATTTGGGTCATGCAGCTGGATGTACTTCATAAATGTCATTGCCATATGTGCCAGCTCAGCGACTACACTACAGAAGTAGAGAGCTTAAAGGAAAGAGAGGAAAACTTGTTTTTTCAGTCTGTAAGCCAGTGATGGTGAACTTTGGCACTCCAGGGGTTCTTGGACTTCAATTACCAGAAGCCCAAGTCAGCACTCCTGATGAAGTCAAAGAACAGCTGGAATGCCAAAGTTGGCCATCATTGCTGTATGCTAATTCTCATAAATTGTCATATCAGTTTGCATGGTAACGAAATGTATAAATTCATATTTTCATCAATACTGTATATTTATCCATCCATCCATCATCTATATAGCAATTACTGTCCTTTCCAAAAGTTACATCAAAATCTTTCTCTCACTCTATAGATGCCAGTTCAGATCCTTTTGCTACTTGACAACAAGGAATTTGGATGGGTTTCATCATTCATTAGGGACAACATTTAAGAAAAAAATCTTGTTATACTATATCTGGTACAATTCCTGCTTCTCATAGCTGCTTCACCGTGTTTCACCTAGGGCAGTGATGGTTAACCTTGACTTTGCAGGTGTTGTTGGACTTCAGTTACCAGAAGCCCAAGTCAGCATTCCTGCTGATCAGGACTAATGAGAATTGAAGTTCAAGAACATCTGGAGTGACAAGGTTCACTGTCACTGACCTAGTTTGGGATGGGTGCTGCTCTGTTATGGTCATGAGCTACTTGGACTTCATTGTACTATATAGCAAGACTGGGTTGTATGGCTGGTAGTCTTGGGTTGTTGTTTTTTTGTTTAGATTGGAGTACTGGAAATGACAAACTAAGTTAGTTTTCCTCCAATCTGTATCCTCCTTAGATGTTTTGGGATACTGTATATCATTTACCAGCCCTGGCCAGTGTGGCCAATGTAAGTAGTCTTATACTAAAAGTACTGCTAAGTAAGAAACCTTATTCTAGCTATCTGTTGTATCCATGGATGAGCAAGTCATTCTAGACTCTAGGAAAAGTGAGATGTTCTCCTGTATTGTAATGAATCAAAACAGAGCCATTGCTTTTAGTGAGTTAAGATGGTTACTGTGGTTCTTTGCTCCCAGAGCAGGGTATATGTGTCAAAACAGTCTGACAATTTGTCCTTCAAAGCCAGGTTAGAATTCCTTTGTTATTGGAGTTCATAACAATTTCATACTGTGGGAATGGAAGTACAGAAGATGAACATTAAAAGTGAAGTCTTATTGGGTAACATGCAAAAGGAGGTGAAATGAAAGATGAAACATGGGTTTGGTTATCTTAGAATGCTGTAGAAGAACCACCATGTTGAGGAGTGTACAAGTTTGAATAGCAGATGGAGACAGGCGTCTTCCACAAAACAAAGGAACAAAATAAAATTCAATGTCTTTTAACTGAATTGAAATCCATGCTTGTTTAGGAAATATATGGCTTATGAAAATAAAGTTTAAATTAATGTATTGCATAATCTTTTTGGACTTGAACCTCAGGAGGCAGTAGACCACATTACACCATCTGGATTGATATAGGGTTCAGCTGCATACAGCCTTATTCAATGTTTTAAATGAATGACAAAAAAAATAGAAATGATGAAGGGATGTGAAATTGAGATGTGCTTAATTTTTCCTCCCTTCTGCTCAGTTGCTCTGCCAAAGTTGCTTTTCTTTTTTAAAGGATGAAGGTGTTCGGATGGCAGACTTTTCACCTCTGAAAGTAAAATCATTTGGGAATGGCAGTTTTGAATAGGCAAATATGAAGGGATTCTGCTTGCTTATCCTTCTTCCTAATATTTCGAGCATGATATCATTGAGTGGTGGTGGTGGTGGTCAGGAGTCAGGAACTCTTGGGAGAACTAGCTAAGTAGCCATGCTACTTCATCTTCAAAAATGAGACTAAGTGAAGCATAAGCATCCTTCTTTGTCTCATTTGCTTGATCCCAGTATTTGAAAGGCTTTCCTTATTTACTGAGAGGAAAGCATAGGGAGAGTTGAGTTACACAAGATTACTATTTATAGGAAACAAGTTATGTGATTTCTTAGACTCGAAGCATTGTTCCAAAGAGCTGGTCACAGTTTCAGAAAATGTTTGGTGTTCCTAATGCAATTATCCCACATATTGCCTCTGGTATAATTTCATGAGTAGCTCTTTCTTTTATTCTGAAAATCTGCAAAGCGCATTTGGCTAGAGCTGATGGGGGGGGGGGGGGGAGAGAATGTGATCATACATTATAGGATACCAAACCAAGCAAAGTCTCCAGCTTTACAAGCCAATCCTGTGGATGTTTATGTACAGTTCCAATGTCTTAAGTGGAACACAGGATTGCAGCCAAAGCCCATGTTTTGGGAAACATTGGCTTTCACCCAGTAATGACAAATAAGGACTCTCCAGAGATCTAGGCAACATTGTTTTTCATCCCTGCTCCCTAAGATCCAATGTGGGCTAAGTCAACAACTGTGCTACAAAATGAGTTGTTTCTAAACTGTAGTCTAGTTAAACATTTCAATAAACTTATTTTCTTAGCCATTGGATTACACTTCTCTTGGCACACAAGGGGGGTAAAAGAGGAAGCAAAGAAGAAGACTACAATTACACTAATATATCATGGTATTTCACTATTGTCCTTTTGCTACATATAGTGAATAATACCTTCTCTACTGCTTCTCTCTCTTCTTGCTCCATAACTGCTGGCCATGACATTATTTTTTTGTGTTAGCAATGAAAATTCTTGGTTCTGTTAGTCAGACTAATGCTTAATCAGTCTTTGGTAGTCATGAGCGATGGTGGTTGCATTAATTTTCTAGAACTATGATGATCTTTCTCCTTTTACAGTGTCCTTCCCAGCTGTGCTGTCAAGTAGTTCTCTTAATGGATGTTTCACATCTAACCCTTAACAGCTGGAAGAAAAATGGCTTTGTTAATGGCCAGTGCAAGGCTAGGCTTTGCATTCAAAGTACATCTGCAGAATTAAGTAGTGGAGGAACCATCAGCTCCTTGTAGAACACTGAGACCATGACAGCAAGAAGAATTTTAAGGTGGATTAGGACAATGTTCATTTAATTTAGCTCTAGATGTTTTGCTTGTTCAAAGCTGGAAGTTCCACATACACACTCAGGGCTGTTTGCACATAGTTATTCCTGGGGGGCACATGCTTAACATTCAATAAAAGGAACCAATTTGGTGATTAAAATATTAATGTTTTCTTGCTCAAAGCCTAGTTATATATTCTCATATAATTATGCAGTTAGGAAAAAATTAATAAATAATCTAATTTGGAGATGGAAATTCACACTAATGGACAAAATGCAAAGCTTGGGAAATAATTGTTTTGTTTTAATGGGTGTTTTTCTTTTTTATTATTACAATCTCTAGAAGCATTGGTCAGGCTGGGTAGAGTCTGGCTTTGAGATTATCATGGGAAAAAAGAAAGCTTTCCATGCCTTGGTCAGATATTTTCTCCTAATGGATTTCCAGCCATTTCCTTTTCCTCTGGTAAAAGGTAGACGAAGCTTTTTCACCAGGACTCAAGACAGTAGCTTCTTATTTGACAAATAATGGGAGAATGAGATGCCTTTATGTCTTTACTTATATACCAGAAAAATATTTATTATATATTTACCGGTGCTTATATACTAGAAATTATTTGAAACTAGAATTATTCTTTCTAGATATGGACATGAGCTAATAAATGGAAATTGAATCCAGATAAGACAGAGATCCTATTGTTGGTAGGATGTTTGGACCAGTTAGAGCAGTGTTTCCCAAACTTTGGTTTTTGGACTTCTGGGAATTGAAGTCAGTACATTGGCTGATCACTGCTTTGGGGAATTGACTTAGGCTTCTGTTAATTGAAGCTTAAAAACCAAAGGTTATGAAACACTGAGTTAGAGAATTGTCTACCTGGCCTGTACATTCTCCATGGAGGATCAAGCTTAGGTGTTTTCTTGGACACAGGCCTCTCCAAGCACATATCTGCCATGGCCAAGAATGGTTTTAAATCAAAATTTGCCTTTCTGTCCTCTTACTTGGATAAGAAATGCCTAACAACAGTATCCCACATGTAGGTAATCTTCAGGAAAGATTACTACAGTTCTCCTTCGTGTTGTTTGGGGATGCACACTGATGGGTTCTGCGCCTGCGCTGAATCCGGAGCGGAGCTGGAAAGCTGATTGGATAAAGAGTTTTGAATGTGGGACCGCCCACCATGCCCAACCCCTTTAGGCGCCATTTCGCGCTCTCCCCTCAGTTTGCTTTTTTCCGCTGCGCAAGCAGGAGCCTGGAAAAAAAGCTGTGAGTACTTTGCTGAGATTGTCTCAGAATCTTCCAATTTTTCCTACCTTACAATTTTTCTCGGACTAGGGGACTTGTTCCCTTGGTCCTCGTGTGGCTGGGGCTCGCCCTCAGCCGCCGTTTAAAAAAAAAAAAAAAAAGACCAACATCTCGTGTCGGGGCCTCCCGGCCGGGATAATTTTTTCTCTTCGGCCATCTACTTCGGTGGATGGCCTCAGCGGCAGAGTTCAAGCAGTGTCCGTCCTGCAAGAGAAAGTTCCCTAGCTCGGACGGGCACGTGCGTTGTCTTCGCTGCCTCGGGGAGAGTCACCAGGTCCAGACCTGCGAAGTCTGTCGCGGCTTCTCGAAGGCCGCCATCAAGAACCGCCAGTACCGCCTTCAAGCCTACCTCATGGAGGCCGCACTGGCACCACCGGCTCCCCCAGCTCCAGAGCAGGCCGCTTCCACGTCTGCTCCTTCAACCTCCGCTTCTTCTTCCAGGCCCTCGGCCTCTGAACTGTTCAGGCGGAAGAAGGAGCAGGAGAAGAAGAAGAAAGACAAAAAAGAGAAAAAGAAGCGCCGTAGCTCTTCGTCTTCTCTTCCTCCGACCCCGGCACCGGCTCACCTTTCGCCGCCACGCTCCCTAGCATCCGCCCCGGTCGCAGCTCCACCTACGCCGGGTAGAATGTCGACCGAGGCCCGGGACGCCACGCCGGAGAGGGCCCACAGCCCTCCACCGCCGCCGGAGACTCCTCCACCTGTACCACCGCACAGGTCTTCCTCCCTCCGCAGCCCTTCCGTGGTTCCTGGTCCGGCTACCGAACCGCCGCCCCAGTTGAGCCTCATCGCCCCGTACATCGAGGCGATGGTGCGGAAACTGCACGCCGAGCTCCAGGTCCCGCAGACGACACCGTGGGAGCGCCCTCTGCCCTCACCACCAGCCACGGAGGCACCACCGCTCCGTGAGGAGGGCCCCGCACCGAAGCGGCAGAGGGTGGAACAGGCGCGGTCGGAGGCCTCTCTCCCTCCGTACCAGCTGCCTTTGCCGGGGAGCGATCCGAGATCCGCCAGGCCGTACTGGTCGGACTCGGACCCCGAGGTCTACCTGCCACCGCCCAGCGTCTCGGAGCGGTCAGGAGACTCCGACTCGTCGGATCAGGAGGAGGAGCAGCATCAGCCACCGCCGGTTGCGGTCGACAAGTCCCCGGACGACAACATCGGCGCCGTCCACGGGTCCCAGCCGGAGGATTTGAAGACCTACACCGGACTGATCACTCGCCTCGGATCCACCCTTGGGATTCGGGCGGAGGCTCCCCTGGACGACTGCGAGGATGTCGTCTGCGGCTTGGCCGACCGCAAGGAGTTGGTCCCCGTCCGCCTCGGACTGCTCCCTAAGATTGCTAAAGCGGCCAAGGAGGTGTGGAAGAAGCCGGTTTCTTCGCACTCCGTATCCAACAGAGTGGACTCTATGTACAGACTGCTGGACGATTCCAACTTTCTGCACATTCACCCGGCACCGAACTCCCGAGTGGTCAAGGGCTCCCAACACCGGACGCCGATCAGCAGCACTCCCATCCCGTCGACCCAGGAAGGGAAGAAGCTGGACGCACTGGGCAGGAGGTTCTACGCCAATGCCTCCTTGTCCTTCCGTGCGTCCAACTACGCGACGGCCATGGGAGGCTACCAGTGTCGACTCTGGGAGCAAGCGGAGTCGTTCAAGTCCCTGCTGCCACCTGATCGACAAGCGGACTTTGAAAAACTCTGCATGGAGGGCAACCACCTCGCCCTCCAGCAAATCCGCACCGGCCGCCACGTCACCGAGTCGGAGGCAAAAAACTTGGCCTCCGCCATCCAGCTCCGTCGCCACGCCTGGCTCCGTTCGGCTAACCTGCAGGACGATGTCAAGCGGCTCGTGGAGGAGCTTCCCTTCGATGGCGAGGGCCTCTTCGCCAAGGAGACCGACACCTCCTTGGGAGAGCTGAAAGGGGACTACGCCACGATAAAACAGCTCCGCCCTCCACACCGTGGGTCCGGCCGTTACCATCAGGACCAGCCGTCGACGTCTCAGGTGGGCCCATCCTATCAACCTCGCCCGCCACAGAGACAAGGGGACTACTCCCGGTACCAGCCCTACCGGCAGCGCCAACAACCCAACCGTCCACGCTACCAGCAACGGCCTCAGACTGGCAAGCGTACGGAACGGAAGGGCAAACAACGTGTTTGACTCTTCCGTGACCGAGACTCTACCCTACCGCCCCCTTTCCGACTACCTATCGGCGTGGTCTGCCATCACCACAGACCGATGGGTTTTAACCATCTTAGACTCTGGCTACGCGATCGAGTTCGAGAGATGCCCTACTGTCGGACGGATCCGCATCACCGATCCATCCCCACCGCTCCAGGAGGAACTAACAGGTCTCCTAGAGAAGGGCGCCATAGAGCCGGTCGCAGCGTCGGAGTCTCACGAAGGGTTCTTCTCCCGATACTTCCTTGTGGACAAAAAAGACGGGGGGGCACGTCCCATCCTGGACCTCCGTCTTCTCAACAAGCATATCGACGCGAGGAAGTTCCGGATGGTAACCCTTCACTCCATCCTCCCGCTGATCAACCACGGGGACTGGTTCACCGTCATCGACCTGAAGGACGCCTACTTTCACGTGTCCATCAGGAGGGAACATCGTCGTTTCCTCCGATTCCAGGTGGGCGGCAACATCTACCAGTACACATGCCTACCCTTCGGCCTCTCCACCGCTCCGAGGGTATTCACGAAGTGCATGGCACCGGTGGCTGCTCATCTGCGACTGCAAGGCGTCCAAGTGTTCCCGTACATAGACGATTGGTTGATCTGCTCCCCGACCCAACAAAAAGCCAAGGACGACGTTGCACATTGCCTCGCCCTTATGCAGAGCCTCGGTCTGCGGGTCAACTTCAAGAAATCCCAGTTGACCCCCACTCAACGAATAGAATACATCGGAGCCGTTCTAGACTCTCTGGCTCTAAGAGCCTACGCTCCAACCAAACGTCTGCTCGACATCCGCACAGTGGTGGCACGGATCCAGGGCAGACGTCGGGTCCGTGCGAGGGACGCCCTCCGTTTACTAGGACTCATGGCGTCGACCACGGCGGTGGTCTCGCACGCCAAACTCAAGATGCGCTCCCTCCAGTCGTGGTTCCTCTCCTCCTTCAACGGCACCCACGACAACCTCGGGAAGTGGCTCACACCGACTCCCGAACTCCGAGACCAGTTAAACTGGTGGACAATGGACCAGAATGTGACCGCGGGGAGACTCTTCACCCTTCCCGCACCGTCCATCCAAGTCACCACCGACGCGAGCACCCACGGATGGGGTGCGTGCTGCCGCGGACTACGGATTCACGGCATATGGACGCCCGAGGAAGCCGACCACCATATCAACTTCCTCGAGCTGCTAGCGGTGTGGAAGGCGATGAGGTCCTTCAGACCGTCGATCGCGGGCAGTGTGGTGCAGATCGCCTCGGACAACACCACGACACTAGCCTATCTCAACCGGCAAGGAGGGACCAAGTCTCTCTCCCTCCTCTACCTGACCGTCCAGATGTGGGAGTGGTGCCTGAAGGTACACGTGTTCCCCATAGGTGTCCACATCCAGGGCACCCTGAACTCCGATGCAGACTCCCTGAGCCGCAAAGGGACGGCAATGCACGAGTGGGAACTGGACGAATCGGTGTTCGACCGCCTGTGCCGACGGTGGGGCACACCGACCCTAGACGTCTTCGCGTCACAGACCAACTCCAAGTGCCGCCGTTACTGCTCCCGAGCAGGGATCGGCCACGGATCGGAGGGCGATGCCTTCATGGTGCCGTGGCACCAGGAACTGCTGTACATGTTTCCACCGATCCCTCTCATCCAACGGGTCCTGATACGGATCCGTGCGGAGAACGCCTGGACGATCCTGGTTGCCCCGTCCTGGCCTCGCCAGCCGTGGTTCCCACTACTCCAAACCCTGGCTTGCGATCGTCTCCGCCTACCCACCGATCCGAATCTCCTCCGCATGGAAGACGGTCGGATCCTTCACTCGGATCTGCCGAGCCTACACCTGACGGCCTGGCTTATCCGCCCAACATAACACGGATCCTTGATCTGTCCAGGAAACCTTCCACACGGAAGTCCTACGATGCCAAGTACCGTCGCTTCACTGACTTCCTAGCATCCAGCGACCGCACCGTGGACTCCGCATCCCTGCAGGATGTCATGTCCTACCTCCTGCACCTAGCCGAGTTGGGATCCGCACATTCATCATTGAAGGTCCACCTAGCTGCTGTGGTCGCCAAGGCCCCACCTTCTTCAGTATTGTCCTCCGCCTTCAGAGACAAAACTATTAAAAGGTTCCTTCAAGGGCTACGCAACGCCTATCCTCCAGTGAAGATACCACCCCCTCAGTGGTCACTCACTACAGTGCTCACCGCACTCACGAAGGCACCTTTTGAACCCATGGCTTCGGTGGACATTAAGTTTGTCTCTTACAAGACTGCCTTCCTTGTAGCTATCACTTCTGCCCGACGGGCAGGGGAGCTGGCAGCCCTTCGGTCTGACCCTCCTTTTCTCAAGTTCTACCCCGACAGGGCAGTGTTGCACCCAGATCTGACATTCCTGCCCAAGGTCCTGACTGAATTTCACCTGGCCCAAGCCATCACGCTTCCAGCATTCTTCCTGAATCCCTCGTCTCCACAAGAGAGAGTGTGGCACTCGTTGGATGTCAGGAGGGCCTTGCTGTTTTACACCCAGAGGACTGCGTCCTTCAGGAGAGCAAAACAACTGTTTGTGGCTTATGGTGGCAAGACTAAGGGACAGCCTCTGTCTGCCCAGAGACTATCTAAATGGATCTCAGGTACCATTTACCTGGCCTATCAGATGTCATCCCTGCCACCTCCGCCTCATGTCCGGGCTCACTCCACCAGGACACTGGCTTCCTCCACTGCATTCCTAGAGGGCATCCCGATGGAGGATATCTGCAAGGCTGCCACTTGGTCCAGGTCCTCCACCTTCATCACCCACTACCGGGTTGATACAAGGTCCGCCCCTGATGTCAGACGGGGCAGGTCCATCCTGACGGCTGGTCTCCAATCTTCTTCGTTGATGACCGCCCATCCATGATGACATCGCGCTCTCCTGCATCTCAGGACGCCGGCTGCCCACCATCCAAGTAAGTGAGCTTGTTAGTCACCCATCAGTGTGCATCCCCAAACAACACGAAGGAGAAGGACAGGTTTCACTTACCAGTAACTGTCGTTCTCCGAGTATGTTGTTTGGGGATTCACACAACCCAACCCTGCCTCCCCTCAGGGCTGCCGGCCTGAGATGGCCTTAGGCTTAGCGGGCAGCTTTAATATCAAACTGAGGGGAGAGCGCGAAATGGCGCCTAAAGGGGTTGGGCATGGTGGGTGGTCCCACATTCAAAACTCTTTATCCAATCAGCTTTCCAGCTCCGCTCCGGATTCAGCGCAGGCGCAGAACCCATCAGTGTGAATCCCCAAACAACATACTCGGAGAACGACAGTTACTGGTAAGTGAAACCTGTCCTTCTCTCTACCTAGGGCTGGTCTTGAAGTCAGTACTGAAACTTCAGCCGGTCTAAAACGCAGCAGCCAAACGGATAACTGGTACCAGCAGCTTTGAACACATATCTCAGTCTTGGCATGTTTTCATTGGCTTTCTGTGCACAACTCAAAGTGCTGGTTTATTTATTTATTTATTTATTTAATTATTCATTCATTCAGATTTATATCACCGCCCACTCACCATGGCAACTCAGGGCGGCTTACAATCAGCAAAACAGCATAGCACAAAATAATATATATATTTATATCTAAATAAATAATAGATTTCTCTCTTCCCTCTGGCCATTGGTGGGGTCCTGGAGGTAGGCCCATACACTCCTTGAAGTTGTTAATGCTGAGAATAGTGACACCCAAGGAGGTCAGAAGAATACATATGAGCACCCCTGCTTTCTCACGTGTGACCCTACTTCTTTGAAGTAAGCTTCCAATAGAGGTTCACCAGGCACCTCTCCTCATAGTTTTTAAGATGCTGGCAAAAACAGAATGTTGAAAAATGCTTTTTATGAATGTTTTACCTGGCATTCTCAAAGTGGTTTTTAATTTGTTTAACTTACAGTTAGCTCTGCTAATGGCAGAGACTTATTTATTTCTTGATATCTGTTTGTATTCTATTTGTTTTATTTGTTATGAACTGTCCAGAGAGTGCTCACGGTATGGTGCGTTGTCGTCATTGTTCAGACGCACAGTCTAAAGTCAGAATTAGTTTCTTTTGGGAATGTAATGATTGGAATGCCTTTGCAAATTTACTCTTGATGGAAGAAAACATGCTGTGAGAACCAATGAGCGACTGTAGGACTCAAGGAGCAATACACTTCCTTAAAAGATTCAGTTATTAGGAGAATAACCATAATTGCCTGTTATTAAATTCATGCCATTTTAAAAGGGTTCTATGCAGTAAAATTTTATGATCATAATGAGCTCTAATATTATATAGTTATGAAGATCAAAGAACAAGAGAGAATGGTTGGCTCTGAATATGCAGTTGTGATTTTCCCTAGGATTTCTAGATCTTTTGTTTGCGCAAAGCATCGATAAAGGATAGAAATACTGTATGTGCACAAATGGAAAATTCCAAACAAGAAAAATATAGCAGCAAGGAAAATTGTCTTGCTTAAAGCTATCAGAGATGAGATGGCCCAGGTTTCTAGTCCATTTGTATAATAAGACAGAGAAGAAAATAGGGACACAATTCACTGCTTTCCAGTGAAATCTTCATTGAAATACATGATAACAGTAGTTTTCCAGAGAAGAGTTGCCTTAATTTACTTTGCATTCTTAGTATGTCCTTTAATAGCAGCAACATCTTCCCTCATCCCATCCCATCCCTATGTTGTTTCGCCTAATATGTGTGGTGGTTTTTTGTTTTGTTTTCTAGAAATAGGAAAATAAAAAACATGGTAGGTACACGAAAAAGAGTACGGCATTTTGCTAAGAGTATTTTTACAGGAGGGAAATTACACTTACTAAGAGCTTTGTCATAAAATCAGTGTGACAAAGTTAAGTATGCAAGTAATTGATCTGCTGAATCATCTACAATCCTAAATTATACAATGAAGTGGAACTTTAGAAAGAAAAAAAAGTTAAGCAATACTTTTTGTACAGAACCCCAAAGTTCTAAGGGGAAAGCCAGTATCTGCGACAATATTGGTTTTTTCCCCTTGATGTTAGTGAACTTGTTACAAGTTGTTTACTTGTCGAACCTCGTGATGCAAGTACAGTATTCAGTTTCATCTTGAGCTGCACATCTTGAAAAAAAGAAGGGCATATCAAATGCATGTAGTCTGTTGCTAATAAACTCAAGTTGTCTGTTGAGTATAAACAAACTTTGTTTATATTGTTCAGGTATGTTGGTTGCTAAAACGCTATTTTCTGCATTCTGTTGGTAACTATGTATACGTACATGTTTTGGATGCAGAAAACATTTTTTCCTAGCCAGCCTACTTTGTTACATAAGTCATGAAATGTCCTTACAGGTAAAGATCAGCCTTGCTTGAAAGCCAGTTGTATCCAACTCTAAGGTACGGTGCTCATCTCCATTTACAACCAAAGAGCCAGCGCTGTCTGCGTCTGCAGACATTTCCGTGATCATGGGGCAGGCATGACTAGACACCAGAGTGCATAGAATGCTGTCACCTTTCCACCAAAGCAGTACTTATTTATCTACTTGCAATTTCTTGCTTTCGAACTGCTAGGTTGGCAGTTGCTGGGACAGAGACAGGAGCTCACTCTGTCGTGCAGCACTCCGGTCTCTAACTGCTGATCTGCCAGCCTTCCAGTCATCAAGTTCAGCTATATGAATGCAGTTTTTTTTAATGAATCTTTGGGATCTATTTCTGAATATACGCCTCCTTGATTTTCTTCCACCTTTCTCTTCCTTCTAATTCCACACATATCTTAAATGTCTATCATCTAGTGGTTGGGCTGCTGATTTGACCTTCCTTCTGCGGCAACTCTACTTTTTTCACATTTAGAGGTGTCTCCCAGACAGTTTTGAACTTGGAACACTGTGTAGTTGAAGAATTTCTGTATTGGGTTGCATTTCTAGCCTATCTTTCTAGGACAGTCTACAATGCCTGCCCACCGTTATCTTTCCCTTGCAACAACTCTGTGTGTGAAAGAGGCAGAAGAATGACTGGCCCCAAAAAGGTTGTGCAGTGATAGTCCAACATTACAGCACACTGGCTTCCTACCCACAAACCCCCTCATGATGATTTACTGTTTGTCCTCTCTATCACAACTTGGGAAAGCTCCTTTTTAAATATCACTTCAGCTTCCAGCATGGGCACTGTGGGATTCTGGATTGTAGTCCAAAAAAAGAAGTTTTCCAAGTTCTGCTCTCTCTGTGGAATCTGATTTTCAGGATTTTCCTCACAGCATCAATTACAGAATGTAGCATT
This sequence comes from Furcifer pardalis, assembly GCA_030440675.1. Classification (NCBI taxonomy): domain Eukaryota; kingdom Metazoa; phylum Chordata; class Lepidosauria; order Squamata; family Chamaeleonidae; genus Furcifer; species Furcifer pardalis. The sequence continues at coordinate 53,257,913 of CP126896.1, forward strand.
CTAGCCAATAATATGTGGGGTGTCTGGCCTTTTTCTTTTGGCAAGCATTAGCTGGAAACTGGGTTCTGGCCTTTCTCCTGTATCTGTATGTGGTGTACGTATAACTCCCAAAAGATTATTTCTTCCTAAATATTTGATTTGTTTAAAAAGGAAGATAGGATAGCTACTAAAAATGTTCCATTTATCTGCATTTAATAGTTCACACTCACTTAAAGCATTCAGCTCTGAGGCTGGTGTTTATTTTCTGAATTTCTGGCATGACTTTTTGGATTTTTTCCCCTATTGTTCTTTTTCTAACACTTTTCCCTGGGTGGAGAACATCCTTTTAGAATATACTGATGCATTAGGACAGAAAAAAAAAATAAACATTTTATTTTTTGCTTGTGTTGAACCTAGTACACGGTACGTAAAGCATTTCCCTTGATGCTTATCTTTGTCGCTTTTTTGGAAGGTTTCAACTGCCAAAATGTAACGCAAGAAAATCTAATGCAAGGGGGGGGGGGGGGAGAGAGACAATATTGTAAAGGAAATAGCTCTCAGTTAAAGCTCTGTGGCAGAACAGAAGCTTACCAGTAGTATTCAAGAGATTCCCTGTGGCATTTCTACATAGGATTGGGAAAGACTTTTGTCTTCAGAGTCGGTTCAAAACATTTACTCACTGAGGTTGAACAGCACTTTTACATAGACAAAACCATTTTTCATCAGATATTGGCTTCTGAGAGAAGCCTAGTAGTTTGCTCTACAACAGGGGTTCTCAACCTTTTAAAGCCAGGGGCCAGGTCTCGCCCCCTCAGACTGTTGACGTGTCCCTAACACCACTCCGTAGCAAGATGGATGTTGTAAGCCTTCTTACAGCATTCGACCTGCTATGGAGCACAGTTAGGGACACGCCAGGTGGAGGGGGAAAGGACAGTGGGCAGCAGTGGCAGCAGCAGAAGTGAGGGCATGGGCCAGATCTAGCCCACAGGCCATAGGTTGAGAACCCCTGCTGTACAACAATAACAATAATGTGGCAGGCATGACTAGACATTGGAGTGCATAGAATACTATTACCTTTCCCACTGAAATTATTCTGGGTTGAAAGGATTTTTGTGGAAGAAACTCTGCTCAGGGAACGCCCAAATGAGTCTCTTTTCATATTCCCAAGAGCTGGGACAGAGACAGGTGCTCAATCCATCTTGCAGTACCTGGGTCTCTAACTGCCAGCTTGCCAGCCTTCCAGCTAACAAGGTGAGCTTCTTAACCACTGAGCTACCACAGCCCCTTCTCTACAACAATGGAAGGTGATGGCTCTGTTGTCCATGGGGTGGTGATGATTATTCCACACTGAGTTTTTAGTCTGAACTCTACAATAGCAATCCTAGTTTCTGAATTTTATCCACCAAATAGGTTTAGGACCTTGGGCTAAAAACAGGAATGAGCTGTGCTGCTTCACAGGTTGATTGGCTCCGATAAAAGGATCAAAATTTACGCCTTGCAGAGGCCCCAATTCTCCCTTGACTACAATTCTAAACCAATGCTGATGTATCATGCTAAATTGTAAATCAAAGATAAGTCGTACCTCGCTTAAAAAGCATAATGTGTTCCACAGGATTTATTTATTTATTTTATTTTATTGAATTTATTACCCCGCCCCACTCGGGAGAACCCGACTCTGGGCGGCTTACATCGTCATAAAACGGAGGCAAAAAATAAAAACATATAAAATCATGAAATTTAAAAAATTATCTAAAATCAATTAAAGTTAAAAAACAGTACAAACTACACGCCAGTATCCCCCTGATTCAAATCCGAAGTGGCACTCCTTAAGTGAGCCACTTAGTATGGGAACCCGTGTTCCCTGGTCCCCAAATATGTCCTGCCAGCCAGGTTTTCAAGCCCTTCCGGAAGGGCAAGAGCTCCGTCTGCAGGCGCAATTCGATGGGCAGGAGGTTCCAGAGGGTTGGGGCGGACACGGAGAAGGCCCTCCTCCTAGTGCTAGAGAGGTGTGCCTCTCTAGCTGATGGAACAACAAGGGAGCCTCTTTAAGCGAGTTTGCTCTTTAAGCAAAACACCATTGTAAATGTCCAATTATGTGTGGGGGGGGACTGCATACCCCAATTTATTTGTTAAGCGAGTTTTTGGTTGGTTTTATTTGTTAAGCGAAGCAAACATTCAGAGAAAATTCTGCTCTTTAAGCGAGTTACTCTTTAAGAGAGGCGCTCTTTATGCGAGGTTTGACTGTATATCTATCTTGATATGCCCATATATCCATTTTTATTTGGTGCATTGCTTGTTATGTTTCTGCACAATTTTGGAATGCTCTTTTGTCCTGACATTTCTGCAACTTTAATTAACTGCTTCCTTTCCATGCAGTTTTTAAAGTGCTTAGACCAGGGGTTCTCAACCTTTTCCAAGTCAGGGGCCGGATTACACTCCCTCAGACAGTTGGTGGGCTGGACTGGTGGTATCTGCTGCATACTCATTTACAACAGCTGTAAATGAGTCCATGGCTGCCATAAATGCATTTACGACAGCCGTAAATGAGTCCGCAGCCAATTCCGGCAGCAGCGGCTGGAGTGAAGGTGGGGCCTGGATTAATTGGTGCCACAGTTTGGATCCAGGCTGTGGGCCGTAGGTTGAGAACCCCTGGCTTAGGCCATTGTTTATTCTCATATGTCTATGGAGAAGAAGGAAAATTCCTGGTTTCTTATTTGCATCCAGAAAAAGGGGTTGCATACATAGTATTTTTTGCAAAGCATGATAAGGCATGACATCCAAGTATCTGGAACCACATTTATTTGAATATTGTTACAGGCCCACCCCCCAACATTTCCTGAGAACACAGGGAAGTCAAGAAAGATGGAGTTGGGCCTGGAGGATTCTCACAGGATCTTCCTGTTTGGGTAAAGAGGCCAACACCTGAAATACAGTTTAGCTCAATGCAAAAATGTGTTGGCCTATGTATGTGTATGATTGTAGCAGGAAATAGCATTACAGAATGTCTACATTGTACATTTAGTTCTATTTTGATTTAATCTTGTACAAAGCTTGAGGGACTGGAAAAGCCTATCTTGGTGCATAATGTGAAAATATGGTACTACTGTCTTTATTATGGCCTAGTAATTATCTGGACCCTTTCCAGTCAGGATTCAGGCCCGGATATGGTACTGAAACTGCATTGGTCGCATTGGTGGATGATCTCTGGCGAGAACGGGATGGAGGTCATCCATCCGTCCTGGCTCTTCTTGACCTCTCAGCGGCTTTCGATACTGTCGACCACGGTATCCTTCTGGGAAGGCTCCAAGGATTGGGGATCCAGGGCACTGTGCTGGCCTGGTTCTCTTCATTTCTGAGGGGCCGTACCCAGTCGGTGTGGCTGGAAGGCGAGAGGTCCAGCCCTAGGCCCCTGCAATATGGGGTGCCTCAGGGCTCGGTACTCTCGCCTCTCCTATTTAATATCTACATGAAGCCACTGGGTGAGATCATCCGTTCCCACGGGGTGAGGTATCACCAATATGCAGATGACACCCAGCTATATATCTCAGCCCGTGGAGATCCAATTGATGCAGTGGAAGTCCTATCCAGGTGCCTGGAGGCTGTCAGGGTCTGGATGGGGGACAACGGGCTACAACTGAATCCCGGCAAGACTGAGTGGCTATGGGTAAGGGGTCCTGCGCTATCTCGGGAGTTACCATCTTTGGTTCTGGATGGGGCAGTTTTGCCCCAAACAGACCTGGTGCGTAATCTGGGGGTCCTCTTGGACTCACGACTACTGCTCGAGGAGCAGGTGGCAGCCGTGGCCAGGAGGGCTTTTGCACAACTTCGTGTAATACGCCAGCTACGCCCACTCCTAGACCGGGATTCCTTGCTCATGATCACACATGCTTTGGTCACCTCCAGACTTGATTACTGTAATGCGCTCTACATGGGGCTGCCCTTGGTGACCATTCGGAGGCTGCAGCTGGTCCAGAATGCGGCTGCTCGGGTAGTGATGGGGCGCGGGCGTTATGCTCGTGCCTCACCACTGCTTCGGGAGCTGCACTGGTTGCCAGTATGTCTCCGGGTGCAATTCAAGGTGCTGGTTATTACCTTTAAAGCCCTACATGGTAGTGGGCCAGGATACTTAAGAGACCGCATCGTCCCAAGGACATCTGTCCGTCCCACCAGGGCGGATCGGAGAGGCTCTCTTATCATTCCATCGGCTAGAGAGGCGCATCTCTCTAGCACCAGGAGGAGGGCCTTCTCCGTGGCCGCCCCGGCCCTTTGGAACCTCCTGCCAACTGAGTTACGCCTACAGGCAGAGCTCCTGCCCTTTCGGAAGGGCCTAAAAACCTGGCTGGCAGGGCAGGTGTGGGGGTCCAGGAACATGGGGTCCCATGTTGGGTGGCTGATATGATGGGACAGCCACCCCTCCCTCACTCTTTTAAACTTTTAAAATCTTTTTAAACCTTTTAACCTTTTTAAATCTTTTAGATTTTTGTAAATTCATGGTTTAATTCTTTTTTAATTGACTTTTAAGTAATTTATGAACTTTAAGGTTTTAATTTATGAATTTCTGTAAGCCGCCTAGAGTCAGGTTCGCCTGATTAGGGCGGGGTAATAAATCTAAATAAATAAATAAATAAATAAAGGTCTTCATTGCTTGAAAGCCAGTCATATCCAACCCTAGGGTGTGGTGCTCATCTCTGTCTACAGCCAAAGAACCACTGCTGTTTGTGTCTGCAGATGTTTCCATGGTCATGTGGCAGGCATGACTAGACATTGGAGCACATTGAACACTGTTACTTTTCCCACAGAAGTGATACCTATTTATCTACTTGCAATTTCTTGCTTTCAAACGACTAGGTTGGCAGTTGTTGGGATAGAGACAGGAGCTCACTCCGTCATGCAGTGCTTGGGTCTTGAACTACCTATTTTGTGCTCTGTAGATACTGAACAAAACAAGAATAATGAAAAATAATATGGTATGTGAAGAAACAGAACGGTCATGGATTGAGTAATTGGCTTTATTAATTCTTCTCTCTTAGTGTTACGGCAGAAAACCATATGGGCATGGCTGGTGAAATTGTTAGTTATGTTAAACTCTAATATGTTACAAGGTCAATCAACCTGAGAATACTCTTAATTAATATTTCCAATTGTAAGATTTTTATTTTTATTTTTTTGCATTCTAATGTGCATTGGGATTCGGTTACTCAGAAGTCTGAAATCCTGAAATAAAAATAGTGTTATCTTTGTTCAGAGTTGCTCTTGTGGGGAAAAGTCATGAATAAGTAAATACTTAAATATGTAAACGCGTCCCAACTATTTGTGGAAGTTAGAATGGTGAATTTAGCTTTATTTCATTCAGTCTATTCTGATATCCTCTGTATGCTCAACTTATATCAATTCAGAATTAATTGCACAATATAACCTTAATATATATTTTTAAGTGTACACATTAACTTGCAAGATGGAAAGATGCACAGAATATCCAGCATGTTCACCAGTGAGTCCTTTACTCTTTAAAGTGATTGGTAGTTCAATAAACGCTATGAGTATCCATTATTTTCCTGCTTCAGGAAAGAAAAGTAAAGCTGATGAATGTTTTCATTTAATTTCGTAGACTGTAGTTATGGGTGTTATTGGCAAAGAACAGGAACCAGACAGAAATGCGTTATCTTGGCCTGTCTTAACTTGTATGATGTCATTTTGATAGTGTCCCTGCAAAGGACAGAATAGGTAAGAAAGAATTTTAGCCATTATTTTAAATTAAAAAAGATTGATTCATACACTAGCTACCTCTTCTTCGTAAGGGAGTGCCAGTCATGCATAGGATAATTGTAAATCATGATCTAGATATTTGTTGTTTTTTGTGTATTTTAATTAAGTTCTAAAAAAAACCTTTGTTTCAATACCAGTTTGTGTAGGGCAGGGATTCTCAACCTGTGGCCCACAGGCCAGATGGAGCCTGTGGCACCATTTCATGTGGGCCCCCGCCGCCTCCACCACACCAGGAAGTGTCATGTGGTGAAAGAATGGCAAAATGTATGTCCGGGCCCCAAAGCTGTCTGAGGGAGCGTGACTTGGCCCCTGGCTTAAAAAGGTTGAGAACTCCAGATGTCGGACCTGAGAGTGGTTTAATATTTGTCACTCATGACAAAGTAAGTTTGTAGAAGCCCTTCCAATAAAAGGTTGTTAGTAAAGTTGGGAAGACAAAGTTGGCACAAAAACTCTCTTTTCGGTTCACATGCAAGGTAATTTTTTCTTCTTGCTTCTCAAAGGGAGATAGCTTGCTGTCCCAGCTCAGAAGATATACACATTTCAAAATGCACATGAAAGAGGATGAAGTTATAGCCACCTGTGGTGTAGCTTTCCTAGCTATTTCATAATCTTTTTTTCTGTGAGATTTTAGGGTGGAAAGTCATTATATTAAAGGATGTACAGTACTTCCTGTTCTAAATTTCACACAGGGAAGGTTTTCCTCAGGTCACTTTAAGGCGGGAGTTGCTTTTGCCTCTATAATGATGGAGGATAGTTGCCCAACATTTCCAGTATTATGTCCACATTCAGACTGGCAACGAGGAGCTCATATCTTGGCAAAACCTTGAGGGACGTTTTTATGCAGTAACTAGCATGGCCAATGGAAAGGAATTGTGAGAGATGAAATCTACAACATTTGAGAGCCAAAGGTTTGCCACCCTTATTTTAAAGACTAGCCCTCAGAAGGAGATTCCTTGAAGATTATGATATTTTTGCACCACTGTCAGGCTTACCTTGTGTTGCCAGCTAATCTTTGTCACACTAGGTCAGGCAAAAGGAACTAAGGAATGAATTCACCAATAGGTGACTTTATTATGGCTGTTTCATTTCTGGCCTAGACACTGAAGAAGAAGAAGAAGAAGCTTGATGTGAGCTAGAATTCAAGTTGTTGGTGCACTGAGATGTTTTAGTGCAGAGGTTCTCAACATTTACAAGCCAAGGGCCGTGTCACGCTCCTTTGGACAGCTTTGGGGCTTGGACAGCCCTTTTGCCCTGCCTGCCACAAATGGCACTTCCGGGTGTGGTGGAGGTGGCAGGTGGGTGGCCACATGAAATGGTGTCGTGTGCCGCATCTGGCACCCAGGCCGCAGGTTGAGAACCCCTGCTTTAGTGCTTTCACTGCGTGTCCTTAGGAAACCACCTGATTCCCTTTCCTTCCAGGGTTATTGCAACACTTTTTACTAAGTTCTCTGAATAGTTGAAATGGTCATAAAATTGTCAAGGATTAGTTAAAGAAAGTGTATATTAAGTTGCACCAGGGTCCATCTGTTGGCATAATCACCTGTTAATAAGTGTTTGTATTTACCAGTACATTTTTTAAAGATGCACATGGAATACCAATTTGGCCATTTCCCTTTAAAATGAATTGTGTTCTTCATCAAAGTGATGAATTGTCTTGAGATGAATAGTTCTTTGCGCCTTTATTTCCAATGTTACAGTGGGAACTAGTGAGAATTTTGACTGACTGAGGTGTTTGTGCCTATTGGCACACTTTGTCCAGCTGGTGGTTACACACATACATAATTACAAATATGCTCAGAAATCTGTCACATTAAAATATTGGGCAACAGTGTTGTTTACTAAAGCCAGATGCTTTGCAAATCTGAGAGAGCTGAAAACTGGCAGAGCGCTCCTGTCACAGACCTATGACAAGCAAGGCTTTGACTTGGCTAAGTGTCGAAGAAAAGCATTACAATGACACAAGGTCAGTATGTCTTGTCATTGCAGGGTCTAACAAATTGTATAAAAGGTTCCCTTTATCCTTCACATGCTTTCAAAGCAGAAGGACTAGAATAGACAGGGAAACAGAAGGCCTTAAATTTACTAGGCTTAGTGTTTCCATTTGTTGCTTAATGAAGGCATAAATCTCCCAGAACTGACAACTGCAAAATTTCCTATTTGTTTTCATTTTGGTGTGGAGAGAATAATAAAATATGTATAGCAGTTTCAATCATTCCAAGGATTTCTCATTTGTTATCCTTAATAGTAACGTGCAGATTTCGCATATATTGGACAAAGTTACACCAAGATAAACCAAATCCAGCACTGGAAATAATTAATTTTAATGCATGGAAATTTTTCTACCCCCCACTTTCAGATTCTGAGGTTCTCTGGGATCCTTTTTGCTCTGGGAAAGCCTTTGGGAGCCTCGGGATGGCAGGGAATATAAACTTTAGATGATCAAAATTGCTACCAGGATTTGGACTGCCACTGGTCACCCAGCAGCAATTTTACACTAACAAAGGGTTCTCCAATTTCTTGCTTTCGAACAGCTAGGTTGGCAGGAGCTGGGACGGAGACAGGAGCTCCCTCCATCATGCAGTGCTTGGATCTCAAATTTTAGATCAGTGTAAATCAGTGTAATTTTACAGTGAAGTTTACATCAGTGTAATTTTATGTTGTTTAGTTGCACAGTTGAGTCAGACCATTTGCGACTCATTGGACCACAGAATGCCAGGCTCCTCTGTCATTCACCATCCTCCAGAGACTGCCCATATCTATGTTCACTGCATCAACAATGTTTTCTAACCATCTCATTCTCTGCCACTCCCTTCTCCTTTTGCCTTTGATCTTTCCTAGCATCAGAGTCTTCTCCAGTGAGTTCTCTCTTCTCATTTGGTGGCCAAAGTACTTGAGCTTCAGCTTCAGTATTTGTCCTTCCAACAAGCAGTCAGGGTTGATTTCCTTCAGGATTGACTGATTTGATCTTCTTGCAGTCCAGGGGACTCTCAAAGATCTTCTACAGCACTAGAGTAATTTTATCCCCACCTCCCGCCCCCAAAGATTGTTGCCTTGCTGTGGCGAGGGGGCTTGTATGGCTCAATTAGACTATGGGCTATGAAAATAACTTGTTCAAAATTAGGCCATGTTTAGTGTGGTGTTTTAAATTTCTATGATTCTAGACAATGTTATCTTCCTGTTTCCTTCTAATATTTTCTATATAATCTTCTTGATGCTGACAGGCATTGCTGACCTGGGGGTTCTTTATTTCTCATTAAAATAGGATCATAACCTTTAAAGAAATTTTGTTTTAAAAATAGAATTAAAAGAAACAGAACAACAACAAGCGGTTGTCTTTCCAGTTAAAGTTAGCATAGAGCCAGAAGAGTAGCGTGCCTTGGCGGGGCCCCGTATAAAAATTGTTTGGGGGCCCTTAGGAAGGGTAAAAATTTGTTTTGCTTACGCACGTTGGGGGCCCCCGTGGCCCCTGTATAATTGATACGGCAGATACAGCGGTAGCTACGCCTCTGCATAGAGCTTTCCAGATGCCATGTCGAGTGTCCACATTTATCTAGTTTTTGAGACAAATGGGTATACTGAGAGTTGGACTGAGAAGTGTTGAGCTCATCATTCATTTGGTTTGAGTTTAGATTTTTTAAAGCAATCTGGCTGCATCTCTTGGTAAAATGCTACCCATTTCAATTATTCCTTTGATGTAGTTTTCCCAAAATATTGGAGTTTGTTAGGGTTTTTTTAAAAAGCACAATACTGTACATTAAGAACTATTTGTTATAAAAACAGAGTGCATTCTAAGCCAAGGACATATAGAAAGTGTGTTGCCTACCTCCTTATGCACTGATTGTTAATGTACAGCTGGATTTACCCTCTTTCAGCCTCTGGAAATAAAATGTCTGCTTAGCCTTCAGTTGCCTTGGACCTTTTGTTGGGTAAGAATTCATACACTAATAGAAGGTGGTAATTGCATAAGAAATGGCAGACTTGTCTACAGACAAAGGCATTAAGGAAAACCCAGCCTTTGGTTGGCTGCTATTGTTTAGTGGGAACCCACGATTTAAAGGGCTTTTGGGATCAAGTCTGTTTTCATGAACACAGACCACCTGTTTATGAACACTGTGTTTATGAACACAGACCACCTGCACATTCCTGCTGCATTTCATTCTGGTTATGTTAATTTATTGTGATGGTTATTCATATTCCTCTTTGAAATGATCCCTATGTTTACCTTCTTTGTGCACACATGTTTTTATTTTTGGGTTTCAATGTGGAAGGGTGAAGTCAGTGCTAACTGCAGGAGGATGAAACAGAAAGAGGGGAAATTACTTTTTTTGAACTGTGTTTCCCAGCCACTGTGGCTAGCAGATGGGGTATTTTGTATCCCGAAGAATACACTTTTTCCATCTTAGCAGAATCTGCATGTATTAATGCCAAATACAGTAATACCTCGGATAACGCTAAGACTTGGTTCCACAAGTCTTGGTGTTATCCGATTTTCAGTGTTATCCGATGCATGTTAAAATCCTATGGGATGGATCGGATAACGTTAAAGCTCCATAGAGATACATTGTAACCGCACAGGCTTTAGCGATTGTTATCCGATCCATCCCATAGGACCTTAACGTTATTCGATCCAATTCTCCTCCCCAGATTACTTAACGTTATGATTTTAGCATTATCCGAGGTAAACGTTATCCGAGGTATTACTGTACTGTATGTGCTTCTGTTATCTAGCTTAGTAACTGCCATGCAGCGTTCTTAAACTTGGTGCCAAATAAATCTAGAGGTTTAGGTGTGAGATGGTAATGTTGTAAAACAGTGAACTTCCCCTAACTTTAGAAAAGAGTCAGCTACATTGAGCTGGGTGGGATCAACCCAGAGCCTGAAAGCAGTTCACTTGAGAAGCTGCCATCTGCAGTTCACTAGAGAGTGAAAAGCAGCTCTTGGCATAAACCAACATGCAAAAATGATTTACAGAAGCTATGGTGAACTCCATTTCCCATCACCTCTAGCCAGGGCTGATGGGAATTATGCTCCAGCTGCATCTGGAGGGCCACAGGTTCCTTAGCGCTACCTAGCATTATTGGTTTCTTCCTTCAGTTTCATGGGTATTTTGCCACTAATTCACTGATACAGAACTGTCCTTGTTTATCTCATACCTAATAAATCAGCCAGCTGGAAGGATTATGTCTGGACTGTAGCTTTTTCATTATGTTGTTTTCCCTAATATGCTTCAAAAATAGTTGAAAATATGTGGTTTGTTTGTGATTTTTGAACATGTGCTCAGCAGACTTACTTTCACCATAATTATTTCCAGGGCGGGGGTGGCAGGAGAGAGCTTAAACTGCACAATATTCTCTTGTCACCAGTCCTTCACTTCATGTTATATATTGTTGTCTTACTGTTGTGTCAAGAATTCAACATTTCCTTACTTTCTTTCCCCACTGCTTTTACTTCCTCCTCTTCCAAATGAACCTAAAAGGAGGAAATTATTGGAAAATATAAACTCTAGAGAAAACAGTGTGCTCTACCAGAGCTGCTTTTGACAGACCATTAAACAAATTGACATCACATATGAATAACCAAGAACAATGCCCAGATGGTGTGGGAGCTGTAATTAACCAACAGCAATTCAGCCACCTCAGCTGTGTCAACAGCAAACGTGGGTGAATTAAAAGTGTGTCGTTGGGGGTGGGAAGGTAAGATCCTGATAATTGTAGAGAAGTATGATGACTGCCATGAAATTAGAATCTGGTTGAGTTTAGAGGTGGCTGGAATGCCTCCATTTATTAACAGAGTTTATAACCATCTGTTCCTGAAATGATTATCTCATTTAATCTTTATAGATTGCACGCCTTTGACTTATTTGTACAGTTCAGCTACATCTCCTTTTGTCATCCTTTTTAAAAGGAGGAAAAAAGGTTGAGTGCTTCAAAAGCCACAGAGCAGATTTGTTGGTTGATGAGTTGCTTTGATACTTGGCCAGACCGATATTTCCCATTATAATGTGGTCACAAATGTATTTCCTACCCCACAGTCATTCCTTTCTTAGGTTTGCAGTTTTATCCTACTTGTTCTCATTTAAAATTATTACTCACTGTATCCCTGAAGGCCCAGGGTAGAGACCACTTTTGTACAATGCAGCTTTTATAAGAACCACATTTATTATATGGATGTAAAATACAAAATGTTTCATATAAATGTCCAAATAACATTTTGCTTATCGATTGCTGAATGCCTATAAAGAAAAAGAAAAAAAAAAGGTGTTGGAGGGTGTTCTTCCCATTTAGTGCAACCTTCTGTGACCTGATGTCTTCCAGATGTGGTGGACTATAGTATCCATATTCCCCCACCACAGTTCTGCAGAAGGAGAGTTCTAGTATGGAGAGACATAGAGAGAGAATGCCTTCAAGGATGCCTGTTTCTACAAAGCATAGGAAGTTCTATGACAGTAATGGTGAGCCTTTTAGAGACCAAGTGCCCAAACAAGAGGCAGGGGTGAACTCTGTGCTGGGGGGAGGGAGGAAGCACTCCCATTGGGCTGGTGGGCAGAGGGGCGGGATGAACTCTGTGCAGGGAGGGAGGGAGAAAGCAAAGGCGTGCATGCCAACAGAGAGGGATGGGAGTGTTCTCTCTGGCACGCATGTCATAGGTTCGCTACCACAGTTCTATGAGGAGCTAAATATCCGCATTTTGACAAACAGACAGTTCTCCATGTTGTTTCAGAAAAGGTGGGGATGAGTGTGTATGAATTTTTGAATATAATCTTCTCTTCATGGATGACATCATCACATCCAGGCTGCTTATTGACTCTACAAATATTTATTGCTCAGAGGAGGCCTAGCATTATAATGTAACTGAGGCCAACCTCTAGAAGGACATGGAAATGAAATCAGTTGGGTTAGAATACTTGACTGGGACTTGGAAGATCCAGGTTCAAGTCCACAGTGGGCCGTGAAACTTTGTAAGTCTGGTAGGGCAACCTAACATACCTCACAAAACTGTTTTGAAGATCGAGAAGAAAAATCATGTATGAGACATGGAGCTAATTGAAAATAAATAAATAAAAGTAACTAAGCACACATTGGAAATTAAATTTTCCACTTGTGAAGATACTGCTGCAAGAATTGGTGTCCCCAACCCTTGAATGACAGGGTTTTTATGAAGAAACCAAAGAAGATTTGCCATCCTTGTGAAATAGAGTTCAATACCATTGGAACCTTTGAAGCATCCCTTCTGTTATCACTGAAAGGAAGAGTGCCAATGATCTGAAATGTTAATAAAAATCACAGGAAAAGTGTTCCAAAGTTAGGAAAAGTGAACATTGGCCCATCTCAGATGCTGTAGCTTGTGTATCTGCTCATTCAGCTGTGCAGGTGGTCTGTGTTCATAAACAGTTTAAAAACTCCAGTTCTCCTTCCTTATGGTTCTTGTCTTAAAATCAGACTTGACCCCAAAAGCCCTTTAAATCGTGGGTTCCCAACTTTGGGTTTCCACATATTCTTAGCCATTGAGGAGTTCCAAGGATGGGAATCACTGCTTTAAATCAAGGTTGCCCTCAAGCAATAGACTGTTACAGTAATACCTCGGATAACGTTTACCTCGGATAACACTAAAATCGCATAATGTTAAGTAATCTGGGGAGGATAATTGGATTGAATAACATTAAGGTCCTATGGGATGTATCGGATAACAACCGCTAAAGCCTGTGCGGTTACAATGTACAGTAATACCTCGGATAACGCTAAAATTGCATAACGTTAAGTAATCTGGGGAGGAGAATTGGATCGAATAATGTTAAGGTCCTATGGGATGTATCGGATAACAACCGCTAAAGCCTGTGCGGTTACAATGTATCTCTATGGAGCTTTAACATTATCCGATACATCCCATAGGATTTTAACATGCATCGGATAACACTAAAAATCAGATAACACCAAGACTTGTGGAACCAAGTCTTAGCGTTATCCGAGGTATTACTGCATCTCTATGGAGCTTTAACGTTATCCGATACATCCCTAGGATTTTAACATGCATCGGATAACACTAACAATCGGATAACACCAAGACTTGTGGAACCAAGTCTTAGCCTTATCCGAGGTATTACTGTATTTGAGAGTCCTTGAAACAGGCTGTTGGTAAGGTAGGAGAGAAGCTGAGAAAAGTTACTTTTGGAGCAATAATTCCCTTAGCTAGTATGGCGACAGTTCATACTGGCTAGGAGATTCAGGGAGCTGTGAGCAATTAAAAGTAACATCTTCCAGCTCTGGATAGGACACAGAGCAGCAGTGAAAAATCCATAGAGCCACACAGATGGCAATAACGAAAAAGTAATTATGAAGACATCCTGTGGACTTAATATTCATGGCTCGTGTTAAAGCACTTAAAATCTTAAGTAGAAAGATTTTTTAAAAAATAAATTATCATAGGACACATCTTTTGTAGACTGTGAATCTATTACTGCTTCAACTTTTGAAAGGGAGCATTAATTATGCAACATTGTACTGTATGTGTGGTTGCATTCTGTAAACACATGGCTAAATTGTGAAATAGATGCAGTGGTGTATCAACCACTACCCTTGCCACTGAAGATAATTGGAGGTGTTAGCTGCAATGAGGTACCCTTGACATAGTTGGGGAAATCAGTTTTTGGCTCTGAGCTCCCAGAATACCCCAGCCTCTGTGACTAACATGTAACGGCAACTCCATGGTGGCAAAACAGTTGTGGGTCACAGGGTTTTTTTTTAGTAGAAAATAGTGGGCATAGAGAGAGTTAAAAGTTTTTGACCCTGTTTATGTTTTCCCTGCTTAAAATATTCTGTCTCTGAAGCTGCTGATCCTTTAAAAAACAAACAAACCCGCAGAGATTTATTGGATAAATTTCCAGGTAAGATGTCGAATCTCTAAAGTGAAGCAAAGTGGTTTTGTAACTTGCAGTACAGATGTAATGAAGACACCTTAGAACAGGGGATCCCAGCCTTTTCAAGCCGAGGGCTGGGTCACACTCTCTCAGTCAGCTTCAAGGGCCAGACAGCCATTTTGCCCTGTCTGCATGATGGGGGTGGCCATTTTATTTATTTATTTATTTATTTATTTATTCATGTTTATCCACCACCCTCCTCACCGAGGTGACTCAGGGCAGTTTACACATTTTTAAAAAAATGAAGAAATAAAAACATCCCCTTAAAAAACTCAAATAGCTGCAAAGGGGTGCCCTTGGCGGAGTGGGGGCCCACATGAAATGGTGCTGTGTGCCTGATCCGGCCTACAGGCCTTAGGTGAATCCTTGCCCTAGAAAAACAAATGCTTTCTGCTGACCTGAAACTGAAGAATTTTAGCTAGTGTTTCACAAGTTCAACTTGAGTGACTACTTGGGTAAACATGTCACCAATAGACATGAGATTTTTGGTTTTTTGTTTCTCTGCAGCTACCAGAATTCATTAGGAATCCTTCCAGTTAGAATTTTGGGAGGTTTAGCACATAAAACATCCAGGTTCTAAAAGGAGATTCAGGATACACACTTGTTCTTTGATGAGGTTCTGTTTGCCGAAGCAGCCAGTTTTGAGAAGCACATGGGTGGAATTCTCCAGGCAACTGCAAAGCATTAGGGGATGGTAGCCTTTAGGCTCTGGAGAGGCTGCCTCTACAAAAAATGCTAGTTGTTTTTTGTTTTCTGGAAGGCAGAGATTGGCCAAAGCTACCAGTATCCTAGCTGAGAGTGGTTATAATGCTGAGCTTGATGAATGGGAGGTTGACAGGTCAACAGTTTGAGACTCAAATGCTGCATGACAGAATGAGCAGCTGTCGCAGCTCCTGCCAAACTAGCAGTTCAAAATCAAGAAATTGCAAACAAATAAATAGGTACCACTTTGGCAAGAAAGCTAAGAGTGTTCCGTCCATGTGCTCCATCTAGTCAATGGAGATGGGCACTGCCCCCTAGAGTCAGGCATGATTGGCTTTTGAGCAAGGGAGATCTTACTACCACCACTACCATTTAGTCTTATCCTACCTTGAGGAAGGAAACAAACATGTTTACAAATAAATAATAAATCCATTAAAATAAACATAAACATAAATAAGCATCAAAACAGATTAAAAGGCCAGCGTGAAAAGGATTTGTCTTCATATATACCTGCCTAAAAGTTGCAAGACCGAGTCTGTATCACATTTTTGAGGGAAAAGCATGCCGCAGGCTGGGAGAAATCCATCCATCATGTTTTAGTCCACCATTGTCAGATATACTTTTATTTGAATGCTTTTATCGGAATTCCTGTTTTCATCAGGGGATTGGACTCAGTGGCCTTAATATCTTAATATCTGGACAGGTTGACAACAAGGTAAGGGGTCCTTTAGAATGTTAGTCAGGCCTGACGTTCTTTAGGGCTTTGAAAGGTTAAATGCAACACCTTGAATCCATTGTGGAAAATAACTGACAACTAATAGATGTTTTTCGTGTTAGAATAATTTGGTTTTGATGGGTTGAGTTTAATCCTATGGGTTTACTTATAACTAGGTTATATGTAAAAAAATTAAAGAGCAATAGAAAC
Source organism: Furcifer pardalis (assembly GCA_030440675.1). Classification (NCBI taxonomy): domain Eukaryota; kingdom Metazoa; phylum Chordata; class Lepidosauria; order Squamata; family Chamaeleonidae; genus Furcifer; species Furcifer pardalis. Next base: position 53,274,199 of record CP126896.1, read on the forward strand.
TATTAACACAACAGATTTAGGATATAGCCTTCCAAATGAGTGGAACACTTTTCTGTGTTATCCAGTAACTCGGAACAATATTGAAACTTTACACCAGCAGATTATTTCTACTTTTAAAATTCCTAAATATTGGAAAGCTTTTACTTTGGATCATCTTAGCATCTTAATGTCAGCTTTTTTAGAAGAGTGATAGCAGATATATTCCTTGCTTTCTGTTTGTTTGCACTTGTCACTCAAGAATGGTTGAAATAGTTGAATGTATTGTTTTGGCTCAGGCTATAAGTCTCTGCATATCACATCAATTTCAACCAACTTTTAAGGCAGATCTGATCAGCTTTATACCTTCCCTCTTAACTCTGGCTGCTCAAGAAAATTACTCTTAGGATGGCAAGCATTTGTGTTTTTACATGATCTGCCAGGAAGCTGCTAGTAAAATCTTTCGTTACTCATATTAATTACATTAGATATTAGCTTGTAGTGAGGTTTTTAATCAATTACTGTACACTTGTCTCCTGTTAATTGCATCTGTGTTGCCTATACAGTATTGCTAGTGACTGATGGTTGTAACAAGAAAGACTGATTGATTGATTGATTGATTGATTGATCTTGGTACTGTACCCCAATATAGATACATGTTTGGAAATAATTATTTTAATTTGAATACTGTACAATGTATTTTATTGCAGCAGCGGAAACTGACTAAATAGCTTCTGCATTTGCTCAGTTTGCTATGTGTAAGCAACTGTCAGGGCTCCTGCTCTCTCCTCTTAAGGCTATACCTGTATATATTTAAACAAGAACTGAATCAGATATCCCTTTGTATAATGGGTACCTTCAAATAAGGACCAATTTTTGTGTTGCCTGGTCACTGGCAAAAGGAGTGAACCAGGCCAACCCAACAATGGATCAAACAAATGCTTATGTAGTAATTTCCTAAGGCATGTGTTTTGTTTTTGAGAAGGGTCATAATGTCGTGGTTCTAAATAGAAGACTGCATTCAAGGCATTTGGTGCTTAGTACATACCTGTATTATATTTTCCTGTCTTACCTCCAGTAGGTGTAAATGTAGGCTAGAGATGGAAATCAACCCCAAATCGCTCAATATGCTTTTTCATGGAGCTGGGTTATATAAACCCAGGTATATGTTTGCTACCATGCAGCTCAGCTAGCCCAGTGATTATTCTTTAATATTATGTGCCACTGCCAAAAGACAGATATGCCTGAATAAATTTAGAAACAACAACTTTCTTCCATTTAGACTGTGGGGGGAAAGTGTTCCTTCCCTGGCTGAAGGCAAACTGTCATGTGCTTAACTGGTCAGTTCCAAAACTGCGTAAATCAGATCTGTGTTTAAATCCAGTCAATTTCAGCTGGAGTGGACTCCTTGAACCAGTTTAATACTTTAACAAGTCTCGTATTTAATTCATTGTTAGCATTTTATGTCCCACCTTTCCTCTAAGATGCTCAAGGACTATACGTGACTTTGCTCCCCACTGCCTTCACAACAATCTTAAGGGGGGGAAATGAGAGGCCAAAGTATTTCTTGCTTCAGTGGGGACTTTAAATAGTTATGTAGTCTGAACACTGCTGGCTTTCTAGTGTGGGCCTGACATAGCCTATTAATAGGATTTTGTTCTAGGATTGATAATCATGATCCTTTGTCCAAGAAACCCAAAGTTCATTCACCATTTATACAATCACAAGTGGCCTCAAGTTATTACTGTCCAGAAGGAGGTTTGAAAGGGCAACCAAAGTACAGAAAACAAATACAGTAGAGATGAGATTTAAATTGGATAGGAAACCTGGGGCTTGAACAGGATTCACCAAGGAGAAATTGAAGAAAGAAGGCACGAGGGAACCTCTCCTGGCTGCTTGGATTCATCTTTGAGAAGGCAGAAAAAGAATTATCTCAGTAGATGCAACTTTGGGCTGCTGGTCTTCCTTCCACTGCAGAAAAACCAAACAAGTGCCTGGGCTATAAATCAACAGTGCTTTATTTTAGACCAGTGGGTTTTCCTCCAGGGCCAAGAGCCACTTACGGATATTTTGTCACCTTCTCATTTGGCTTTCTCGTCTTATGAATGTATAACAGCCTGATGTTTTTCACTTTAGTCTGTAAATATGAAAGTCAAAGTGGTCAGCCTTGGAGAGGAGAAGATTGGTATGTAAATCAAGGTGATACAAGATCGAATAAAGCTTTTCCTTTTTTGGGTGGGGGAAGGTACTAGATGTGAAGGATCTTTCACCTGGATAGAGATGATTTGTGACTTCAGCGAGTGTATACCTTTTTTTTTTTTGAGATTTCCCCCCTCACTAGAAGAAACAAGAAAGCAGCCTCTGATTCCTTTTGCAGTCCCAGCCACTCAGCCATTAGGCTCTTTTCTTGCCCAAGTGATAACAGAAACTCACCAAGGTTCATGATTCAGTGGAGGCTGCTGCCGCCACAACATTGTGAGATAAGGGTCCTTTAGAGGGCAGGAATGATTTATTGTGAAATTCAGAAGACCCAAACATTACAGTTCTCCTGTTGTTATTAATCCCTTGAATCCAAAGGCAATTTGAAGAGGTTTACAGAAGGAAAGTCTTTCTTTTCTCTCACCTTCCCATCACAATCTCTATAGCCTCCTCAGCCTTTCTGGAGGACTGAGGGGGGTCCTCCTCAGCCGTGTGGAAAAAGACACTGAGATTGTTGGGAAATGGAAGTATCCCCCCCCCCAAAAAAAAAAAAAGAAGAGGGAAAAAAGAAAAGAAAATTGAGCTGTGGTTCATCCAGATTTGGACAGTGCCTTTCACTACTTTCTCATGCCTCATTCTACATTTTCCAAAAGAGGAGTTACTGAGTTTTCAGTAAGACTTTTTCAAAGGAAAGAACAAGACACTTCATAAAGTTCCCAAAACACAGTCCTACAAAAAGAATTTGGAATAGTTAGGGGTGTTTTTTTGTCAATATCCATAATTTTCAAATGAAAGTCCAAAAAGTAACTTTTCTAACTGTGCTTATACCTGGTAATTAAGAAGTAAGCCCCTGGGTCATAAATTCAAACAGTAAAATGTAAACATTAATACATATTGGGTGTGGAAGCTGAGCTTGGAACTGTTACTTTAGAGCAGGAGTGCCCAAACTATTCGGGCCAGGGGCATGATCAGCTGAGCAGGCCAGACCACACCGCAGAACAGCGCGTGTTTGCACATGCGTGGCCATATTTACTTCCTGGTTCAGTGCAGATGCTTCTGCTCATGCGCGAAAGCAGTTTACTTCCTGGTTCGACACGAACGCTTCTGTGCATGTGTGAAAGCAGCTACATTTACTTCCTGGTTTGGCGCAGGCACTTCTGCACATGCGCGAGCATGTCTGTGCCAAACCAGGAAGTAAATACAGATGCTTCTGCGAATGTATGAGGACATCCACGCCAAACCAGGAAGTAAATATGGACGCATCTGCACAATTGCAGAAGTATCCATATATACTTCCTGGTTTGATGAGGACATCGCAGATCTGATGGAATGGCTTCGGGGGCCATATCCGGCCAGCGAGCTGTAGTTTGGGACCCCTGCTTTAGAGGCTGTACATCCCATAATCTTATAGTCTTTTCTTAATAAAAGGGATGGTCTTCCAACTGCCTTTGTCATTGTATGTCATCATTCATAAAGGACCACCTCAGCAGTTTGATAAGGATGCTAAGTATCAGGAGGAAACAATGCTGAACCTTATTGTTCAGTTATGTAGTGAATGTATGCTTGGTTGTGTGGTGAAGGATCTGCTCATACCCTCATATACCAGTTCTATTAAGAGACAGAAAAGTTAGTTTTTGGGGTTACATCTTCCAGAATATCTGGTCAGAGCTATTTTGTTGTTCAGTCATGCAGTCAATTCCGACCCTTTGCGACCCCATGGACCATTGTCCACCAGGCACCTCTGTCTTCCACCAGCCTTCTCAACTTGCTCAGCTCTTGCCCATTGTGTCTACTATACCATCCAGCCATCTCATCTTTGACCGTCCCCTTCTTCTTTTGCCCTCCACCTTTCCAAGCATCAAGGCTTTCTCTCAAATAAAGCAAGTTTCCCTTAGTCTGATTTTGTCACCATACTTTAAGTAACTACTTCTTCCATGTCTAGGCCAGATGTGAAATTGCCAAAATGAAGCCACCTTTTGGTGAGTTCACTCTGCAGTTCCTTTTGCCCAATCTAGCGTGAGAAAGATTAGCTGGCACAAGGTGGCCATTGTCTGGGGTACGCCTGATTCTGGTTCAAAAATACCACAATCTTTGAAGAGGCTCTTTCTGTGCACCCCCTTTAACTAACTAATGCAGTGATGGGATGTAACAGGTTCTCACCAGTTCGCCAGAACCGGTAGTAACTTTTTCCAGTGTCACAGAGAACTGGTAGCAGCTTTTGGGGGGAACCACCTTTGGGGCTTACCTTTTCACTGGACATGCACGCCACTGCACATGCACGCCCCACTGCACATGCACGCCAAGCTCTTGGTGTGCATGCACACCTACAGTGCTTGGCACGTATGCACGGCCTCCTTGCTGTCCTCCAAAGTGGGAAGAGAAGCTGCTAGCCTGAAGCTCCCTATAGCCTGCTCCCCAGGGTAAGTGACTCACCTTTGGATGTGGTGTCTCTGTGTGTATTTTAATGTGTATTTAATACCTTTACCTATATTGACATACTACCACAGTTCCTAAAAAGGCCTGGTGGCCTGGCTTGGGGTTTTTAAGCAAAGTCTTGGAGTTACCTCGTCAATAAGCTACACCTGTGCTGTTCCAATTGCTGTTCCAATTGGAGAACCCTTAAGGAGGTACAGCTCTTTTACATTAGGGCATATTATCTTAGATAACTGGTTAGGCAAAGAGTACCTAACTTCTTTAACTGTTGAAAAGTTGAAAAGTGCCAAAATGAAGCCATCTTGTGGTGAGTTCATCCTGTAGTTCCTTCCATCTGACCTAGTGTGAGAAAGATTAGCCAGAATAAGCTTTAAGCTCTGGTTTAAAAGCTCTGGTTGATTTGTGTTTGGGTTGTTTGGGTGGGTGTTTGGGTGGGTTGGTGTATTTTAATGTATTTTTAATTAATTAATTAATTAACGGGTTTGTGTTGTGGGTGGGTGGGTTGAGAGGTGTGTGTGTGTGTGAGCGCTTTTTTAAATTTATTTTATTTGGCTCCGCCCACAACATCATGATGTCATGATGTTGGCTCCGCCCACAACATAATGACATCATGATGTTAGCTCCGCTCACACTGTGATGACGTCACTGTGGGGTAATAAAATTTTTTGACATCCCATCACTGAACTAATGCTAAAGAATGCATAAAATTACTGGTAGACGCCCTAAATACCAGGTGTTATGTGTATGATTTCTACACATATGCATGCTTGGCGTGCATGCGCAGTGGGGGAACCAGTGGAAAGGTAAGCCTCGAAGGTGGTTCCCCACAAAAGCTGCTACTGGTTCTCCGGGATACTGGGAAAAGTTACTACCTGTTCTGGAGAACTGGTGAGAACCTGTTACATCCCATCACTGACTACATTTACAAGAGAAAGGCAAGCTGGAACACTTCTTGCCCTTTTGACTACCGTGCATAAATCCAGCTCATTTCTCCAGCACATCAAGCGCTATCATGTTGATGAATTCAAATACCAAGATAGCTGCCCCTCTCCATCCTCCCCAACAAGAAGAGATTCTCCTTGGAGGCACTTCAGAAATCCCTGAGTGTTTTTTTGATTCACATGAGACAAAAAGCTCTTGCATGCTAAACTGTGGGAGGCAAAAGTTATACAAATATCGAAGTGTAACAGCTCTTAGGTGAATTATCCATTTGTGATTTTTCAGCACCTTTATTAAAACAGTACATAATGCACATGTAGTGTTCATACACTTTGAAGCACTCAGGACCCCACACTGGCTTCCTATTGCATATAATTCCCAGGAGAATCCTATTGGGTTTCAAGAAATGCAGCTCAAAAAGCTTGTCTCCTGCAGCTCTGAGACTTCAAGACCAAGAGGGGGAAAACAGAAGCAGTTTGTCATGAAGAAACAGTTTTCCTCACAGTCTTCCAGCCAGCTTTTTGAAAGAGGAGGGGGATCCTTCAGACTCAAACTATGCAATATTGGGAGCAAGCAATTTATTCTTCATGTTTACATTCAATGCAAGAAACTACCAAAGCTATTAGAATTTTGTAAACAAGTAATGTGTGAATTAGCTGAAGTTCAAATATATTTAATTTTTAAAATGTCATTAATTATGGAATTAATCGTTATCCATATTTAGTCTTTATCCAAGTTAATATGAACCTAAGGGCTTACGGTCCATTTATAGCTCTTTCAAAAGTGAGATGTGGCCTTGCACAATTTCATTTTTCTGCACACGACTCTCTAGCTGCACACAATAGGCATCTTGAAGTATATAGAGAAACTCTAATAAAGGAAAAAGCAAGGGAAATAGAAAGTCCAATATGAAATGAATTTTCATAGTCTTTTCCTCGTGTGGTGACCAATCTCATACAGCAATCAGTGGTAAAATATATGTAAATTCAGTTGTTCAACCAATTACAGAAATACAGGAAAATACAAACTTATAAATTGTGGCTGATTATGTCAACAGTTATGTGAACAGAGCTGTCCCATTACTAATGTGTTACTGTCAATACTATTTTTAAAATTCAATAAAATAATTTTTAAAATGATAAATCTTTCAATTCCCTTCAAAAACAAGATTTTTGTGACATTACTTGTTATGCAGCAGTTCCCCCGTGGCTCAGTGGTTAAGGCACTGAGCTGGAGACTGGAAGGTCGGGTTTTGATACCCAAGACCTGCACTTGGGGACATAAAAGGAGCCTCATTTGGGCATCCCCTAAAAATCCGTTCAACCCAGAGTAATCTCTGGCACGAAATGAAACAAAACTTGTTATGCAAAAAAGTAACACCTTTGACATAGTTAGACCATTGTTTCTCAAAAAATAATGTTATGTGTAATGTCATTATGTTTCATGCAGTGCTTCCTAGCTCAGCAGAAAGATGTAACATTAACTTTAATAAACCAAACAAGACCGTTAATTTTTGCTGCTCCTAATGCAAAGACCGTGTACTCCATTGCCCACTAGAGCAGGGATTCCCAGACTATAGCCTGTGGGTCTGACCTGCGCCGCCCTCCGAAGCAAAAGTAAAACGCATCCGTGCATGTGCAAAATGCTGCCATAAATGCACCTGCACCTGTTGTAAATGCATTTATGACAGCCAGGGGTACATTTACAGCAGCATTTTGCACATGCACAAGCACATTTGACTTCCACTTCCACTGGGAGGAACCACATGACCAGCCCACAGCCTGAAAAGTTTGGGAACCCCTGCACTAGAGCCTGGATTAAACATGGTTTTACTTTTGCTCAGCAGCAGGCCAGCTGTTACTCAGTTGACATTTAAGTCTTTGCTCCCAAGGAGACGAACACAATAAAAAGAAATGCAGGGGATGCCCATAATGGTAAATTCTCATTCAACACCTGTTCTAGCTGGTCTTGCTACATTACTTCCATCAAAAAGGGGGAGAAACAAACTTTTACCTACTTCTGTGTAATACTTGCCAACTGATACTTATTGGATTTCATAATAATATTTTGCATACTGAATTATGCATATTGAATTTTAAATTCAAACTGGTTTTCCTCTTGGCAAATGTTCCATGAAGACATTTTTAACTCAGTTGATCTGAAAGTGACTACTTTTTTATGTCTTCAGGACCTAAACAGTAAAATGGGGTGAATAGATGGACCAAAAATATATTCCAGGTATGAAGAATTCATGCTGAACTCTAGATAAAGGGGCAAGGCAATACACCATGACTCCGTCAATTTATTACACACTTATAAAACTTTCCGTGCACATCCATGAGTTATTGCACTTCTCAATCTTTCTTAATTTCATTTTCAAACCACTTTCTGCCAGTGACCATTTTTTTTGTATTTTAACGCTGAATAATGAAATCCATTTGCTAGCGACACCATTTCATTACTGTACATGCATAGTTTATGGGAGAATTATACTACAAAGAGGTACAGCAAAAGATAATAAAAAGTAGAATATAAATAGAGAAATGTGTATTTGGAGCTGTAAGTTTTGAATGTACTGTACCAATATCAAATTGTGCTGTTTTGACAATATTAAAAGGTTTGATTTAATTCAGTTCAAGGAGTAGAATAGTACAGGGGTGCCCAAACTTTTTGGGCCATGGGCCGATCATGTGGTTCAAGGAGCCAGTCACTAAGGCCCGGGGGCCGGGTGCAGCCCCTGACACCAATTCATCCGGCCCGCGAATCCCTCGTCGTTCCTTGAAGCGGAAGTAAAACACGCCCGTACGGGCGCATTTTACTTCCGCTTCCAGGAGCGACTAGGGCTTTGTGGGCTGGATGAATTGGCATCGGGGGCCACACCCGGCCCCCAGACCTTAGTTTGGGGACCACTGGAATAGTATATGTCATCCCCCCCCCCCATATGTATACATGTAATCATGTCCTGTTGGGTTTTTGTGGGGCAGAGGGGTCAAGAAAAACAGTTCTTGTTTATCTTAGGAGGCTGAGTATACTCACATGTTCCCCCACCCCAAATTCTGTACTATTTTTCAAACTATTAGATCATCTACCCTGGTGGGGTTCCAAAAGTGTAGTCAGATTTGCAAACTTGATACCTGGATTTCTGTAATACATTCTGGAAAAGTAAAGGATTTGAAATGGGGGAAAAAAGTGAATTAGAGAAGTAGTAAACATTCCTATCCTTTCTGCTTTACTCTGTATTGTACTTTATCAAAACTGTTTTTCTTAACAGCATGAGACAAGTAAGAAATGTAACAAAGCATTGCTATACATGTTTGTGTTCTTAAATACATTCCTAAAATATGTGGAAATTATGTTTTTGGCCTTCACAGGAGATATATGATAAAATATTTTTCAAGTTATAAACGTATTCTTTCTCCAACCACTCTCTAGCACAAAGAAATTAAGGCATATTATCCTAGAGAACTGGTTAGGCAAAGACTTAGTACCTAACTTCTTTAACTGTTGAAAAGTTGAAAAGTGCCAAAATGAAGCCATCTTGTGGTGAGTTCATCCTGTAGTTCCTTCCATCTGACCTAGTGTGAGAAAGATTAGCCAGAATAATCTTTAAGCTCTGGTTTACAACCTCTGGTTGTGTTTGGGGTAGGTGGGTGAGTGTTTGGGTGGGTGGCTGTATTTTAATGTATTTTTATTTATGTATTTAATTTATTTATGGGTGGGTGGGGGATTGAGCTGTGTGTGTCTGCTTATTTTTTTTATTTGGCCCCGCCCATGTCATGACATCATTATGTTAGATCCACCCACACTGTGATGACATCACGGTGGGGTAGTAAAATATTTTGACATCCCACCACTGGCTTTGGTTGAAATTCATCTCTGGCAAGGATGCTGCTTGACATCTCCATATGTTTTACTATAACTTACTTAGCATCTCCATACCTTCCTCATAGGCATTTGTGGAGTCTCGGTTTTGGAGTCACACATCTCCTGTTCCTCAATAAATCACAAGGGTCCTTGAGAAATGGAAGAGGAACACTCTATGGATAAAGTCAGCTTGCTCAACTGCTTCCAAAGACTTCGATAAATACCTTGCCCATACAGACATTTGTTCCATACAGATAGGGAAACTTGCATAAAATGAGTCACTGTAAGCAGCAGTGGTCTTTGGAGTTGGATAACATGATCCCAAAGAGAGCAACATTAGGTCTGCATTTTGTATGTTTGTGTTTCAACACACATATAGACACATTCAATGGGAGCGGTGGATGGTAATCACAGAGAGAGCCATGATGAAATTATAATACTGACCTGAAGTAGATTAATGAAATAGGATAAAGAAAGATAAAGCATTTTATTGAAGTAATGTTATTTCATTTAAGTAATGTTATTTCATTTAATGTCTTTGCTCTTAGCCTGAAAAGTCAAAATGGATTACAATACTTGGGAAAAACCAAGACACGAGTAAATAAAGTAGCAGGAGATGAAATAAAATAAATTCTCTATTCCCACTAGATTACAGTTATAGCTCTTTTTCTTTCTCTTCCTTTCCTCCCTTTCTTTACAATTTAAACTAGGAATGGAACATAATTTAAAAAAAATAACAAGCAAATGTGGCAAATTTCCAAGAGAAGTTAATTCCTTAAATGTAAATCAGAGAGGTCCTTTACCTGTATCTTATTGTCCAGATGTGGGTGAAAGAATAATATAGGTTGACTCTAATAGTCTGTATGAGACAATAGCTCAGTGGTTTAGGTATCTGGCTGTGGAGTCAGAGGTTGGGAGTTCATTTCCTCACAGTGCCTGCTTGACATTGGCTGGACTTGATGATCCATAAAGTCCTTTCCAGCTCTGCAGTTCGATGATGATGATGATGATGATGATGATGATTTAAAATGTTCTGTACATGTGTGCATGTACATACATTGTGTATGTGCATGGCTTAAAGTTTTACTATGGAAAATTTGAGCCCTTTAGAGATCTCTGGTTAAGTTTATAATGCTTAGCAAATCTAGAGGCTTAGAAGCCCTGATCTATGTTGTCTTGGCACTCCCATTTGGAAACCTAAGAGTGGCTTGTTTTGAACATTTGTAGTTACAAATAATTCAGAGTCATCTCAGTGGAGTTCAAAAAGAGTGTAGGCAAGGGTCTTGGAAAGGTGCAACCTATATCTTCTGAATTCAATCTTTGCTCTTTTTGGCTAGTAGCTATTTCAGTCTGTTTGGAAACCAATTTTCGGCATGCTGTATGGCTAAGATGTTTTTATGCTATTTATTTAGGCATTGTTAAGTGATTCAAGAACTATGTGAAATGTGACAATGAAGGACAACTGCTGTGATACCTTTTTGATCAATTGGCCAACAATCTTTCTAATACAGTATTCTTTGCTTGTTAAAAGAATAAGAGACACCCTTTCTGCAGAAAAGGGAGGGTATATTTTTCACCTCTCTCACCTGAAATCAAAGCTCAGATTTGACAGTGTGGCTTTATGAACCAAGACCAGTAACATCTTGCCCAAGTTTTGAACTACAGTGGTACCTCGCTTAAAGAGCATAATGTGTTCCATGGGATTGCTCTTTAAGCGAGTTTGCTCTTTAAGCGAAACACCATTGAAAGTGACCCAGTGTGACTTCTGGTGGGGGAGGGGAGATTGCAAACCCCGATTTAGTTGTTAAACAAGTTTTTAGTTGGTTTTAATTGTTAAACGAGATGACCATTCAGAGAAAATTCTGCTCTTTAAGCGAGTTAGTCTCTAAGCGAGGTGCTGTTTATGTGAGGTTTTACTGTACAGTAAAACACCGGATAACGATTGGATTGGATAACGCTAAAATCGCATAACATTAAGTAATCTGGGGAGGAGAATTGGATCGAATAAGGTTAAGGTCCTATGGGATGGATCGGATAACAACCGCTAAAGCCTGTGCAGTTACAATGTATCTCTATGGAGTTTTAACGTTATCCGATCCATCCCATAGGATTTTAACATGGATCGGATAACACTAAAAATCGGATAACACAAAGACTTGTGGAGCCAATTTTTAGCGTTATCTGATGTTTTACTGTATATGTTTTATACCATCTATGTCTGATGAAGAGTTATAGAAAACTCAGGAGTTCATCTTATTTGTAGCCTTTTAGCAATTCAATAGAAGTATTGTCCAACCACGAACTTTGTGACTGGCCTAAATACATCACTAATGGTTCAAATGCAGAAGCAAGGTGATACTGTTAGGGTAGGGTTCATCTTGGCAGTTTCATGTCTGGCCTAGACATGGAAGAAGAACCAATGAGTGACTTTCAGAGATTTGAACTCAAAGAAGAAATATCACTATCCTTTTATCTGTACATGGTCTGGGTCTTTTTGTCTTGGAGAACCAGCATAATCGCTGTCACATGATAAATTGGACGACAGACTTTGATAGTCTCTGATCAAGTGATATTAGAAGTGGCTGGACCTAAGATTCATCATCATATTGTTGAAACACTATGGTTGTTCTTCCCAGCTAAAGGCTGGATGTAGAAATTGGATGTAGAAATCTGTACTTGGAAGCTGTAAGAAGCAGTGGTTGCAACTTTTGGCCTCAGGAAGTCATGTACTGTATATCTAACTTTCCTCCAGTTGGTGAAAAATTACTTTGCCAGGCTTAGCTGCAGCATTGTCGTATGCAGTGTGACTTTGCTACTTCCCTCCCCCACAGGAGAGTTAATTCATTAGCAGGAAGATTTTTAGAGCCCTTTGGAGAAGCGGTAGTGTGTTGCAGTGCTATCACTATTCACCATCCATGCATGAGTAGTCCAGAGGGAGCAGTTTGATGCCCTGCGCTTTTTGTACCTGTCATTTAAATCAGCAATTGAGATGCAGAAGGGAAATATTTGTGCAGGTCCCTGATGCTCTCCAGAGTAGCAATTGGATGGCACTGTGCTGCAATGATTGTCTCTACTACAGCAACAAACACAATTCCTTCAGTCATCTTCTTCTGCAAAAGGAGAATTTTATTTTCCCTTTCCTACTGTCCCTCAATCATCACTATGACATTTCAGGCAACAATCGATATGCATGGAGATAAATGGCTAGTATACTTTAAGTTGTTGTGGTATAGCCATTTCAGCTTGCTGCTACCTGTGCAACTGGCAAAATAGTTGTGGGATTGCCTTCTCTTATATGAGCTTGCCTGCCTCTTTAGATTATATTTAGGGGACCCTCTTCTATATGCCAACAACCTCTGAGATTTCTTTTTGTGATTAGGGTAGGTACCTTATTTCATCTTTGCCTTAATGACCTTGTGTCAGCTGGTAAAGACTTTATTTTTGAGGAATCATTCAGTACTGCCGTCTTACGGTTTTCAGACAGCATTCTAGCCAAGGCATATATTAGATGTCCCCCTCCCAAGCCCAGAGGAGGCATGACTTTGAACACTCAACCCCCATCACCTGCTCTTCCTTTAACGTCAGAATTCCAGTTCTAAAGATTGGGGGAAGGAAGGACAGAAGTGTGTCAGTGGTTGTGCTGACTCAGTCGATCTGCAGCTCCTAATTCTCAGCCAATTCCACACAGTTGGATGGGAATCTACATGTAGCTTTCAGTCCTCTCCCATTGGGTTCATGGAAGGGAATTAGTGTAAAGGAAGAAGAAACTAGCAGAAATGTTATTTCTCTCTTGCTTCTGCCATTCTGGCAAGGGCACAGTATGCCTTTGGAATGGGGTCGCCAACCTTTTAAAGTCAGGGCCCAGGTCACGTTCCTTCAGACAGTCGAGGGTACTGGACTGGTGGCTTCCCCGCCATTTAAGGCTGCTGTAAACGCATCCATGACCAATTCCGGTGGTGGTGCTGGAGCAAGGGTGGGGGCTGAATGGTTTGGTGCTACGGACCAGATCCGGCCCATGGCCACTAGGTTGTCTGTCCCTGCTTTGGAGGCTTTTATCTTAATATTGTTGATTAATCTATAAGCAGCAAAATATGCAGCCTAATCATCAGGATGACAAAATCGCACAGCTTTGCCAAACCATGAAGAAATGTGTAAACAACTAGGGAAAAAGGTACTGTAATATACTTCTGGTGCCCTCCCTTGAGACAGATGTGCCAATTTTCTGTCCTGCAAATATAGGTGAATAACCTTTTGACTTTCAAAGCCCTTTGAGTATGTAAGCATAGGTTGCAGTGCAAAAAGCACTACATATCATATACAAATGAACCGTTTCTTATTGTCATAGTACCACTCTCATGCCCTTCTTTCTAATCTGTTCCTGATATTCAGGGGCATTTTAAAGAAATTTATGATGCTGCAAAGAGGAGAAGACTGATACTGAGTTACATTGGGCACCTTCATTTCTTCCGTGTAGTTAAATGAAATTCCCTGGATTATAAATATCTTTCTGCTGAAGCCTCCAAATGTGTTGTACAACTCCCATCATCCTCATCAGTTATGCATATTGTGGATGACATATGTTGTGGTCCTGTATATCTAGAAGAATGTTCTGTGTGTCATGGTTGTTTGAACATAGTTCTACATAAGCATTGTTAGAATCAACACACTTTTTCCATCTTCAATCCAAAAATGAACACTATTCCCATGCTGTATCTTGTGGCTTACTCAGGGCCATAGCCTGGGGGTGGGGGGAACCCTCCTGAGCTAACAGCCTGCCTCCCAACCCAACCCAACCCAGGATGCCAATGTTATACAGTATGTGACATTGTTGACCCTCCTGAAGAAATATCCTCCCCATCTAGAATCCTGGCTATAGCCCTGGGTTTACTCCAAGTTAGGCACTATTCCAAAGCAATCTGGGGCTAGTTTTAGCTGTAAATTGACTTTCCAGGAAGCAAATCCCAAATTGCTAGTAGGCTTTATCAAAGGACTTCTTCTTGTTGCACAGATAAGCCAAAGACCTTTCTGGATCAGACCAAACATCCACCTGATCTAGCATCCTGTTTCCCATAGATGCCCTTGGGAGGCAGACATGCAGGGCACAGAAGTAGTAGCCTGTTCTCATAATTGTTTGCAGCAGCTGGTCTTCAAATACATAATGCTTCTGAGCCCATAAGGCTGTATAAGTCCATTGTGAGTCATAATTAGGAGCCAGTGGCAGGCTTTTCTTGCATTCATTTGTTTAATCTGCCTTTCACCATCAAGTTTTATGGCACCCACCATATTCTATAAACTAAGCATAGACTTTATGCAATTTCAATTTTAAAATTTAACGTATGGAATATGTTGGGTGCCACAAGACTTGATGATGGTCATTTGTATATATATATATATTTGTCTGTAATGCATATGTTAATCACTGCAGTATTGTATAGTTTGTAATAAATTATACTTGATAAAAAAGCAGTTGAACTTTGCTGAAATAACATTTCAACTTCTGATTACAGTTTCCTGTTTTAGATAGGATTTCTAGCTCAGTTCATTGGATTTCTCTCACTTTCTGCCCTTTGTATGATCTTACAAATGAACCCTCTTCATAGTCAGAGGTCATTTCTACATGTTTGAGAGAAAAACAGTTAAAAGAATGTAGCAACATTAACTTAGGTCTAGCTTTGTTAGGTATTTTAATCTTTTTATGCATTGATATTAGTCAATAAACACTTCTCAGATATTTATTTCAGAGTTCATTGTTTGCCGTTTATTATTTAAGCTATATATTTCATGGTACAGTAAAACCTTGGATAACGCTAAAACTTGGTTCCACAAGTCTTGGTGTTATCCGATTCGTAGTGTTATCCGATGCATGTTAAAATCCTATGGGAGGGATCAGATAACGTTAAAGCTCCATAGAGATACATTGTAACCGCACAGGCTTTAGAGGTTGTTATCCGATGCATCCCATAGGACCTTAACGTTATTCGATCCAATTCTCCACCCCTCCCCAGATTACTTAACGTCATGCGATTTTAGCGTTATCCGAGGTAAATGTTATCCAAGATATTACTGTATGTTTTATTAAGCACGGTGCTTAGGGCAGAATATTGAAAACAAACTCAACTGTTGAAACTACTTGAATCATGCTGTACAATTCCTCCTGTGGCTGGATTTTTTTAAAAAAGTAATGTCCAGAAGGCTAATGTTCATCTAGTCCAGAGTTGTCCAAACCTTTCGGGCCATATGGTTCAGCAGGCCAGTCACGTGGTTCCTCCCACCAGAAGTGGAAGTAAAACATGCCTTGCAATCTGTTTTGCAACAGGGTGAGATAGATTTTAAGCTGTCATTTTCTCTGCTTAAACCAGGGGTGCTCAAACTATGGCCCATGGGCCAGATCCGGTCCCCAACACCAATTCATCTGCCCCCCAACATCCTCATCACTCCCATATGGGCACATTTTACTTCCGCTTCCAGGAGTGATGAGGGTGGCATGTGCCGGATGAATTGGTGTTGGGGGCCAGATCTGGCCCATTTTACTTCCATACAGGTGCATTTTACTTCTGCTTCCAGGAACAACAAGGGCAACGTGGGCTGGATGAATTGGTGTTGGGGCCCAGATCTGTCTCACAGACCCTAGTTTGGGCACCCCGATCTACTCTTTCTCAGTATTTGACAGATGGTTTCCAGAAATCAGAATAATTAGAAATCAAAGTGTGAGAGATAAAGTGCTGAGATTTGACCTGCTTTCAAATATCTTGTCAGCCATGAACTTATTCAGCAGCCTTGGCTAAGCTTCTTGCTCCTGCTCTCTCTCCACCACGACCCCATCTACTATCTGCATAATGGGAATGATAGTGATATTGATGTACCTCAGTTTCTATGTGCATTATCAATGGAAACAATCAGTTATTCCCATGTTTAAAATGATAGTATCAAGTGGGCGGACATGGGTGTGTTTAAAAAGTACTCTATTAGGCTTTCCAGGCATCAGGGTATTCAACTTTTTAAACAACAAGTACTCTCTAAAATTAGGAGTTTGGTGCCCTGTCATATTTTACTGCCACCTGCATTGTCGGATAGCAAAGTAATAGTCTCTCAGACTCTTCAACTGGCTGATGGACACCTTTGTAGAAGCATGGATGGTCACTTTATGCAGGATGATAATTTGCTGCTGTCTATAATGAGGTCAGTGAAGCAGCAAGCAGGGAAATGTATAATTCTGTAGCATGGGTCTGTAAGTATACCACTGTCTAGGCTATTTAAGTTTAATGAGGCAGCTACTGTGCTGCTGCATACTCTCATTGAACAGTCTCAGCATGTATTTCAAAACTAAAATGTAGCTCGTAATCCATGTCCCTGCGCGTATTCCTTTGAGATACTGTGGCTCCTATTCTCATGAGTCTGCATTCTTCCGCATCTCTTTATGTCTTAATGGCATTGGAATCGATCACGTGCTTCATTTTCTTTGTGAATGTGGATCACCGTGCTACTCCTTTTCTTCCTTCTTCTATGAGCAATGGGATTGTTCTAAAGTAGTGCATAGGCAACATGCAAGCAAAGAATCATGGAATTATAGACTAATGGAGTTGGAAGGGGCCGAAAGGCAATTGAGTCCAACTTCCTGCTCAATGCTGGAACATTGAACAGAACAAAGCTAAGGTTAAAATCATCACCCCAGTGATTCATGTGTGTAAGCATTCCTTCCTGTTGTTAAAAAGAGAGAGAAAGAAAAGAATAAAAAGCACAAACATGAGTGCTATGGATCATGCTGTATGTGTGGTCCAAATAGTTTTCTTAGCTCACTCAGGTACTGAGCAAACTTTGGGAAACACAGTGACACACTAAATGAATAATTAAACATCATGTTTTAGTCTTTGTTCATTAGCCAACTAACAAATAAAACAACGGTGATCAGTATTTGGATTATGTCTGGGGTCAGCCAGTAAATCCAATCTGATAATGCAGAAACTCTTTAAAGCCCAGGATACTTAAGTATCCTGGGCCAGGATACTTAAGAGACCGCGTCACCCCAAGAACATCTGTCCGTCCCACCAGAGTGGACCGGAGAGGTTCTCTGGCTGTATCATCAGCTAAAGAGGCTCATCTCGGCCCTAAGTAAGAAGGAGAGCCTTCTTCGTGTCTGCTCCGGCCCTTTGGAACCTCCTGCCAAGTGAATTGCGCCTCCAGACAGAGCTGCTGCTGTTCAGAAAGGGGCTGAAGACCTGGCTGGGAGGGCATGTGTGGGTCAGGCAGTGAGTTTGGTTGTCTGGCTCCTGTGAATAACCCCACCTCTCTCTCCCTGTTGTGGTTTTTAACTTAATTTTTAACTTTTTAGTCTTTTAATCCTTGATTTTAAATCTTGTATGTGATGTGTTTTAACTCTTTTAGATTGTAAGCTGCCCTGAGTCCTCGGGAAAGGGCGGGGTATAAATATAATAAATAAATAAACACCTCAGGTGATGTTTTGTAGTACAGTACTGTACTTCCATGTTATAGAGCCAAAGAGAAGAAAGGGAAGCTCAGAGGTGCTGTTTCTTTAACTGTATTGGTTTGTCTGAACCTGCTAGAAAAAGAGGAAAAAGAAAGAAATCCAAGGAAATGGATTTTGATCTATGAAGGTTCACAATGCAATAAACCTGTTAGTCTTAAAATAGTTTGCCTTCCCCCTTTCTTTCCCCCAACACGTATTCTGCAGCAGACACTCCTTTCCAATGCCTTCCAATTTACCTTTTAAAAGCTTCTTAAAAAAAAAAAGGAACATCACTGCCTTCGCCACATCCGGAAGTAGAAGCAGGTGTGTTTACGTCATCTGTAAAGCATGCATGCACAAACACACCCACAGCTGGTATAAATGCGGAAGTGGGCACATTTACATCATCCGTAAATGTGCCTACTTCTGCTTCTGGGTGTGTGGTCTGGCCCGTGATGCTGTCTGGGCCACAACATAAAAAGTTGGGTATTGGATATCAGCTGGCTAGAGCTGACAACTGATGTGTAGTCCATCACTTCTGGGAGAGATCAGATTGGCAAGATTGCTGCAAGGCACCAAAAGATACAACATACACCCTGCTATAGAGTCGCGTTATGGACACGCCAAAACAGGCAGAGGGGACAAGGATGCCGCTGATGCCAGAAGCAGAAGCATCAGACGCCCATGACCACCCATGTCTTTCCCGGGTGCCACTCTGGCCAAGCATAGGCATGAAAAACACACACACACACACACACACACAAGGATAGGCATGAAACACACACATCACCCACAGCAGGCTGGTAAGCAGGGATGCAGTGGTGGCGGGGGGGGGGGGCACCAGTCTAGCTCACCAACAATCTGAGGGGGTGTGATTCTGCCCCCGGCGTTAAAAGGTTGAGGACCCCTGTGTTAGACATTCATTGATCCTCTGACTGAGGTCATGTGTGGACCTGAAAAAATAATTCACATTTCTAGTGCTGCTTAAATCTGCTCGGTGTGTGTGTGTTCCTGCGCAAAATGTGATCCTCCAAATATCTATAATTAAAACCACCATAAAGTAACAGTTCTTTAAAATTTGGACAAGGCAAAAATAGCTTCTTAACAACATGTAAAATGAGATTTCGCTTCTCTACTTTGCCCTTAACCTTATCTTGCGACATAGACTATTACAGAATGTAGATAAAAAGTAGGCTGGATGTTGGAGAACTCCACCGTTGGGGTGTTGTGCTCCATGGTTGTGCAATGACAGAATATTTTCTCAGAAGGGTTTCATGGTTTTACTGTCTATATGTTCTCATGAAATGCATAACTTTTTTATGAGGAAAGGCTGTGGCAGACTTGCAATGTCTTGTGCATTGTGTGACTAGCGCTGGGTTGTGAGGGATGGACAGACAAAGGGTTTCAGTTTATTCATCACCAAGGCATTAAAGTCGGTGGGGAGAAGCAAAGTAAGAGAAAATGCTTTTAAAGATACATATGTAAGACCAAAGTAAGGACGGACAGACACACACACAACATTCATAAAGATGCAGTTTTCAAACCCTTAGAATTTTACAACTGCTTATCCTCAGCAATAGCAAAGGCAGGTTGTTTTTACCCTTTGGTTTTAAAGGGAAAAAGAATATCTCATTTTCAAAGGGAATCAATAACATAGTCTGGTACATGGAGGTGTTTGCTGCATTGTTATTAACAAGCATTGGTTTCCCTCACCCCTTTGTATTAAAAAAGAAAATTGTAACAAAGAGTGGTGCTTGCTCAGGTTGTACTGAATTTTAATGATAAAGAAGCTGGTGTCTTATTTTATATCTCTATATATATACATATATATTGCCGGCATTCACTCTGAGCAGCAGAGTCATCAATAAATTGTTTTCTAATCTTTTTTTTTCCTAGATGGAAATCCTGTATGAATGTGGAAGCCATTAGGAGAGTAATTGCTGTCTGTTACCATGACAACCAGCCGCTGCAGTCACCTGCCCGAAGTCTTACCAGACTGCACCAGCTCCACTGCTCCTGTGGTAAAGACCGTGGAGGACTGTAGCAACCTTGTGAATGGACAGCCGCAGTATGTCATGCAAGTTTCAGCCAAGGACGGGCAGCTGCTCTCAACGGTAGTACGGACTCTTGCCACACAGAGGTACAGTAGTGCCAAGCCGGGGAAAGCGCCAATTTGCTCGCAGAAAGTGCATTGGGAAGAAAGTGCTGAGCAGGGAGGGGAGGGAATGAGAATCGTAGGCAGGTCTTTATTTTTGAAGCTGAGCTGAATCCTGTCTGTTTCTGTGACAATGGAAACTCCGTTAGAAGCTAGCATTCTGCCCCTTCACTTTTCCAGATCGGAAGACAGACTCACTTCATCGTCTTCTTATGCAGAGCTCTATTACTTGACTATTCCCTCTTCGGAGTTCATCATTAAATTTGTTGTGCTCCTTATAACTTTGCAATTATTACTTGTGATTGGACTTGGTTGGTGTCCTGGCTTCATGCAAGGAAAGCAAGGGAGAAAGGAGAGCTGTTAGGATGGCAAAGTGAGTAAGATAAAATACATTCTTCCGATTTGGAAAAGATTCTGCTTTCTTGTGTGTGCTCCTCCTTGCCTCCCAATGACAGCAGTTATTCTTTTGAGGCATGCTGTGTCGGTGTGCGGTTTGGGTTTGAGAAAAGTCCTAAAATCTTTGATTGTACGCAGAGTAGACTTTTGAAGGTATTACAGACTTTATTCAGCAGCTGGCAGATACATTTCCAAAGCATGGGTGCCAACTCTGCTTTTCCCAAGCAGGTTGGAAGGAGCAGGTCTCAGCAGCGATGTCACATGAGATTTTTCACAGTCTGTCATGACACAACAAACCTGTGGTCTCTCTTTCTCTCTCTTTCTATGTAGTTCATTTAAAGACTAGCTAATGGATCAGCAACTTTACAAGGAAGATCAGTCAACAGTCAAGCCAATGAATGTCCACAAAAGTGAGGTGGAGGAAAAAAAGAGATGTTTTCTTGGGAACATGTTTTAATTTTAAAATGTGAATCCATTTGAACTTTGGGGGTTTTAACCTGTGTCCTTTTTTTGACATAGATTTTCTTTACAGAATGGGGCTATTGTATTGGAAGCTTCTTCAGTGAGTTGGTCCCTTTAAACAAAAGTTAGGTACCGCAATTCAAAACCGCCATTTCAATCATATTTTAAAATTCATAGATTCACAGTGAAATAAATACCTTTTTTGTAATGAAGATGTTTGTATTTTTCCCCCAATGTATACATGTGTATTTGTCTGTTCATTGTATTTGTATCTTGCCTTTTCTCTAGGGAAATATGAGTAGCATGTATGACATTTTTTTAACATTCATCAGAGAGGTTAGGATGGAAGGCAATGCTTTCAACAAAGGCTAATCTTAGAGATCCATGACTGAGAGGCAATTTGATCTTTAAACCCAATACCCTTTCCCCAGCCAGCTCTCTAGATGTGTTGGACTACAACTCCCATTATGCCCAGCTGAGCAAGGTATGATGGGAATTGTCATCCAAAACACCAACAGGGCCCAGGTTGGGAAAGACTGTTGCATTCTACTTGCTCCAAATTGAATACAAGATCAGATTACAGTTCTTAGATAATTGTAATTGTTGTATACCTCCTGTTGTAGATTGGTGAAAAGATCAGAGGAATAGGATTTGCAAATAAATCATATGAGTAAAGAATAATTCTGATGGCCCAAAGAACTCATGTTTAAGGGGGAAATAGATGGGCATGATGGGATAGAAATATGAAATAGAATAGAAACATTAAAATATACGACCTCCCTAATTCAGAATATGAAGGATTGAATCAGACCTCTTGTGTCTCAGTTGTTGTATGATAATGGGGGAAGAAAGGGAACAAATCCTTATTTGTGGACATGTGGCAGACATGACTAGACACCAGAGTGCATGGAGTGCTGTTTACCTTCCCACCGAAGTGGTACCTATTTATCTACTTGCAATTTCTTGCTTTCAAACTGTTTGGTTGACAGGAGCTGGAACAGAGATGGGAGCTCACTCTGTCATACAGTACTTGGATCTCAAACTGCTGACCTGCTGACCTTCCAGTCATCAAATTTAGTGTCTTAACCACTAAGCCACTGCAGTCCTAGGAAGGCTCCAATCTGAGCTCTCAAAATGTGCTCATATCAAAACTAGCAAGGTCTCAGTTGGAAAGCCAGAAAAAGATCTTGTGGCTGAAAACTTGGGAAATGTACAGACCATTGGACAAGATAGACCTTAAGTCTAAGTACAACATTGCTTCATAAGTCAAGTCCATTTCTTCCATGATATCACTCCTAAGACCATTTTCTTTCATTTTATACCTTTTTAGGAACACTTTTCTAGATTTGTAAACATTTACAAGGGCTCAAGAAACAGGAAAAAGAATTAAACACATTTTTAAAAGTTAGTTGACCCAGCCCCTTTTCCTGCAGTGTATCTTGGAGTTGCATAACCCTTCCTTCCAAGGTAGGATCCTGCTCCTCTACAAACCATCTTTTCTTCTTACTGACTATTGGAAAAGTACTTCATGGAGTGCAGCTGTTTCTCTGGAAAGCTAAACGCAATAGAAGACAATTAAAACCTGAAGAAGATATTGGGCCCTTGTGTATAATTGGAAGAAGAGAATCACAGAATATACAGAAACTAGTGCTAAAAGGAACATCTGGAGTAGTGTGATGGTCAAAGTGTGGGATTAGGATTCTGGGGACACAGATTTAAATCCAGTTTGGCCATGTAGCTGGCCTTGGACCAGCCTCAACTGAATGGCATCATAGTATAGTTGTGAGGATAAAACAAGAATCCATTGGGGAAAACGGGGAACATAAATGTAATAAATAATAATAAATAATTATAAGACAAATGATAGTGGCTATGGCATAAGGAATCACAAAAGGGAAGTTAGGAATGAACACTTCAGCCACAAAAACTGTGCCATGTAATGCATCTTCTAATCTTGAAAGAATGTAGACTGGTCACTTTGGAGAACAACTAGTATATCTTTCCATCTTGACCGGCCATTTGCACAGTTTGTTCCTAAAGTAACAATTGTAGAAATCTTGTAACTGCTGGAAGATGGATAGTGTTCCTCTCTGACAAACACAAAATATTTAATATCATTTTAACGAGACACAAAATTAGATTTCAATCAGTAGTGTTCAGGAAATTGCAAGTAGATAAATAGGTACCACTTCAGTAGGAAGGTAATAGCGTTCCATGCAGTCTGGTGTCTAGGAATGCCTGCCACATGTCCATGGAAATGTCTACAGACACAGACAGCACTGGCTCTTTGGTTATAAGCGGAGATGAGCACTGAACCCTAGAGTCAGATATGACTCGCTTTCGAGCAAGGGCGACTTTTACCTGTATCTGGTATAATTGTAATGTATTCTTTTTGAATAAGCATGCAGCAATTAGAATGGAACTGAAAAAAAGTAATGGGGGAAAAGTTTTAAAAGTTAACAGATTCACCCATTTAACCTAGCAAAAAAAGAAAAGGATGACAGTGCACAAAATTGTGTACCATGGAGACACTTGAGAAGAGAGAATGAGTGAAATGAGCACAAAATCAAATATCTATAAATGATCCTTTTTAAAAAAATGTTTAAGACTTAAACAGAGCTTGGAAAGTCAGTTTTTAAAAGAAATTCATTATTCTGTTACATCTTCAAGGAAACCGATTAATATTGGCCTTCAAAAACTTTATAATAACTCCTTGGATTTTAGACATACAGAATTATGCTTTCCTTTTCTATGGGTTTTTTTTTAAACCATCCAGAACGGATAAGAACATGACCTCATTTTGTAGAAGAAAATTACCACGAAACGCCACAGAAAAACATTTTTAGTCCCCTCCAAATTAGCAAGTTATTAATGCTCCCCAAAACAGGTAACCTATGTCATTATTTTAAATTTAAAAAAATTCTAACCTGTAGATCATGTTTCCCAACCTTTGGTTTTTGGACTTCAATTCCCAGAAGCCTAAGTCAATTCCCCAAAGCACTGATCAGCCAATGTACTGACCTAGACTTTAGGGAATTAAAGTCCCCCTGTGGGGCATGGGCCCCATGCTGGAAACCTCTGTTCTAGAAGATAGATTCCAAGGGAAACAAGTAAAAAATTCTGGAACAGCCTCTACAGATCAGTCATCTGTGAAGAGAAACTCATTAATCTCAAAAGGGGTTATTTTTCTTTTTAAAACTTACAAGTTGAATGTAGTCGATTGTGATTGTATAGGATTCCTCTAGTTGCAGTATGGCCAAAAGATCCATCCAGAGGCAAAAACAGTACACAGAAGGAGGTAAACATGCAGAAATCCTTTAAAAATATAAGTGAGGGAGGGGGAAGAAAAGCAATAAAGCCAGGGTGTCCAAAGATAATGAGATCACTAGGATTAGTCTAAAGCAGTCTTTTCCAACGTTAGGCCCATGCTCCACAAGGGCTTCAATTCCCCGGAGCCTAAGTCATTATATTGGCTGATCAATGCTTTGGAGCAGTTAACTGAGAGAGCATGACCTGGCCAGTGATGGGATGTTACAGGTTCGCACCAGTTCGCCAGAACCGGTAGTAACTTTTCCCAGTGTCCCGGAGAACCAGTAGCGGCTTTTGGAGGGAACCACCTCGGGGGCTTACCTTTTCGCCGGTTCCCCCACTGCGCATGCATGCCAAGCGCTTGGTGTGCATGCGCGGCCTCCTTGCTGTCTTCCCAAGCGGGGAGGAGGAAGAGAAGCTGCTATTTATTTATCATTTATTATTTTTATTTTTTTATTTTTTTTAAGTCACATGACCAACTTTGGCCCCACCCACCAGGTCGCATGGCCCCATCCATGACATTGGCTCCACCCACAAATTAGGCTCTGCCCACATCATTGGCTCCACCCACAAATTAGGCTCCACCCACAGTGTGGTAGTAAAATTTTTGACATCCTACCACTGGACCTGGCCCCTGGATTGAAAAGGGTGGGAACCCCTGCTTTGGAGAATGGATTTGAGCTTCTGGGAATTGGAGTTTTTTTTTTTTTGTTTTTTTTTTTAAACAAAGTTTGGGAAGCACTGGTCGAAAGCTATTCTGGAATTCCAAAATCCACCAGCATTTCATCCCCTGCACGGAAATAGGACCTTGCCACGTTGGGTCATCACCCTTTCAGAACCTGTCGCTATCCATATATCCTGCTGCCACAGTGGAGCCAAAACTATTATAAGCATAGTGGAAATGGGTTCTCTCCTCTCTTAGAATCTAGTCAAATGGCACAGTGTGCTGCTGTTACTGCATCCGAGTTGGGGTAGTGGGAATAAAGACACTGGAAAGCCCATCCTTCTGAATAGTCTGTGCTTCAAAATTTGCTATATAATTGGTGTCTTATCATGTTCTCATATAGGATGTGAGAATTTGAACAGAAGAGTAGCGTGCCTTGGCGGGGCCCCGTATAAAAATTTGTTTGGGGGCCCTTAGGAAGGGTAAAGATTTGTTTTGCTTACGCACGTTGGGGGCCCCCGTGGCCCTGGGGCCCCGTATAATTGATACGGCAGATACGGCGGTACCTACGCCTCTGAATTTGAATCACTCTGCTTTACGTCACTTGGTAGGCTTCACTGATGGAGTCTTTTTGAAGAATGAAATGATCTTTCCAACTCCTCTGCTTTTGTTAACCCTCATTTCTATGTTGTGGGTTAATGTCAAAGGGCATTGTAAAGGAATTTATTTGGCTGTTGGACGTAGCTTGATATGGAAGGGCTGTATCCAGTGATCCACGTTTCATCCATCCTGTGAGTTTGGTCCTAATCAGCCTCTTTTCTTTCTTGTCTTGTAGTCATTTCAATGACCGACCAATGTGCCGGATTTGCCACGAAGGCAGCAGTCAGGAAGACTTGCTCTCTCCCTGTGAATGTACAGGAACCCTGGGGACTATTCATCGCAGCTGCCTGGAGCACTGGCTGTCGTCTTCGAATACCACTTACTGTGAACTCTGCCACTTCAGGTTTGCAGTAGAGCGCAAACCAAGGCCGTTGGTTGAGGTCAGTAAATGGGGCATGTCCTAAAATCTTTGCTTTAATGATGTATGTTTTTACACCAGGATCACAACAGCTTTGCAGCTCCGATGAAGCAAAAGAAAAGTGGCACATTTGGGGTATTGAGAGTAGAGAACAGAAGGGCAGCAGGAGATCAGCAGTAATTAATAAAACTTCTATATTTCCATGAGCAAGAGAAGTAGAACTGATAGTCTGGCTTCTTTGTAAGTTCCAGCATACTTTTGTCTGGCCTGATCAGCAAATGTTTACTTTACATATGGGTACATTTGGTTTGGTTAAGATTTCTTGAAAGAAAAAGAAAATCTCCAGGATGTGAGGAAATCTTATTAATGAGGAATTAGTAGACAAATATTTGTTTGGACCAATATTCCAGAGGCATATACTGTGTCCATGTGTGTGTGTTGCAATTTTATATTTTTGTTAGTTGAGCTTTCATTTTTTTAGGCACCAAGCTAGTAAGTCAATTATTTCCTTTTAGTTGTTTACAATTTAGTTGGGGATGCAGCTCCTGGAATACATTTTGTTAGATGCAAAGAACTGTTTTAGTTGTACTAATATATTCTCCTGGGAACACCAGTTTTCCTTTCCTCTTAAATAATACTGCTGGTCATTTTTTTTATTTTTAGGGTATGAACATCAAAACAGTTATTATTACAGTTCCAAACAAAATGCTATTTCGCCATGAATTATAAAAAGTAGACTGTGATGCTAGCAACATAAAAATAACTTTGATCAATTGCTTTCTTGGCAGTTTTCTGCAACAAAATACAGCAACAAAACTGTCCTGCCATCCGTTTCCTTAAAAGGCATGTGATTTTTGATGTGTTTTCTCTCTCTTCAATGTTAAAACATGAATTAATACTTCGAGAAGTAGCATTTCTCTCTCTCCCCCCCCCCCCCATCACTGTCATTACCAAAGCCAAGTCTTAGACTATGCCACAGGACATCAGTGGAGACTTCTCATCCGGATCACATTAATGCAGGAGTTCTCAACCTTTTTAAGGCAAGGGGCCGGGTCATGATCCTTCAGATATCTTTTGGGTGCCAGACAGCCATTTTGCCCTTCCTCCACCACATGGCACATCCTGGTGTGGTGCAGAGCCACATGAAATGGTGCCATGGGCCGCAGGTTGAGAATCCCTGCATTAATGTATAGGAAACATTTAAGTCCATGAGTCTTACATCCAGTGAGCATGGCTTCAGGAAAATGTCCCATCCAGTAAATGCTGTGAGCCCAGGAGGCTCAGTTTATGAGATACAGATTTTTCTAATGCCAACCAGAATATTTGCGATTCAAAAAGTTTTTATTTGGGATGTTGCATTTTATTCGTTTCATTTTAGTTCCTATCCTACAACTTGTTCATGGACTACCTGCCATTATTTGACTTCCCTATTTGATCCTCAAAACAGCTTGTGTTGTTTGAGAGGAAATGATTAGCCCAGCATTACCCATTGAGGTTCTGAGGTGTGTGGGTCTCCCAGCCTCTCTGTGGACAAGTGGACATCAAAGGGAGCCCATCACCACAGTGGAGTGTAGCTGGTGCAATCAACAAAAGCTTCATTCCAGAATTATATACAAGTGGCTCACTGATCTTAATGGGATTTTTCTCCCTCAGCACTCTTCTCCTCCCACAGTCCTTTTTGATCCTGCTGGGTGGTTCAACTTCACTGCCTGCTGGTCTTGTCCATAGTCCACAGTCCACAGAGTGGTTTCTAACACACATTCCTTTACTGCCCAAGCCCTTTTTCCTGTTACCATCTGACATAGGGACTTTGCTCCATCTGACACAATCTCTTGCTGTTCACACCTGAGTCAGTGTGGGATCTGACACAGGTGGAGTTACTATATGCTGCAGGAGAAGGTCCAGGCTGCCCGACCATAAATTCAGGTCTAGGAGACCCATCTGGCACTAAGTTCTAGGGCAGGAGTTTTAATGAAGTCTGTACAGCCATAATAGGAGAAGACCTCTAGATGACATGGACTTTCCAGCCACTCCACAGCATATTTTCACACAACCTCCATCTTTTCTACTGCTTTCCTTCCCCCTTGCTCTTCATTTTTTTTCACATTACATCTTCCTCTCCTTCCCTTTCTGGTTTTTGTTTTTCCTGTGTCTAGGCCACTGGTTCCCAACCATTTTTTGGCCATGCCCTGCCTAAGCATCTCTATAATCCTGATTTCCCTCCCCCCCCCCATGACATATCATTCTTATTATTCAAAAAGTGAACTATTCATATGGAGGAAACCTAATAGGCCATTCACTGTTGATAACTCATTCTTGACAGCACCACCCCAGGACGTATGCCTGTCATTGGGAGCCATGAGTCTAGGAGCTCATGGTTTCCACTCACTGGTAGAAGTGATCCCCAAGCATGGGTTCAGTCCTCCCTGGGTAGAGCCTTGGTGATGGATGTCAAATGTATCTCCCTTTCTGACAGGTATCCGAAAAGGTGGTGGAAGGCACCAAGGTCAACCCTGGACTTCTGTCTACCTTCTCACACTTCAATGACTATTGGGGACTATTTTGAACTCCTTAATCCAACACTCTAACCCAGGCTTTTTCAAAGTTTTCCCACCAGAGACTGGATCCACCCCTGACACTTCCAGCCAGGAGCCGGAGGCATGTTTGGTTGCTGGACATACATGTCTGTCATCATGAATAGTGTGCAGCGGCAGTGGAGGTGGCAGTGGCAGTGGTGGCAGTGGCAGTCGTGCCTTTTCCCTGCAGTTTTGGACAGGCTCCATCAGTTCCCAGGGCAGCGGAAGCCTTTGCGAAGTTTGATCACTTCATTTTTTTAAGAATTGCTGCTTCCCGGCTTTGCCATAGCAAGTAATCCACGGTGCTGGGAGAGTTCCCTTGGCGTGTGGTGCTGACGTCAGCACTGCATGCCAAGGGGACTCTTCCAGTGCTGCGTGCCAAGGCTGATGTCAGTGCCGCACACCAGGGGAACTCCCAGCGCCGAGGATTACTTGCTACAGCAAAGTGGGGAAGCAGTGAAAAAAAATTAAAACAGAGAGAGCAAACTCTGCAAAGGCTTCCACTGCCCTGGGAACTGGTGCTGCCTGTCAAAAACCACAGGAAAAGAGTGCAACCACTGCCGTGAGTGATGTATTGCAACCTTTGGCCATGGGGGTGGGAAGGTGGTGGTCCTAGAGGTGGTGGGCTGACCACTATGGGTCGGATTAATGAGATGTATGGGCTAAATTAGGCCCACAGGCTGGGAGTTGAGAAAGCCTGCTCTTACCTTTGCACAATACAGTTTGTTTATTTAGTCAGGTGCCCAAACTCTGGCCTGTGGTCCAGGACTGGCCTGTGTGATGTCACCATCCAGCCCATGGGTTGGATTGCTGCCAATGCTGGAAGTGTTCTGACATCACTGGAAGTGCTGCAGTTGGCATGATTTTGCACTAAAATGTGGTGAAAATGCACCAAAATTTTTAAAAAGGGTGCCAAAATGCTCCCCCAATGCTCCCTCCTCCAAGAGAAACATTGGAGAAGGGGAAAACACCCAGAAACGTGGCATGATTTCCTGCTCCGCCACCGCTGCTGCTGGGAAGAAAAATGTGACCGGCCTGCATGGCTGACTGAGGGGGAGTGGTCAGGCCCCTGGTGGGAAAAGTTTGGGCATCCCAAACTTTAGATGAAAGGTAAATGTGATACTTGTGAGAACTAGATTACACCTCTGCTGCCAGCGGAAGCAGATTTGCTGCTACAGGTGACTTCCTGTTGCTTCAGTTTTCTAACCAGGTCTTGGTAAAGTACTGTAGTTGGTATCCCAAACTTTCCCAAAGTGACTGTAATACAACAGGCAGTTAGTAGTCCTATAAGTTAGAGCATGGATTTTAACCTTTTTATGGCCATGACTCACCTAAGCATCTCTAAAATATTGATTCCCCACCCCCATCCCGGTGACATGTAATTCTTAGTATTCAAAAAGTGAGCTATTCACATGGAAGAAGCCTAAAAGGCCATTAACTGTTAATAACTCATTCTTAAATTGCCCCCCCCCCAAATCAAATTGCCTCCCTGTGGGGGATGTGCCCCACATTGGAAACCACCAGGTTAGAGCCTCTGGGACTTTGCTAGACTCAGCTGGTACTTGTCACTCCAACCATGTCAGCAAAAATACAGGGGAGACCACAGTGAAATCCAGTCTCCTACTTACTGAGCATTTTGTTCCAATAGTCACTGTATAAAGTAAGGAACTAAGGGACTGTGGCAGCTTAGTGGTTAAGATGATGGACTTGACGACTGGAATGTCAACAGTTCAAGACCCAAGTGTTGCATGATGGAGTAAGCTCCCATCTCTGTCCCAGTTCCTGCCAACCTAGCAATTCGAAGGCAATAAATTGTTAGTAGATAAATAGGTGCTGCTTCAGTGGGAATGTAAAAGTGTTCCATGCACTCTGGTGTCTAGTTATGCCTGACAGTTGACCATGGAAACATCTGCAGATGCAGACAGCGCTGGCTCTTTGGCCACATCTAGAGTTGGATACAACTGGCTTTCAGGCAAGGGCAACCTTTAGCTTTGCTAAAGTAAGGAAGGGCCCAGCCTGGGTGGCAAAAGCAGCATCAAAGTTGGGGCCACAGTAAAGATACAAGAATATTCAGACAGGGTAGTAATAAAAGCAGAAATAACACCTTGAAGGCTTGCAGGTTATTTGGTTAAGCATCTGTAGAACTACTGCCCAGTTCCTCGGATGCATCAGTTTGTCCTGCTGCTCTCTCAAAGGGACATTTGTTCCGTTAGATTTTGACAGAAGAATCATCTTGCACCCCCTGAAGTAAAATCCCACTTGTGTGATTAGATTTTGACCCAAATGAGAAGTTAGGTTTAGATTCTATGGCTGTGGCATTTATGAACACCTCTGTATAAATCAAATCTAAAATAGACAAAGCATTTAATTAATTACACTACGCAACAAAAAAAAATTCCCTGCTACTGGGTTGAAAATATGTTCCTTATAGTAATTTATATCTGCTGAATACAGAACTCCAGTCGGATTTGCTCTAGCACATCAGGAAAAAAAGTTATGTACGTGTAAGATTATCAAGGAAAATGCTATTAACTATGTTGAAAAGCAATTGTGATAAATTTTAGGGAAATTAATGTGCGTACTTTGGGATGAAAACACTAAATATTATAATTAAGAAGGGAATTATAAATGTTTATTTACCTCTGAAATGAGTCAGGGACCCTTAGTTACACTAAGATTGACAATGGCTTGGTTTAAAAGTGTGTAGAGCTTCTTGCTTTCCACCTGTGAACATCTTCTGTTGCTCTCTGCAAAAACCAACAGTAACCCCCCATCATGTTCGGACTGAAGCGGCCTTGATATCTTGCTTCCATGGTGGACATCTCCTGGTGGAATCTTTCACTGTGCTCATCACTCACGGCTCCCATATTTGACGGAAAGAAGGTGAGATGCGAATGCAAGAAATGCATCTTTAGTGACATTTGGCAACCGAGGTGCTGGAAGGCTGTTAGCAAGTTGTCCACAATTTCTGCATAGTTGTCTGCTCTGTTGTTCCCAAGAAAGTTGTGCATGACAAGCACAAATGTGTCCCAAGCTGCTGGTTCTCGTTCCATGAGCTCCAATCTGAATTGTGGACATCGAATCAACTTTCGTATTTCTGGTCCAACGAAGACTCCTGCTTTCAATTTTGCCTCAGTTTTCATCTTTCCAAACTTGCCTTTTAGGTACTGAAAACCACGATTTGTTTCATCCATTGCTGCAACAAACTGTTTCATAAGACCCAGTTTGATATGGAGTGGAGGTAGGTAAATCTTATTATGATCCACAAGAGGTACATGTTGAACGTTGTGCTGTCCGACTACAGGTAAATTTCTGGGTGGCCAATTTTTCACTATGTAGTGATTCTTGTCATTGTGAGTAAGTTCCACTCCTTCAGTCTGGAACCTAGCAGTTCAGACTTTTCTCTCGACAGGGACAAATCGCGAACCAGGTCGTCCAATTCGGCTTGGCTGGTCAAATGTGGCTTTTTAATGTCACTGTCAGGATCATTAGTGTATTCCATAGCTCCAGTGTCACTGTCATTACCTTCAGTATCACTTTCTTCATTGTTCATTGCATCGAATGAAGGAGGAATTGGTACTGGGTAATCTGTACCATGCCCACAGGCTTTAGAGCAGACTGACACTCCGGATACACAATTTTTGACTTGTTCTTCTTGCTGTACCCGGATATGATGGTCAAGCAGAAATAGCAATCTGAATGGTGTTCTTTCTGCTCCCGCCAAATCATGGGAACAGCAAAAGGCATTCGATTTCGCTTACCATTTAACCACTGGGTTAGGCCGGAGTAACAGACGGTGCAACAGAGAGGAGGAGCCCAGGATTTGTTTGATCTCCGATTTCACATCCGAAGTAATGTTTGTAAGCTATACGTAGCTTTCTGGACATGTTCTTACGTTGGTCAGACGTCGTATACTTGCCACAAATGTAGCAAAAGCAGTCCGGACAATTCACACAGCTGCGCCTATTCATCTTTTGTTTACTGAATCACCATGTACCGAATTACCGAATCGAATTGTCTTATATGAAATCACTTAAATGCATGTTACTGCGACTGCTGATTAATAAAACACAGAACCACACTAGCACGAACTATTCTCTAGTCACTTCCGAATCAGACTGATGGATGAACACTCACACTCGCGTACATCAAACACAGCTCGTTGATGCAACTACATATTAACCCATGTACAGGCTTTTAATATCATATGACTTTCAGCTATAACTTTAAATCCAGACATCCTACAACATTTCTGATTACAAAATCGTAATCAGCGCACCCTATTACATAACAATCACATTATATTCACCCAGTAGCAATTTTTTTGTTGCGTAGTGTTATCAGTAGTTATGATATTTGCAAGAACAACAAGAACTACCCTTACTACTACTGGCACTATAACTAACCACCACCATTCAGTAACGTGTATAAATTGACTAATATAGCAAATGGCCACAATATTGTGCTGAGTAATCAAACATAATGTTAAAGAACTTCAAGAGTACATTTTGTAATGGGGATAAGAGAACGAGGATAGCAAAGGCATTGTGGTATATGTCACAAAAAGAGGGAGGTTTAGGTTTACCAAATACAGTAAAACCTCATATAACACTAAAACCTGGTTCCACAAGTCTTGGTGTTATATGATTTTTAGTGTTATCTGATCCTCTATGGGATCCATAGAGATACATTGTAACCACACAGGCTTTAGCGGTTGTTATCTGAAGCATCCCATAGGATCTTAATGTTATCTGATGCAATTCTTCCCCCCAGATTCCTTAATGTTATGCGATTTTCGTGTTATTCGATACTAATGTTATATGAGGTATTACTATATACAGAATTACTACAAAGCCTTTCAAATTAGGAATGTTATAAAGATATTAATGAAAGAAGAAGTGAGTTGGGAAAGAATAGAAATAAAAGAGATATCTCAACTAGGAAAGGCAATATTTTTGAGTAAAGAGGATAATAAAATAGATAGAAAAGGGATAAAAAATAGACTTCTAAAGACAACAATAGAAGAATGGAATAAAGTTAAGAGATATATGGCACCAGGCATTTCACCAATATTAGAAATAGAAGATTTTGGTAACTTTCCGATAAATATAGATGAAAAAACTAGAAATATATTAGCAGATAAAAATGTAGTGCTATTTAAGGATTGGGTAAAAACATGTAAAGATGATGAAAAAAGAAGAGAGTTGTTTCAACGAATGGAATTAAATTGGTTCCAAACTCTCCAGATAAATAAATGGAATAAAAAAATTTACAAATGAGGAAAGTTCAGATAGAGATTTGACAGATTTTGAGGAAATTTTGTATGAAATAAGAAAAGAAAATAGAGGTATCAAAGGGATTATTAGCAAATTATACAAAATAATCAATAAAAAAGGAAACATACAAGAAATTTTAAGAAACACTTGGGAACAAGAATTAAATGTGATAATATCTGAAAAAAATTGGCAAGAAATTTGGCGAAGAATAATAATGAGAACTATGTCTGTACGAGTAAAGGAACATAATTACAAACTGTTATGGCACTGGTATCTGACCCCAGTTAAATAGACAATAAGAAAAGTAATATTTGTTGGAGATGTAAGCAATCAATGGGAACATATGTACATATGTGGTGGGATTGTAATGTGGTTAAGGGATTTTGGGCCAAAATTGAAAACGAGATTAATTCTATACTGGGACAAAAACTAGAATTGGGTCCAGAACCAGCCCTATTGACAGTTTTTGAAAAATCCTCAATGTGTAAGGAGGATAAAGAACTAATGTTAATAATGATGTCCACAGCTCGACAATGCATAGCAAAAAAATGGAAAGATGAGTTAACTATAAAAATAGAAGACTGGTATAAAGAAACGTGGCAATTGGCACTAAATGACAAACTGACATGGGAAATGAATGTTAAAAAGGGTAGAATTCGTGAAAATAGATTCTGGAGAGTATGGAAAAGATTTGTTGAATATGTGATAGTAAAAGATAAAGGGATTAAACCTGTACCGGAACAAGCTTGCTTTTGGGAAAAATAAATGACAATTCCTGGACAATGTATATAGCACAAGGGTGAAATTTTATATAAATGATTATCAAACCGAAAGGGTAAAAAAAAGTAACGTAAAAGATTAGTTAAATTGTATTTACACCTTTCTTGAGATATTTGTATGAATATGTTATGTTTTTCTTGTTTGTTTCTATTAAAATTAAAAAAAAAACAATATTGTGCTGAGTAAATAGATTTTAGAGGCCAATTTATTTCAGTTCCACCTTTGGAACTGACTGCTCATGAAAACGTTCATCACACAAATGGAATGTGACTTCTTCTTTTTTTAGAAGTAATAAAGATTGTGTATGTTGTTGAGAGCTAACTTCCCAAGTTTTGGGGAAGCTTTGCTGTTTCATCATTCTGTGGCAAAATGAGTGTTTCTTTTGCCCAAAGAGGAAGAAAAGAAAGAAAATAGATGTTTGCATTAGGATTCTAGGTAAAAATGAAACTGAGCTATAACAAATTTAGGAACTCACTTCACATTACTAATAACTTTTAAAATGCTATTTTTGTTGCCCATTAACTTTCCTGATTAAGCTTTATTTGATGGCTTAAGACCTTGAGTCCTTATTTATATACCTAAAGTTTCTGGTAGGTGCAGTGGATCACAACAATTGTTTCTGGAAACAAAGACAATACACTAAGCCAGTGGTTCTCAACCTATGACCTGGGGGCTGGATGTGGGCCACAACATCATTTCATGTGGCCCATCACCACCTCTGCCAAACCTGGAAGTGCTATGTGTGGCAGGCAGGACAAAATGGCCATCTGGCCCCTGAAGCTGTCTGAGGGAGCATGACTCAGCCCTTGGCTTGAAAAGGTTGAGAACCCCTGCACTAAGCCTTAAATGCTAAAAGGTGCTGCTAGTTGGTAGAAAGTCTGATTTGGGGACTGGGATTTGACATCCTATGGCAGTGGCTGTTCTTGTTCTGGAAGGTCAGACCTATAGTATAGGAGTTCTCCTTGACCCTGCATCCTCTCTTGATTCCCGAGCACAATGGTAATGAAGAGTGTTTTTGCATAACTTGACCTACTGCACCACTTCTTCCATGTCTAGGCCAAACATGAAACTGCCAAAATGAAGGCACTTTTTGGTGAGTGAGTTCAGTCTGCAGTTCCTGTCACCAGACATAGTGTGAGAAAGATTAGCCAGCAACACAAATGTGCCATTACCAAGGTACACTCAGTTGTGGTTCAAAAATACCACAGTCTTTGAGGAAGCTCTTTCTGTGTACCACATTACCTCAGTTGACCCAACTTAGGGAGTTGCTGTAGCACCAATACATAAAGACCAGCAATTGGTTGCCAGTTGCCATTTCCAGGTATTTGTTTTAATCTTTAAAACCCTAAACTGCCCTTTGAAAAACTTTTTACTGTGCATTATATTGATTTTAATGCATTAATGCAACATATTGATGTTTTGTTCATCAATTTGTTTTCTCTTGCTTCTAATCTGTTGTTCATGATAATTGCGAACAGACTTGAATGCTGTTCCATTAGTGGACAAGAAGAGGTAGAAATTTAATAAGTGTAATAGAAAAGTATATAAGATACTAAGTTTCAGTAAATAACAAATGAAAATAGGCTATAGATCCATTCTGCCCAATAGTTACTGAAACTAGGGATTTCTTATTTGTAGCTCTTAAAATTTGTGTAAGAATTCAAAAGGTAGCATGGCTGTCATGTGATTTCCTTATGGGATAGCAAAAATCTTACTCATGTCTACATAAGCATTCTTCTAGGCCAGACATGAAACTGTCAAAATGAAGCCACCCCTTGGTGAGTTCATTCTGCAGTTCCTTTTTCCTGACCTAGTGTGAGAAAGATGAGAAAGCAATACACAGTTGCCATTACAAGGATTCAAAAGTACCACTTTCTTCAAGGAGACTCTTTCTGTGTACCTCTACAGAAGCATAAAATCAATTAAGCTCACTCACTTTGGCATGATCAGCCACATGGCTGGGCTTGCAACCAGTTTCACATACAGTAATACCTCGGATAACGTTTACCTTGGATAACGCTAAAATTGCATAACGTTAAGTAATCTGGGGAGGAGAATTGGATCGAATAACGTTAAGGTCCTATGGGATGTATCGGATAACAACCACTAAAGCCTGTGCGGTTACAATGTATCTCTATGGAGCTTTAACATTATCTGATACATCCCATAGGATTTTAACATGCATCGGATAACACTAAAAATCGGATAACACCAAGACTTGTGGAACCAAGTCTTAGCGTTATCCGAGGTATTACTGTACCTAGTAACACAAAGGCAAATCTGCCCAAGGTAAAGAGATTTGCATTCTTGCCCATGTGCAGTCACATAAATTGGGTGTGCCCAAACTTTTTGGGCTGCAGGCTGGTCACATGGTTCAGGGGTGCCCAAACTATGGCCAGGGGCCGTACAGTATTTGACTCCTGATGCCAATTCATCCGGCCCATGCCACCCTCGTCGCTCCCAGAAGCAGAAGTAAAACACGCCCATATGGGTGTGTTTTACTTCCGCTTTTGGGAGCAATGAGGGTGGCATGGGCCGGATGAATTGGCATCAGGAGTCGAATCTGGCCCCGGGACCATAGTTTGGGTACCCTGCCTGACATAAACAATTTGGATTCTAACCTAAGAGTTGTTTGAGGCAGAAAATCCCTGTTGGTTTGACTTGTCAAATCATACTGTCTGTTGAAGTTCTCTCTCCCTGACAAGTACAGAAGGTATAGGAGACCTGTTTGTCTTCCTATCATGGATTCTCTTTCCCCTCCTTGGAGCAGAGCTTGGAAGTTAACAGGCAGTGTCATTACCAAAAATGCAGTCCTTTTTACATGGACAAGCTCTAACAACATTCCTTTTTTAAAAAACAATGTAACATTTTTCTTCTTTTTGTAGCAAGTAAGATTGCATTTTTTCTTAATCCCTTTGGTGGACCAAAATGCTTTAAGCACATTCTGAGGTCCTCTACAAAATTAAGGCCATTTTCTTATCCTTTCCCACTCATTCTTTTCCCTTCAAAAATATAACAGTAAATAAAGCAAGGGCTAATTTAATCAGTTGTTTAGTTTTATTGTAACATTAGCAATCATGAACAATGCTTTTTTTTGGCACTGTTATATATCATATTAAAAAACTTAACTTTTTGCGATCTTCCCTGAAGAGGAGATATATATTTTTAAAAAGCATTTGAATAGAGAATGTGAAATTGTCAGCCTTGACTCTGCATTGATTTCTTGCCTCATTCATGGCAGAACAGGTGGGCTGCAGGCTTTTATTTATGGCTTCCGTCTCTCAGTTTTTATCTTATCGCAGTGTACACAGGTCCCATTTGTTGAAACAAATATAGAGCATGGCTTTTTAAACAGCAGGCAGTGATTGTCAGTTCTTC
This sequence comes from Furcifer pardalis, assembly GCA_030440675.1. NCBI lineage: Eukaryota > Metazoa > Chordata > Lepidosauria > Squamata > Chamaeleonidae > Furcifer > Furcifer pardalis. Next base: position 53,312,088 of record CP126896.1, read on the forward strand.
TTCATTATTTCACAGCCAAGCCTCAACAAGGTCTTTTAAACTTGTGGAACAATAATGGTAGAATGAATTTACGATATGAGCTGTGTGTTTTATAATTGTGAGGAAATGGAAACCAGAGAATGACAATTCAGATGTAAGGCTGAGCATGATGTTTTGATCTTCCTTTTGATAAAGAGGTACATTTTCTTTCCCTTCCTTTCTCCTTTCTTGTTTTTTGGCTCTAGTGAAAAAGATTAGTTTCTCTCCTTTCTTTTTCCTATTAAATGATCACAGTGCTACAGATAAGAATTGTATGAGCAATATAGCAAAGACATATTTCCTTTAGGCTTGTAGAGGTAGACGTTTTAACCAAATAGTAGTGGAGGAAATTCAGCTCTTGTAGTATCTGGTATACAGATGTAAAATAAGTAACACAGCAAATAACCATTTTGAAGGTGGATGCTTTTTTATTTCATGGCACTATCAGAAAACAAATGTTTAAAATGTGCATCAAAGACTGTGCGTGCTTTGCTTGTTGTTGCAAAAAAACCCTGCAGTGTTTAATGTGCTATATGTACTATGACTGCAGTACACTGACAAAGGAATTGCTAAGATGTTATCTGTATATTATGTGCCATCAAACCAGAAACAACTTTTTGTTGTTCAGTCGCACTGTCGAGTCCAACCGTTTGAGACCCCATGGACCACAGCACAGCAGGCTCCTCTGTCCTCTGCCGTCCTCCATAGTCCAACCAGATCTACGCCCACTGTGTCAAATGATGCCATCTAGCAATGCCAGAAACAAATTACGGTGACCCTAATAGAGCTTTCGTGGAAACTGAGATACAGTACAGTATTTTAAAAGTATTTTTATTAGTTCTCCCCTATCCACCCTGTGTTTATATGGCCAAATGGGGATTCAAACCCAGGTCTTCTGAGCTGTAGCCCTTCATTCTCCTTCGTGTTGTTTGGGGATGCACACTGATGGGTTCTGCGCCTGCGCTGAATCCTGAGCGGAGCTGGAAAGCTGATTGGATAAAGAGTTTTGAATGTGGGACCGCCCACCATGCCCAACCCCTTTAGGCGCCATTTCGCGCTCTCCCCTCAGTTTGCTTTTTTCCGCTGCGCAAGCAGGAGCCTGGAAAAAAAGCTGTGAGTACTTTACTGAGACTGTCTCAGAATCTTCCAATTTTTCCAACCTACAATTTTTCTCGGACCAGGGGACTTGATCCCTTGGTCCTCGTGTGGCTGGGGCTCGCCCTCAGCCGCCGGTAAAACAAAACAAAAAAAAAAACCAAGAAGGAAACCGTTCTTTCCTGCAATCTCGTGCCGGGGCTTCCCGGCCGGGATAATTTTTTCTCTTCGGCCATCTACCTCGGTGGATGGCCTCAGCGGCAGCGTTCAAGCACTGTCCGTCCTGCAAGAGAAAGTTCCCTAGTTCGGACGGACATGTGCGCTGCCTCCGCTGCCTCGGGGAGAGCCACCAGGTCCAGACCTGCGAGGTGTGTAGAGGCTTCTCGAAGGCCGCCATCAAGAACCGCCAGTACCGCCTCCAAGCCTACCTCATGGAGGCCGCACTCGCACCACCGCCTCCCCCAGCTCCAGAGCAGGCCGCTGCCTCAACGTCTACTCCTTCGACTTCTGCTCCTTCTTCACGGCCGTCGGCCTCCGAACTGTTTAGACGGAAGAAGGAGCAGGAGAAGAAGAAAAAAGACAAGAAAGAGAAGAAGAAGCGCCGTAGCTCTACGTCTTCTCTCCCGCCGACCCCGGGACCGGCTCACCCCTCGCCGCCACGCTCCCTAGCATCCGCCCCGGTTGCAGCCCCACCTACGCCGGGCAGGATGCCGGTCGATGTCCGGGAAACCACACCGGAGAGGGCCCCCAGCCCTCCGCCGTCGCCAGAGGCCCTTCCACCTCCACCGCCGCGACGATCTACCTCTCTTCGTGACCATTCCGTGGCTCCTGGTCTGGCTTCCGAAGCGCCACCCCAGTTGAGCCTCATCGCCCCGTTTATCGAGGCGATGGTGCGGAAGCTGCATGCCGAGCTCCAAGGCCCTCGACCGACACCATCCGCGTTCGTGGAGCACCCTCTGCCTCCCGAACCAGCCACGGAGGCACCACCGCTCCGTGACGAGGGCCCGGCACCGAAGAGACAACGAGTGGAACAGGCGCGGTCGGAGGCCTCTCTCCCTCCGTACCAGCTGCCTTTGCCGGGGAGCGATCCGAGATCCACCAGGCCGTACTGGTCGGACTCGGACCCCGAGGCCTACCTGCCACCGCCCAGCGTCTCGGTGCGGTCAGGAGGCTCCGACGACTCGTCGGACCAGGAGGAGGAGGATCGGCCACCACCGGTTGCGGTTGACAAATCCCCGGACAATAACATTGGCTCCGTCCATGGCTCCCAACCGGAGGACCAGAAAACATACACGGCCCTCATCACCCGCCTTGGATCCACGCTGGGGATCCGGGCGGAGGCTCCCCTGGACGAATGCGAAGATGTCGTCTGCGGCTTGGCCGACCGGAAGGAGCTAGTCCCCGTCCGTCTGGGACTACTCCCGAAGATCGCCAAGGCGGCCAAGGAGATCTGGAAGAGACCTGTCTCTTCCCATTCGGTGTCCAACAGGGTGGACTCCATGTACAGACTGCTGGAAGACTCCGACTTCCTACACGTCCACCCGGCACCGAACTCCCGAGTGGTGAAAGGCTCCCAACACCGGACACCGATTAGTAGCACCCCCGTTCCGTCGACCCAAGAAGGGAAGAAACTGGACCCACTGGGCAGGAAGGTCTACGCCAATGCCTCCCTGTCCTTCCGTGCGTCCAACTACGCGACGGCCATGGGGGGCTACCAGTGCCGACTGTGGGAACAAGCGGAGTCCTTCAAGTCACTGCTTCCGCCGGACAAGCGAGCGGACTTCGAGCGGGTCTGCATGGAGGGAAACCAACTCGCTCTCCAGCAGATCCGTACGGGCCGCCACGTCACGGAGTCAGAGGCGAAGAATCTGGCCTCTGCAATCCAGCTTCGTCGCCACGCCTGGCTCCGCTCCGCTGACTTGCAAGACGACGTGAAGCGGCTGGTGGAAGAGCTCCCCTTCGACGGTGAGGGCCTCTTCGCCAAGGAGACCGACACCTCCTTGGGAGAGCTGAAGGGGGACTACGCCACCATCAAACAGCTCCGCCCTCCACGCCGTGGGTCCCACCGTTACCAGCAGGACCAACCGTCGACGTCCCAGGCGGGTCCGTCCTACCAACCTCGCCCACCGCAGAGGCAAGGCGACTACTCCCGGTACCAGCCCTACCGGCCACGACCACAACCCAGCCGCCCACGCTACCAGCAGCGTCACCAGACTGGTAAACGCACGGAACGGAAGGGCAAACAACGTGTTTGACTCTTCCGTGACCGAGACTCTACCCTACCGTCCCCTCGCCAACTACCTATCGGCCTGGTCTGCCATCACCACAGACCGATGGGTTTTAACCATCTTAGACTCTGGCTACGCGATCGAGTTCAGGAAATGCCCTACTGTCGGACGGGTCCGCGTCACCGATCCGTCCCCACCGCTCCAGGAAGAACTATCAGCTCTCCTAGAGAAGGGCGCCATAGAACCGGTTGCAGCGTCGGAGTCTCACGAAGGGTTCTTCTCCCGCTACTTCCTTGTGGACAAAAAAGACGGGGGGACACGTCCAATACTGGACCTCCGTCTCCTCAACAAGCACATCGACGCGAGGAAGTTCCGGATGGTAACTCTTCATTCCATCCTCCCACTGATCAACCACGGGGACTGGTTCACCGTCATCGACCTGAAGGATGCCTACTTCCACGTATCCATCAGGAGGGAACACCGCCGATTCCTACGCTTCCAGATCGGCGGCGACGTCTACCAGTACACCTGCCTACCCTTCGGCCTCTCCACCGCTCCGAGGGTATTCACGAAGTGCATGGCGCCGGTGGCTGCTCATCTTCGGCTGCAAGGCGTCCAGGTGTTCCCGTACATAGACGACTGGTTGGTCTGCTACCCAACCCAACAGAAAGCCAAGGACGATGTTGCCCATTGCCTGGCCCTTATGCAGAGTCTCGGTCTACGGGTCAACTACAAGAAGTCTCAGTTGACCCCCACTCAACGAATAGACTACATCGGAGCCGTATTGGACTCTCTGGCTCTGAGAGCCTACGCTCCCCCCAAACGTCTGCTCGACATCCGCACGGTAGTGGCTCGGATCCAAGGCAGTCGTCGCGTCCGTGCCAGGGACGCTCTCCGCTTACTAGGACTCATGGCGTCGACCACAGCAGTGATCTCGCACGCCAAGCTCAAAATGCGGTCGCTCCAGTTGTGGCTCCTAGCCTCCTTCGACAGCACCCACGACAACCTCGGGAAGTGGCTCACACCGACCCCCGAACTGCGGGACCAGCTGAACTGGTGGACAACGGACCGCAACGTGACCGCTGGGAAGCTCTTCACCCTCCCCGCGCCATCCGTCCAGGTCACCACCGACGCGAGCACACACGGATGGGGTGCGTGCTGCCTCGGGTTACGGGTCCACGGCATCTGGACGCCCGCGGAAGCCGATCGCCACATCAACTTCCTCGAGCTGTTAGCGGTATGGAAGGCGATGAGGTCCTTCAGACTGTCCCTAGCAGGCCGCGTGGTGCAGATCGCTTCGGACAACACCACGACCCTAGCCTACCTCAACCGGCAAGGAGGGACCAAGTCCCTCTCCCTCCTTCACCTGACAGTCCAGATCTGGGAGTGGTGCCTGAAGGTACATGTGTTCCCCATCGGTGTCCACATCCAGGGCACGCTGAACTTAGAGGCGGACTCCCTGAGCCGCAAAGGGACAGCGATGCACGAGTGGGAACTGGACGGATCGGTGTTCGACCGCCTATGCCGACGGTGGGGCACACCGAGCCTAGATGTGTTCGCGACACAGATCAACACCAAGTGCCGCCGTTACTGCTCCCGGGCGGGGATCGGCCACGGATCGGAGGGCGATGCCTTCATGGTGCCGTGGCACCAGGAACTGTTGTACATGTTTCCTCCGATCCCTCTCATCCAACGGGTCCTGGTACGGATCCGTGCGGAGAACGCCTGGACAATCCTGATCGCCCCATCCTGGCCGCGCCAGCCGTGGTTCCCGCTACTCCAAACCCTGGCTTGCGACCGCTTCCGCCTACCCACCGATCCGAACCTCCTCAGCATGGAGGACGGTCGGATCCTCCACTCGGATCTGCCGAGCCTACACCTGACGGCCTGGCTTATCCGCCCGACATAACACGGATCCTTGAACTTTCAAGGAAACCTTCCACGCGAAAGTCCTATGATGCCAAGCACCGTCGCTTCATAGACTTTCTAGCATCCAGTGACCGCACCGTGGACTCGGCATCCCTGCAGGACGTCATGTCCTACCTCCTGCACCTGGCTGAGTCAGGATCTGCACACTCATCCTTAAAGGTCCACTTGGCTGCGGTGGTAGCCAAGGCCCCACCTTCATCAGTATTGTCCTCCGCTTTCAGAGACAAGACTGTTAAAAGATTCCTCCAGGGACTGCGTAATGCCTACCCTCCAGTGAAGATACCACCTCCTCAGTGGTCCCTCACTGCTGTGCTCACCGCGCTCACGAAGGCGCCCTTTGAGCCCATGGCTACAGTGGACATTAAGTTTGTTTCTTACAAAACTGCCTTTCTCGTAGCCATCACCTCTGCCCGGAGGGCAGGAGAACTGGCAGCCCTGCGGTCTGACCCTCCTTTTCTCAAGTTCTACCCCGATAGGGTAGTATTGCACCCGGACCTGGCCTTTCTGCCCAAAGTCCTGACTGAATTCCACCTGGCCCAGTCCATCACGCTTCCAGCATTCTTCCTGAATCCTTCGTCTGCACAAGAGAGAGTGTGGCATTCGCTGGATGTCAGGAGGGCCTTGCTGTTCTACACACAAAGGACTGCGTCCTTCAGGAGAGCCAAGCAACTGTTTGTGGCCTATGGTGGCAGGTCCAAGGGACACTCTCTGTCTGCCCAGAGACTTTCCAAATGGATCTCAAGCACCATCTACTTGGCCTATGAGATGTCATCTCTGCCACCCCCGCCTCATGTCCGGGCTCACTCCACCAGGACATTGGCTTCCTCCACTGCGTTCCTCGAAGGCATCCCGATGGAGGACATCTGCAAGGCCGCTACCTGGTCCAGGTCCTCCACCTTCATCACCCACTACCGGGTTGACACAAGGTCTGCTTCCGATGTCAGACGGGGCAGATCCATCCTGACGGCTGGTCTCCGATCCTCTTCGCTGATGACCGCCCATCCATGATGCCATTGCGCTCTCCTACATCTCAGGACGCCGGCTGCCCACCATCCAAGTAAGTGAGCTTGCTAGTCACCCATCAGTGTGCATCCCCAAACAACACAAAGGAGAAGGACAGGTTTCACTTACCAGTAACTGTCGTTCTCCGAGTATGTTGTTTGGGGATTCACACAACCCAACCCTGCCTCCCCTCAGGGCTGCCGGCCTGAGATGGCCTTAGGCTTAGCGGGCAGCTTTAATATCAAACTGAGGGGAGAGCGCAAAATGGCGCCTAAAGGGGTTGGGCATGGTGGGCGGTCCCACATTCAAAACTCTTTATCCAATCAGCTTTCCAGCTCCGCTCCGGATTCAGCGCAGGCGCAGAACCCATCAGTGTGAATCCCCAAACAACATACTCGGAGAACGACAGTTACTGGTAAGTGAAACCTGTCCATCTATCCACTATGACCCATTGGATATACTGTACTTGTCCTTTAATCTTCTTTTGTTTTGATGAATAAAGTCTGTGTGTAGAGCTTGGGTGCCTTCTTTTCCTCCAGCTTTTGCTCTCAGAAGTTACAGAGTTGGTTCTTGCACTGTGTAAAACCATAGTATGATTGGTTTTTACATGGTGTAAAATCATGGTATGTATGAAACTGGAATGAGACTCAGGCCTATATGCTTTCTTTGACTTTTTGTGTGGCAAAACCGAGAATTCCTTGAGATGCTGTTTCGTTTCTTTCTTCTGTCTCTTTAATACTGTTGCTTTTGAAGCAATATCTGTGGAAATCTATCCAAGCTTCAAAATGAAATTGTAATAGTAGTTCCTTCTCATGCCACTGGGCGCCCATCTCAACCACTACGGGATATCAGGCTCCTCATTGCTTCTTTGGCAATAATGTTTTACAGGGCTAGGGTGCTAACCAGATGCCCAACATCCTCCTTTCTCTTCCGGATTTAGGACCAGCAATGATGGAGTTCAATATGAAATAGCTATATAAATCCCTGTTTGGCCATGAAAACTCATGTTAGGGTGGGATGGGACTGGTAAAACCACTCCATAAATATTTCACATACCTTGAAAATCCTATTCAGGTCCCCGTACAATGGATGGTGGTGGTGTGTGTGTCAATATATTGGCAGTGCTTTGTGGAATTGACTTAGGCTTCTGGGAGTTAAAGTCCAAAAACCAATGGATGAGAAACCTGGTGTATAGCAACAACCAAGTACTTTATTGCTTGTATTTAAGGTGTCATCTTATGAGAACCCTGTACATAAATTTGCTTGCAAACATTTTGTTCCCATTGTTTATTGCCTCTAAATAAAATATATAATTTTAAGGCATATCAGAAAACAAAATAAAAAACACTGTAGCACTTTAAAGACTAACTGCTATATTTTTATTGTTAGCTTTCATGGATCAAGTCCGCTTCTTCAGACAAGGAGTGAAACTTACAGGCATGGTTTATATATATCAAATTCAGGGGTCAAAGGGAGAAGGGCCTGCTCAAGCAGGCAAGCACAACAATACAGCTTCCCACAGATTATTCAGATTAGCTCTAAATGTCTCCCTTTCAATCTCAAAGGTGCGGAGAAAGCCCATTCTGGTCTCCGATCAACCTTTGACCTGCATGTCAGAAAACAAACAAAAACACTGTACTTGGTTACTTCCTCTTTTGCTAAAAAGAATTGGCAGGAACGTTGTAATATAATATATAAAATATCTAACAGCATATAGCAATCTATGTATCAAATTTTATAATGTCCCAGAAACCCTTCGCTAATATTTAATCCCCTGCGATGGTTGTCTAACAGATGGATGTATTTGATTTCTGTATTTGATTAAGAGCTAATCTGAATAATCTATTGTTGCTGATGGCTGTGGGAAACTGTATTGTTGTGCTTGCCTGCTTGAGCAGGCCCTTCTCCCTTTGACCCCTGAATTTGATGTATATAAACCATGCCTGTAAGTTTCACTCCTTGTCTGAAGAAGTGGACTTGATCCATGAAAGCTAACAATAAAATTATAGCAGTTAGTCTTTAAAGTGATACAGTGTTTTTATTTTGTTCTCTGATATGCCTGAACCACAGACTAACATGGCTACTATTCCAAAAAATATAATTTTCAATTACTTTATAAGAGAGTAGTGTGTTCCTGTGAAAAAGGCTTATACTGTATTAATTCTTACTGGATCATAAAAGGCTATTGGCATGATACTTTAAGGCAGCTGCTAAATACAAAGTAAACAGTGGAATTTCAAATTCATGGATGTTTTGATGGATGGATTCTGACAGTTGTGTACCTGAGACATGCTTAGAAGAAGGGAATAGTAAACCACTTCTGCATATTCTCTTCCTAGAAAACCCTGGAAAGGATCAACATAAATCAGAATTTACTTGATGGCACAAAACTATTTATTATTAGTCAAGAAGTAAAAATGGATTATTGGCTTTAACTGCCAATTGAGCCTATTTCATCCAAAAAGAAGATAACTTCATTATATTCTCCTGAGGTGGTGGTTGAAGGCTGTATGGAAAGATTTACTTTTCCTTTTTTAAAAAAAAGCTCATTTCTAAAATAAGCTTCTAGAGTACTGAGATACATTAAAGCTGAAATGGAGGGGAACCATGATCAAGTAGAATAAACAACTTGAAAAGGCTGAATTTGCTTCATGGTGTGTGTGAAAAACCAGTTAGCTCTGATAACATGTGCTCAGAGGCCTGTGGTGCAATAAAGTAATAGCAAGGAAGACCATTCTTGAATTTTATCTTGCACTGAAAGTAGCCATAAAATCTATGCACTGCATGTGGATTTCAGTCTTTCCAGCATAAAAAGGGGATACCTGAGAGCCTGATAAGAGAGATTCACCATTATAGTGTTAAAGACCAACAGCATATGTACAATATTAAAATGTTTCATTGGAAGATAGGTGCACCTGGACTTGGTCCTATGTAGAGCAGATCCAGAGAAATCAAGGGAATTGATGATGATGATGATGATGTGATGTCATGTTGTTTCTTATTTATAGAGGCCCTTTCTAGGCTTTACTAAGTAGAGATACTCAGAATTAGCTACAATTTCCTTCTTCTGGAGATTTCCTGGGACTGTACAGCTTACCCAGGTCTACACAGGCTGGCTCTACTCCCAAGAGGCACACTGGAGAAATTGAACTCTCAACGTCTGGCTCTGAAGCTATCTATCTGAGCTATCCAGTTGGCTATGGAACTTACTAATCTTAAGTACAGTGTACTGTATGTCAAAATTCGGATCTGACTACGGCCTGTCAAACATCCATACACCTGGTCCCTTTCTTTGTAGACAGCCATGTTCCCTTGGGGTAGCTTTGTAGAACACCATCTGTCTAAAATTATTTTTTTTAAAGAAAGAAAATGCATTACAATATACAGTACAGTAATACCTTGGATAACGCTAAGACTTGGTTCCACAAGTCTTGGTGCTATCCGATTTTTTGTGTTATCCGATGGGATGGATCGGATAACGTTAAAGCTCCATAGAGATACGTTGTAACCGCACAGGCTTTAGCGGTTGTTATCCGATCCATCCCATAGGACCTTAACGTTATTCAATTCAATTCTCCACCCCAGATTGCTTAACGTTATGCAATTTTAGCGTTATCCGAGGTAATGTTATCCGAGGTATTAGTGTAACTGATTTTCAAGAGATGAAATATCTTCGCATGTTACTAAAGATAATGAGATCACTTTTTCTCATGCTTTTTGCTATTATTTTTTTATGTCAGAAGAGGCTCCTGACAGCTGCTGTGTAATTCTAGAGATCTGAGAAATGTACAGTGGTAGAGCACTTAAAGAGCATAATGCATTCCATGGGGTTGCTCTTTAAGTGAGTTTGCTCTTTAAAGCGAAACACCATTGTAAGTGATCAGTTGTGATTTCGGGGGGGGATTGTGAACCCCGATTTAGTTGTTAAGTTGAGTTTTTGGTTGGTTTAAGTTGTTAAGCAACCATTTAGAGAAAATTCTGCTCTTTAAGCGAGTTAATCTCTAAGCAAGGCACTCTTTATGGGAGGCAAGCTATGAGAAACCTGGGGAACATAGTTAAAAGTAGAGACATCACCTTGCAAACAAAAATCCACATAGTCAAAGCAATGGTATTCCTGGTGGTAATGTATGGTTGTGGGAACTGGACCATAAGGAACGTTGAATGCAGAAGAATAGATGCCTTTTAAATGTGGTGTTGGAGGAGAGTTTTGAGAGTCCCCTGGACAGCAAGGAAAACAAATCGGTCGGTTTTAGGAGAAATCAACCCTGACTGCTCCTTAGAAGGTCAAATAGTAAAGATGAAGCTAAAGTATTTTAGGCATCAAATAAGAAGAGAGGATTCACTTGAGAAAGCCTTGATGATGGGAAAGGTGGAGGACAAGAGAAGAAGGGGGCGACTAAAAATAAGATGGTTAGATGGTATTGTAGACACAGTGGGCACAGAGCTGGGCGGGTTGAGGAAGATGATGGAGGACAAAGGTGCCTGACGTACAGTGCTCCATAGGGTCTCAAAGGGTCAGAATTGACTATGTGACTGAACAACAACCTCTTTCTCTAGGGCTGAGGAAAAATAACAGCTTAATTAAGGGTGTGGCTATGCTAGAATGTCAAATCAGAATGACTCAGTTTTGTTTCCATGTGCTTTAAAACTGGTAATGTATGATGCCATGGAATATGTGCATTTGAAAATCAAGTTGCTTTAATACAGTCCATAAAAGGAAGGCTAAAGGTAGAACTAGATGAACAAAGGAAGGATGGGCTCTAAAACACACTCTCTCCCTTCTGCAAAAAGCCACATTTGGGTTTCCAAGTTTGTGGGTGAGTAGTAGAAGGATCCCTGCAACAAATTTTTAAGTGTAGCAAATCCCACATTTTTTGACAGTTTAGTCAGGTGCTAACAATGCTGCAGTAGCTCAAGTCGCTAAGATGGTGACTGGGAAGCAGAAGGTCAGCAGTTCGATACCTGAATACTGCAGGACTGAATGAGCTCCCGTCTTTGTCCCAGCTCCTGCCAACCTAGCAGTTCGAAAGCAAGAAATTGCAAGTAGATGGCGATGGTATCTGACCCCGATTAGGCTGCATCAGATAGATAATAGGATGAGCAATAAATGTTGGCGATGTAAACAATCAACGGGGACATATGTACATATGTGGTGGAGTTGTAATGTGTTAAAGGAATTCTGGGGGAAAATAGAAAGGGAAATGAAGAATATATTTGATATGCAGCTGGAATTGGGGTCGGATACAGTATTGCTAACAGATGTGGATAAATTTAAAATGAGTAGCGATGAGAAAGAATTAATGGCTGTGATGTTGTCAGCGGCCAGGCAATGTATTGCAAAGAATTGAAAAAATGATGTACAGTAATACCTTTGATAACGTTTACCTCGGATAACGCTAAAATTGCATAACGTTAAGTAATCTGGGGAGGAGAAATGGTTCGAATAACGTTAAGGTCCTATGGGATGGATCGGATAACAACCGCTAAAGCCTGTGTGGTTACAATGTATCTCTATGGAGCTTTAACGTTATCCGATCCATCCCATAGGATTTTAACATGGATCGGACAACACTAAAAATCGGATAACACCAAGACTTGTGGAACCAACTTTTAGCGTTATCCGAGGTATTACTGTATTGTTAAATATACAGGATTGTTATAAAGAAATGTGGGAATTGGCACTTAATAATAAGCTTACATATGAATTGAACATTAGAAAGAGTATAGTTCAAGTAAATAGATTCTGGAGAACTTGGAGATGATTTGTGGAATATGCAATTGTTTAAAAAAAAGGGTATTGAGCCTGTACCAGATCAAATTAGTTTTTGGAAACTATAATTTGATGTAATCTCCCGGACATTGTATATAGCACAAGGGTGATGTTAAAAGATTGATTTATAGCCATGTGGGAAGCAGAGTACCTAAAAATTGTACTAAAAATTTAATTTGAAAAGCTTTGATATTAATGATGTATTTTTTATTTTTGTTTTCTTTTATATACATTATGTGTATTATGTATGATTTTCTATTGAGTCGGGGGATTGTATGTTTCTTCTTTTTTTGTATGTTTTTCTTCCTTTTTTGAAAACCTATAAATAAATTTTTTTTTAAAAAAAGAAAGAAATTGCAAGTAGATAAATAGGGACCACTTTGGTGGGAAGGTAACAGCGTTCCGTGGACTCTGGTGTTTAGTCATGCCTGCCACATGACCATGGAAACGTCTGTAGAAGCAGACAGCGCTGGCTCTTCAGCTTTGAAACAGAGATGAGCACTGGCCCCTAGAGTCGGATACGACTGGCTTTCGAGTAAGGAAAATCTTTACCTTTAACATTACTTTGAAGATGAAACCTTCAAAATACTGTGCCGTTGTTCATTTTGTCCCATTTGAGAGGGAAAAACTCCACAAAACTAACATAAATGTTAAAATTAATTGGTTATTTTTAAGCTCTGCTTGGTGACATTCCTCTAAAATTAGATAAATGTGACTCTTTTAAAAGAGGCATTGAATTGTTGTCTTCCTAAGGTGATTTTCCCCCTTGTACTCAAAAGAGAAGATACTTTCTCTCATGTATTTGAATCACTATGTTTACTAAAAATGTCAAGGAAAATTAAACAAACTGAATGCAAGTACTGTAATTAAAAGGCTGCTTAAAATAGCTCTCTGATATTATTTGCTGATAACATGTTCATACAATTGAACACAGAGGAAGAAAAATACCTGCTGCTGTTTCCAATTACAGATACAGTAATTAAAATGTTTCTAAGCCTTTATTTTTTGGAATTTTGAACTTTTATGTCTTATGTCAGTATATAGTCAGTGTATAGATGGCATGTATTCAACAACAAACCAATGTTTTCTTGCTGTGACATAACAGGGTTATATGTGTAATCACAGGAGACTGTAGTCCCGTGGTTCCCAATGTGGGGCACATGCCCCATGGGGAGGATGTTTGAGCATGGGAACCATGGGTTTAGACCACGTTAATGGCTGTTTAGGTTCCTTATACATGAATAGGAGTTCACGTTTTGAATTATAAGAATTATATGTCATGGGGAGAGGATCAGAATTTTAGAGATTCTTCAGTGGGGCATGGCCCAAAATGGTTGAGAACTACGGATGTAGTCTCTAAACCTAGTGCAGTGGTGGCGAACCTATGGCACATGTATAAGAGGGGACACTCACAACCGTCTCTGTGGCCATGCATGTCGTCACCCCAGCACAGAGTTCACTCCGCCCCTCTGCCCAGCAGCCCAATAGGAGAGCTTCCACGCTTCCCCCAGCACAGAATTTGCCCCACCCCTCTGCCCAGCAGCTCAATGGGAGTGCTTCCTCCCTCCCCCAGCACAGAGTTCACTCTGCCCAGCAGCCCAGTGGGAACGCTTCCTCCCTCCCCCCAGCACAGAGTTCACCCAGCCCCTTTGTTTGGGCACTCGGTTTCTAAAGGGTTCGCCATCACTGACCTACCTGGCGTGAACAACCTCTGTCAGAACAGCAGCAGCCAACCTTTTGAGAGCCGCTGTCACTGCTCTTGGTGCAGCATTACATTTTACGTTACTATCTCTGCCTGGATTTTACCTTAGTTTCTACAATAAGGAAAGAGTCAGAGAAGGACAGGTATAAAATGTGAAGGCCAGTGAGAGTCCTAGAGAGATTGCTCCTTTACTTTGGATCCAGGCACATGCTGGGCCACCGGGATACCGGGACAGGCGGCCATGCCACCTCGGCAGTTTCCACTTTGGCTCCTTTCGCCGGCCTCCCCTCTGCCCTGTGGGAGAAAGTCCAAAGCACTTCAGCAGTGGAGTAGAGATAATCTAAGGGGGCAATGGCGCTTTAAGTTATGAGTTCTAAGTAGAGGCATGCAGCCCCCCATCCCAGTAAATCGGCCGCCTAGCGGGCCTGTTTGGATCACTCAGGAGGCAGTGCTCATATATTTCTGATTTTTTAAAAGGCAAGATGGAGAGACATTTTTGTACTTCTGTGTTGTGTCACGGATTATACAGCACAGAAACATTTTGTGCTTGCTGCATGTTTCAAAAGTTGCTTTTTTCCTCTACAAGCTGGTTACTTGGTTTTTTAAAATATATGTTCTTCCTCTTTTTATCTTTATATTTACAATTATTTTTTTCTTAAAAGATGCATTTGAAAAAAATAACTCAATATGGGGTCTGATTATGTTCGCTTTTATAGCCCATTATCTTCCAACAGTGTGCAAAAAGATCTGCTGTTGCATTCAATATTGACAAGGATCCAAACATAGGACATGTGTGTGGGAGTGGAAACACCTTTCCCGCAGCTGGAGATTTATTTGGGTCGGATACTTTCCCACTGGAATACCTGGATGGGTATTCCCGTCCATGCACCTCTATTTAGAACCCATAACTTAAAGGGCCATGCCACCTTGGCAGTTTCTACTTTGGCTCCTCTCGCCGGCCTCCTCTCCACCCTGTGGGAGAAAGTCCAAAGCGCTTCAACAATGGCGCAGAGATAATCCGAGGTGGCATGGTCCTTTAAGTTATGAGTTCTAAGTAGAGGTGTGTGGCCATTCATCCTAGTAAATCGGCAGCCCAGCGCAGGCCTGTTTGGATCACTGTCTGATAAATTGACCAACAACTTGACTCTTCAACATGAGAAGCATTGCAGTGGAAAACAAAGACCTATGTCAGTGATGGCAAACCTTCTTACTCCAGGTGTTCTTGGACTTCAAATACCAGAAGTCCAAGCCAACACTCCTGCTGATCAGGGCTTCTGGGAATTGACGTTGAGGAACATCTGGAGTGCCAAGATTTGCCACCACTGACCTATGGCATGTCACTAGTTCTCTCACACAGGTGCACAGAGGCTGAGATTCTGTGGCTTAGCAAAAGCAAAGTTGTAAATTTCAGCTGATTTCTGTCTGGAAATTAAGAAGTCCCTGCTTTATTCTTGTATGAAGGCAGTGTGAGCCTGCATTTCTAAGAATCATGACAAGACTTTTTATTTGCTAGGTATGAACAGAATAAAATGTAATACTTTTCTTATGTCTACCGAGCAGGATTTCATCCATTGCATTTTTTGAACTCGGTGTGCAGGGAGATTGTTCATAAATAGTCTTTGCTGAAGTTCTATGTGTAGTAAAGTAGTTTATTCAGTAGATATCTTTAGTATGGTTATTTAACATGCACATAATCAGATGTGCCACAAAGAAAAGTTAAAAGATCACGGATTAAGGGTGAGCATAAAATGTTGGTGGACGAGGGCAACATTTGCTGATAGTCATGGTTTTGGGCTCAACAGACATTCAGTGTAGCTAGGCCATGACAGCATGTAAGTACTGTACAGGTACTGTATTATGTTGTCTGTCATGCTTCCAAAATTATTTAAGAACTTTAAAAACCTGTCGTAGACTTCATGGCAAATGGTTACAAAATTACCAGGCTGGATCGATATGTTTAAGCTGTCATATATTTAAGATTTAATTGTTAGTGGAATAATTTACAATAATGTGGAACTAGTAAAACTGTCATACTGGCCTAACTAAAGTTTCTTTGAAAACTGCTATGCCCTATTTTGTAAGATAGCTGTGGTTTTCAAGATAAATCAACCAATCTGATCTCTGTGATATCTGAAGCCAACAAGAGATTTATGTTAGGTTTCAAGGATGGTGCAGGGCCATAGCCAGGATTCACAGGGTGGGGGATATTTTTTCAGGAAGGGGAACAATCTCTTTCACACATATGCACGCACGGGCATGCACACTCACACAATTGGAACTTTACGGGGGGAGCAGGCTGTTAGCTGGGGGGGCTGATCCCCCCCCCGCCACCCCCTGGCTATGGCCCTTGGTGAGAAGATGTTGGTATCCTGTGTACAAGCTGAATGGTAATTTAGAGAGGCATGCTGGAACCATAATGATTGTTTAATGAACTGTAACATAGATGTGACTGTACCCTAAAAACATCTCATCTACTAACCCTACTAGCCATCTGTCGGGCTTGAAGTGTGGCTTACTGTTTCTTCATACATGTCCACCTCGCCCTCTTAGAAAAAACTTAACAAAATTCAATCCCAAATCAGTGTAGCAATGAGTGAGTTATGTCCAATTAGCCTAATTATACATTTCTAAATCTCCATATTCCCTATCAGCTGTTCCCACAAGTTTCTAACATGCTTGACAGTCACCAAAGAAGCAGCCTCTCACTTTTATGTCTCTTCGCATATAACAGAGCAAACCAATTTAACAAAAACTAACTGGCATTTTGGGGGTGTGGGGCTTTTCTTAACCTGCATGCTGAGAACTCCTGAAACAATAACAACATATACAGTACTGCTATCACTGTTGCTCATCCTACTTGTTCCATGTGCTGGATAACCTCCTCTTTATTTCTAGTAAGATGACATGGTCACTGTAAACTCCTCAAGGTTTATTTACTTGTCCCATATCTTTCTTACTGCTGACTTTGTAATGTTTTCTGGCTGCGACTTTCCATTTGAACCTGCTTACTCCCTTAGCCCAAGGGCAGACAGAAAGTAAATCTTTATCTACTGCTGTGTCTCTTAGAGATTTATTCACAGTAGGTAAACAAGCATTTCTTATTCCCAATTGTTTAGCAGCAGGAAATCTAAATTGTATACCATGACCCCAGTTTGTCCAGTTGAAAGGAACAAAGCTTGGTTAATGAGGACTCTTTGTAGAAACACCATTTCGTTCTGGTGTTCAAATCTGATTCAAAGTCTCAATTTTCTTTAATAAGTCAGCAACATCAACAAATGTTTTAGAAGACCACAAAATGTATGTTAAGAAAAATTCACATCTTGGAACACAATAAATTCCCCAGAGTTCAGTGGCTTATTTATTTATTTATTTATTTATTTATTTATTTATTTAATCTTCACACTTATGTGCCGCCCTCCTCACGAATGATGGACCTTTGCGCCGCCGCCATTAGCAACACCTGTGGCTCGTTGACTGTATATTAATTTAATTAATTTTTAAGAACTTTTTGTTTTAGGATTATTGCTTACGAGATTGTGATTACCGTGTTATTTTCTGTCATGTAATATATATGTAATTGGAATATTTTGTATCTTATGTTACAGTGTGGTTTTGTTTCATTACACTGTATTTTGTAACTTGATTTCGCAGTGTGGTTTTTTAATTACACTGCTGTATTGTATCGTTTATTTATTGTATTATGTTATACTGTATGACCTGAACTATGTTATTTTTTGATTGCCTTTATGTATTGTCTCTGTAAACCGCCCTGAGTCGGTTGTACCGAGTAGGGCGGTATATAAATCAAATAAATGAATGAAATGAAATGAAATGAATGACTCAGGGCAGCGAACAGCAATTAAAAAACAATTAACAATAAAACTATGATAAAATCCCACCCATCTCTAGACAGCTAAAATCTAAAGATTAAAATCAAAACAATTAAGTTAAAATTCACTAACTAAAACTACCGGGGGGGGGGGGGGCAGTCAGATTAGCCAGCCGGCTGGGATAACTGACTGGCCTGAACCCCACACCTCCCCTGCCAGCCAAGTCTTCACACCCTTTCTAAAGGCCAGCAACTCTGTCTGGAGAAGCAGTTGGCAGAAGGTGCCATAGAGCCAGAGCAGACACAGAGAAGGTCCTCCTTCTGGTGCTAGAGAGATTTGCCTCTCTAACTGATGGTACAACCAGAGAGCCTCTCTGGTCTGCTCTGGTGAGATGGACAGATGTTCTTGGGGTGACGCGGTCTCTTAGGTATCCTGGCCCACTACCATGTAGGGCTTTAAAGGTAATAACCAGCACCTTGAATTGCACTATAATGCAAACTGGCAACCAGTGCAGCTCCTGGAGCAGTGGTGAGGCACAAGCATAGTGCCCACACCCCATCACGATCCGAGCAGCCTCATTCTGGACTAGCTGCAGCTTCCAAATGGTCACCAAGGGCAAACATGTGTAGAGCGTGTTACAATAATCAAGTCTGAAGGTGACCAGAGCGTGTGTGATCAAGTGTAGACAGGATAGTACCAATGCCAAAATCCTGGTGACATGTATTGTGAAAGCAGAGGGGGGATATGTAGTTTTTGAACGACAGCATAGTTATTCAATTGCCCATTCTAAATGTTGCATTCTGAGAGCTGTGGGTCTAAAATATACATTTCCTATCTCTATTGGAAAGCTTGGGCTGGACTCAGTGGTACATGTTCATGAGTAACAATCTTAAAATCAATCTGTGGAGCTCTGCAGTCATAAGTGTATTGGCTTGTGGTTATTTGCCAGAGCTTTTGAGATTTAAGGATCTTATCTTGAGCAGCTGCAGAAGTTTTGTAATCTGTACAGTTTAAGTAGTTTAAATAGATTAATTGCCTTAATCTTACTGTTATATATCCTTTAAAATAATCTTATTACTTTAAATGTTAAATCATTGATGTTACTCTTGTATATGGGGAAAGGGAATATTGTACATCTTATGTATTATTTATTTATAAATAGATAAATAAACACATGACTGTAACCAAGTTTAATTAAATGAGTCATATTTCTGAGCTCACATGGTTCCAGCTACAATACTAGATCATATTCATGCCTATTTAATAATAATTTACAAATTTAAGATCCAAACCACACACACCCCAAGCTAGGAATTAAATGATTGCAGTTAGATCTTTGGGCTAACTTGAATATGTGTAGAGTCTTATGAAATATTTGACTATATACTAATTGCTCATCCAAAGAAGGTCAAGAGTTCCATTTAATCCACCTAAGGCAAAAATGATTGCTTGACATTTGCTTCTGCTCTGAAGAAAAGCTGTATAAATATAGTGGCCTTTCCTTTTAAAGGTGCTCAATGTTCATTCCTGTTCACTGTGCAAAATAAATATAACTTTAAAAGAAAGGAATTGTGTGTGAGAGAGAGAGTGTGTGTGAGTGAGTGAAGGGGGGGGGGAGAGGTTCAAGACTGCACCCAAATTCTTGTGCAAATATGAATAGGACAATAGTGGAGTTAATGGATTAGTCAGGCTTTAGACAGCTAAATGTATGCTTTTATTTTCTTCCCCTTCTTGATCCTGAAAATGAGGCCATACTGAAGTACAGTGGATTAGCCAGTCCTGCAAAATTAAGTCACTGGGTATATGTTCCAAAATCCTTATCTGAAACGTCATGGTTAATTTCAGATGATTTCAAAAAATTCAGATATCATACATTATGGGTGGGAGATCAGTTAGCTTTCCAGATCCTTCAAGGTATAGTTCCCATGGTCACCTACCATTGGTGATGGCAAGTGGAGCGAATAATACATGTGGCTTTTTAATCCCAATAATTTAATTCAGGGGTGTCCAAACTATGGCCCATGGGCCAGATCCTGTCCCCGATGCCAATTCAACCAGCCCATATGGGTATGTTTTACTTCCGTTTCTGGGAGCGACAAGGGTGGCATGGGCTGGATGAATTGGCATTGGGAACAGGATCTGGCTGCCAGGCCATAGTTTGGGCACCCCTGGTTTAAGCAGAGAAAATGGCATCTTAAAATCTATCTCATCCTGTTGCAAATCAGATTTCAAGGTGCGTTTTACTTCCACTTCTGGTGGGAGGAATCACATGATCGGCCCGGTGAACTATGTGACCTGCCCGTGGCCCAAAAAGTTTGGGCACCCCTGATTTAATTATTGCTGTGTGTTGGCTACATACATAGCTCAATTGGTTAGATGTCTGTCTGAAGAATCAAAGCTTGGGAATTTGATTCCCCATTATGTGTCCCAAAAGAACAAGTCTGTGTTGCCCTGGAAGTACTATCCCAAGATGCTCACAAAAGCAAGGAATGGCAAACCATTTCTCTGTACTCTGTAGTAAGAAGACTCTGGAAAGGGTTGCCATAAATCATGCACTGTAATTATTATTTTAACTTTGATGTGTTGTGAATGTGGATGGACATCGATTGAATGGTTGAATGGGAACATGTTACAGATTTGTTCCAGGATAGAAGAACCACTTTATCCCTCACCTTGCCTGTTACTCTGTTGTTAGTGTTAGCTTTTGTCTGTTTGAGTCTATTTAAAGACCATGAAAAGTGAAGTCATGTGCTTTAGGGAGAACAAATCTTCCCACTGGAATTACTAACATTTTAGAAATCCAACTGTGCAAGATTATGTGGAGAAAGTGAGAATGACTTCAGACCTTGTGATGAGGGAGAGTAAACAGGGCAGAGTTAATAATGACTGCTTCCTTTTCTCGCCATCAATCATTTACCAGCTGCATCTTTTACTCACACTTTCTATAGCTTAAAATTTGTTTCCATGCCTGACCACTTCCTCACTTGTGCCCATAGCACTTTGTTCAGGACAAGAGTATTTCATAGCCTGTAGTATCTACCATTCGTCTGTATCAAATAGCCTGTTCAATGGTTTATTCAGAAACATTGTGTAGTCTCTGGTTTCATGAATGGATCTGCTTGCCTGACCTTTCTCATCTGTAAAGTACTTCTGTGGTACACTTTTCAGAAATGCAGAACCCTTGAGGCTAGATTATGAATTTATCCATATTTGACAGATTTCAGTATCTTCATGGAAATGCTAAAAATGCATTATTATTTTTTTCTAAGGAAGATAAGATTTATGGAATGGTATATGATGAACCAACAAGTCTGTATAGTAATCTTGTCTTCATTCATATCTTTGTCAAGAATTAAAAGTTCATTTTGTTCATTTACAATTAATGGCTTCAAAGTGATGTTAGTTTTCTCTGTTCTCTGATTCTGGGCTAGAAAAAGACAACTGTCTACAGATTACTTCATCAAGAAGCTGTTTCCTTGAACATTAGCCAGTGGAAGTAATCCTGCTTGATAACAAAGATGACAAAAATTTAATCTTTGTCAGATTGGCTAACAACATAGGGTTTATCTGTCCTATACAGCATGGGTTCCCAACCTAAGGCCTGTGGGCTGGATCTGGCCCATGGTGCCATTTCATATGACACCCCCACCTCTTCCAAGGGCATTCAAGAAACAAAATGGCCACCACTTAGAATCTGTTGGGACAAAATAGCCACCCCCATCATGAAGACAGGGCAAAATAGCTGTCCAGCCTTCAAAGCTGACTAAGAAAATATGACCTGGCCCTCAGTTTGAAAAGGTTTGGAAACCCCTGCTATACAGTCATAATAGTTTGATTCCACTTTAACTATCATGACTTTATGGTGTGGAATTTTGGGATTTGTAGTCTGGTGGAAGACAATAGCCTTGTTTGGATGTTCTCACTCACAATCCATCATCTATTAGCATATGAGAGCAGTAATGTTTCTCAAGAGGAAAAGGATGCTGATTGTGCTTAGGCTTGATAATGCAACCAAAAACCTAGATATTTCCTTGCTTATACTGTATGTACAAAATGATGAGGCGTCACTCAGATCCCTCAAGAAGGACGTGTGTCTATCTGTGTGCATTTCCTGCAATACTTTTGTCCGTCTAAATCAGCCCTTACTGGCATTCTTATGGCTTTCAGTCCTTCATGAAGTTTTTGCTATTATGGTATTTTATATAGAATAAATGACACCAGGTACCTAGTTATGTAACAAATTACTGAAAGGGGGGATAAAGAATATGTTCTATTAATTAGGATACATGTGCTGATTTTTAATGATCAAAAATTGTTTATACCCATCCTTTCTTTAAGTATTTCTAGTTAACATCTATACTCAGACAAATATAATTATACCACAGTGGGAGGACCAGTTGGACCTTTGTTTCAGATTTGGAAAAAAGAGTTTGAAGGGCAAAAATTCAGTTTTTTTTCCATCTCTCTGTTTTTATGTATAAGAAGGTAAGCTGGTCAAATAAGAAATCAAGCTCTCATTAATGGATTTTACCCAAAGGGAAATTCCAGCCAGCTTGAACTCAAACTGTGCTCCTGCTGTTCCCATAGCAATCAATGACAAGTCCAGGTGCTCATTATCTAGTTCTGCAGGTCACCTTTTGAGCAAACACTTTTCCTCCAGCTCTTTGACAGTATCCTTTAAAAGAAACATTTCTCCCCCATTTTCCCATTGTGCATTTTCCCTTCTTCTCAGTTGTCCTACAGTTTCTCATTACAAGGATTCATGGAAATTGAACAAGGTGTAGGTTGCAATCAATCATGTCTCAGAGCATCCCAGTTGTAATCGGGGACTGCAACCAGAAACAAACACCTTCATTCCGCTGCTCTCCTCAGCAGTATTTTCTTACAGAATGCGATAAATCCTCACCACAGAACCCTTCAACCTTGTATAAAATGCCGGAGGTCCATAGAAAAGTATTGTTCAGATGTAATATAATATGCTGCTTTTTAAAACTGTTTTTTTGTAAATGTCATCTTCCCAACCAGCTTGCCAAAATATTTAACCAACCTTGAGGTGACACTATGAAATGATGTGCAAAGAAGTTCAAACATTTTGTCATTGTTTTCATTTTCTAAAGTCTAGAAAGACATGGCATTTACTAAGCTATTTATTAAGGATATTTCAGAAATGAGAATATGCTCTGTAATACATGTATGATACATTTTACTTTATGATCATGTGGTGAGCATGGACAGTGACCTTGACCAATCCCTAAAGTTCACTGTCCCTGCTGCTTTTCTTACATGTGTTTAAAATCCTGGGCAACTGCAAAGTCCAGGTCTGATTTGAAGCTCCCTACCAGCTTATCATCAGGTGAGAAAGCATGTTAGGAAGAGAAACTGAAGATGATGGGGTGACCCTGAGAAGACTGGGGAGAAGCCTGTAAGGCAGGAGTTCTCAACCTTTTAAAGTTGGAGGCTGGGTCACACTCCCTCAGACAACTTGGGGGGGGATGGACAGCCATTTTGCCATTCCTCCAGCACACCACATAGCACTTCCTGTTGTGGTGGAGGCAGAGGGAGGCCACATGAAATGTGCTGCAGGGTGTGTGTGTTGAGGGGCTTATTGTGGAAGACAACCAAAGTAATCTGGCCTTATATTAACTGGAAATGGATCCAGAGTTTTCCCATCCTTGGCTCCTCAGATGCTCTTGGACTTCAATTCCTTAAAGCCCTGAACAGTTTTTATGTGTACTGACTTGAGCTTCTGGGAACTGAAGTCCAAAATCATTTGGGGGCCCAAGGTTGGAAAACATTGGTAGAGAACCCTGGTGGCCAACCTTGGCACTCCAGCTGTTCTTGCACTTCAACTACCAGAAGCCCAAGTTAGCATGCATGCTGATCAGGGCTTCTGGGAGTTAAAGTCCAAAAACAGTTGGAGTGCCAAGGTTTGCCATCACTGATATAGAGGATATTTCTTCTGATACAGTCTTGTTATATTGATACTCGGCGTTGAGTTGCTGGAGGCTGTGGCAGTCCATTGCAGTCCTGGTGTTAAATCCTGCATGTCTCATTTCATGTGTGCCGCAGGAGATGGCTCCGAGATCATAGTGTGTGGGTCACTTCATGGCAAGCTGGGATCCACCTTAAACAAATTCAGAGCAGTGACATTTTTCCTGCTTCAGGAAAAAAAATGCATTCTCGGATACGAATTGCAGTCAATGATGATATTGATACACGTTTGTGTATTTTAATGGATCTGGATTGGAAGTAATGAGGCAGTGTTGAGGTCTCTCAGGTTATTGCTTCTGAAGGATTTCAATATACACATGGAAATGGCTGTTTCTGGGCCTATCTTTGGGCCTATCAAAGCATGTGAAAGGCCCCAGACATGTGGCAGGACACACCTGACCTAGTTTTCTCTACTGGTCAGAAAGATTGTGTTCTGAGGGTGACAAACATGTTGATTGCTGCTTTGACATGGCCAGATTACTACCTGCTGTAATTTGGGTTGAAACTGGTAATTCCCCTTCATGCAGAGGCTGGACATATTAGAATGGCTAATCCTGAAGGCTACTGGATATGGAAGGCTCCCAGGGTGCCTTAGTGCGGTTTCCAACTGATCTGGTTTGTGCTCCTATCAAAGGACAGGTTGCCAAATACACAGAGTTGACCAGGGTGGTTGACATTACTGCTCCCGAGCACTTTCTCCACTGCAGAGCTGGATCCTCCCCATGGTTCACTAATAATTAGAGCTTTGTATGATGAAGAAGATGAGGAAAAGAGTAAAGAGCAAATAGCAGCAGCTTCCACCGATTATATTTAGCTGCAGTTAAGAAAGTGCCCAGAAAGTATTTACTGTATTTATTTATTTATTCAATTTGTATAGCCACCCCAATCGACATGTGAATCTAATGCAGTAAGTACTATGAAAAGAGATTGTAACATTAGATTAATCAGTGAGCCCTCAAATCAACAGGTGGAACATTATCAAGTTGTCCATGGCTTCACTGATCCTGGACAAGTATCTATCTATAACAAATTTCATAGCACATTTTAGAGCCAAAATTGAAGCCATCCTTGACTTTGACTCCTTTAGAGTGACAGTAGATTGATCTGAAATATCCAGTGCCCCATCTTATTTTGTTGCATTGGTTCCAACCTGTAACACTTAAAGAGGTTGTCAAAGCACTAGCACACTGTAACACCACTAGCTTTTTCCTCAACCGTTGGGCAAAAACATGATAATTGAGTGGGCCACCCATGTTATCAATTCTTCTTTAAAATGGGGTGTGTATCTCTCTTTTTGAAAAAGACTATTGTTCACCCTATTCTTAAACATATTTAACAATAGGCGACTTAAATAGGCTTGTTGTAAATATAGGCTTGTTGTAAATATGCTGGTGTTCCTGGCTCTCTCAGCACCTTTTGATACCATCAACCATGGTATCCTGCTCAGAGTGGTGGATCAGAGGCCTTGCACTGCACTGTTTCTGGTCCTTTCTCAACAGTTGTTTCTAGATGGTTTAGCTTGGGGGTGCTGTTTTGAACCCTTAGATCCTCCAAGGGGGTCACTCATCCACCCCCATTGCTATTTAACATCTATGTGAAGCCATGCTAAGTTCAAGTGTTAGCATTAACATATAAAGTCCTTAATGGTTTGGGACTTCATTACCTGTCAAACATCTCTTCCAAAGATCTAGTGACTGTCTCACCCAGTCTTCACTGGCCTTGCGTCTATGGGTAGCTACACTGAGAGAAGTGAGAAGAACATCTATTAGGCATTAGGCCTTCTCAGTAGTGACCCCATCCTTGTGGAATGTCCTTCCACTAGAGGTACACCAGACAGCTCTCCTTCTAGATCTTTAAGAATTTAATAAAACATGTGTTTAAAGAAGTTCTTGAAAATATACTTCCCCCAGGTAGAACCTTCTGTCCTGTTGCTAGAATTTTTTTGTTCTTTATTGACAGATGTCACCATTATTGATTTTGACTATTTTTAAAATGTATAGCTATGATCTATTTGTTCCTTTTGTTGAGTTTGGTTTAGGGATTAATTTTGTATATAGAACGGCACAGAACAGTGGGTTTTCACTAGTTGGACAGTATAATAATTGAATCAGTAATAAGTACAGTTGTACCTCGCTTAAAGAGCATAATGCGTTCCACAGGATTGCTCTTTAAGCGAGTTTGCTCTTTAAGCGAAACACCATTGTAAATGACCAATGGGGGGGGGGGATTTTGAACTCCGATTTATTTGCTAAGCGAGTTTTAGGTTGGTTTTATTTGTTAAGCAAAGCGACCATTCAGAGACCATTCAGAGTTATTCTTTAAGCGAGGCGCTCTTTATGCGAGGTTTGACTGTATTGTGAAATATAGTTGAAACATCATAGTTTACAAGATGGATGCTAGGATTTTTCAATCACCTTTCTTCCGCTGACCTGAGTCCTTTTTAAAAGAGGCATTTAAATGCTAGGGAATTTTTGTAAAATTTGCATGGATGATTTTTAAATTAATAGTTCTTGACACATATGGATTTTATATTGCACAGTAGTCATTTGATTAACTGAACAATGGACGAAACAACCATTAAAACAATGGGGCTATGGATATGAGATATGATAATTGCTTGTTAACACTTATTTTTTTCTCATTTGACACTATGTTCATAAACCCATCTTCAGTAATAATAATAATTTTGTGTCAGAAATTATTGTGGGTTGAAAGGATTTTTGTGGAAGAAACTCCATTCAGGGAATGCCCAAATGAGACTCCTTTCATGCCCCCAAGAGCTGGGACAGAGACAGGTTTCAAACTGCCAACTTGCCAGCCTTCCAGCTAACAAGGTGAGCTTCTTAATCACTGAGCCACTGCAATATAGTTAGAAGTAGTGGTCATGTATTTTATAACCTTACATTGGGGAAAGCAATGTTCTAATTAAAACTTTCTCAAACCTTTGCCTTGCATGTTTTGGATGACAGTTTTCACAACAACTTAATGCAGGCCATATTGGGACTTGAAGACCAATAGTCTTCACACTGCTTCAGATTTCTTGAGTTTGACTCATGTTTAGTGATGCTTACAGAATAAAACCTTAGGTTCCATTGATTTCAGTGGTTCTGCTCTGAGCATGACTAGATCTGGCTCTTCTTCTTCTGCCGTATCCGAATCCAAATACTGTATTGGCAATCAATATTAGTGATCAATTAGCCATGAAGACTGTCCTGAGAATATAATGTTGTCGCCTTTCATCTGTCTTCTGCACCACAGCACGATACCTGTACCAGTGAACCAGTTCTGCAAGTCACTCACTGGTCCTGAGCCCTTATGGCACGCAAAGTCCTCCTCAGCCCCAGGCCAGTATTGATGAAGCTGCTGACCTCCATCAAGATGGATTCAAGTGGGATTTAATCCACTTGGAGGTCATTACCCTTCCTTGTGGACTTCGGCACAACCTCAGGGTTGTCAGGTTAGCTAACTGCCACCTGACACTTGGCGTTGAGTCACTGGCAGTATGGTCTACTCTGTTACCATAGAAGGAAAACCTGGTTATCATAGATCTGACTGGCTCTGCCCTACTGTGAAATAGATCTTGTGCCTAAAACTGCTGTAGAAGCTGAACTATTTATTTTCCATCTCTACTTTTCTGTTGTCTGTGCCCTTAGTGACATTTCTGCTCTTACCTCCTTATACTGTGCCCTTTCCTTTCCTCTCTTGAACTTCTAATAAAGCTACCCAGGTTTATTGTTGGCTTCACATTATACCTTTAGTACCTGACTAACACAGAAAAAGTCCCTTGGGTTAGAAAACAAAATTACAGCCTTATTGTCTATCATTCATTTTGAACAATGCTTTAAAATACTGAGCTGACCTCTTAGCTGCAAGTCAGAACCTGGAAGAGATAGATGGTAACCCTTTGCTATAAACCAGTTTAGTTCCTCAGTATTTATTAGAAAAACTCTAAATGATTGGGGAGTGGGGGGACCTGACTAAGAAATACTTCTCCATCTCATATCTCCCCATATCTTGCCAGCAATATATGGTGAGCAGTCCAAAACTGGGTGATGAAAACCTTCTAGGTAGCAAGTCAGGAATGGGCAAAGTGCATCTTTCTCAGTGCTGTGGAATGGCAACTCCCAGGTTTTGTCACCATTTACTCTGTTGGCTAAGATTCATGAGAGTTGCTATCCAGCATTTGGAAGGCTTTACGTTATCCCTGCCTGTAATGAGCAAGGACAGGCCCATGGAATGACCTTGGACCAATAAGTAATGTTTATTCTAACCTACCTCACAGGGCTATTGTGGAATGAAAGGAAGAATCAATAAGCTATCTTTAATCTCTGGGAAGAACAGAAGCATAATAAATGTGATTGATAAAATGGATGCCTATTAGCAAACCTGTAATCATCAAACAATGTTTTTCTCAAGAGTCTCTCTCTTTTGATACATGTGTCTGAAACTAAATGAGTAATTATAGTATGAGTTAAGAATTTGGGATTTTAAGTGCATTAGCAGTCATCTCTTGCTCTATTAATTTGAGAGATTTATGGAAAAGGAAAGCATTGCCACTAAGAAGTGTTACTTGAGTCACTCCAAGTCTTCTGTGTTATAAAGTCAAGCTTTTGACCTGTGATCTACCTTGCATAAAGAGTGCCTCACTTAAAGAGTAACTCGCTTAAATAGCAGAATTTTCTCTGAATGTTCACTTCGCTTAACAAATAAAAACAACCAAAAACTCGCTTAACAAATAAATTGGGGTTCTCAATCCCTCCCCCCACCAGAAGTCACAATTGGTCACTTAGAATGGTGTTTCACTTAAAGAGCAAACTTGCTTAAAGAGCAATCCTGTGGAACACATTATGCTCTTTAAGCGAGGTACAACTTGTACCAGGTTCAGTAACATCTCTTTCAGCCTTGTTTTTCTCTGTTCCTTTCCTGTCTCTCAGGGTTTGTCGACGTACAAAGATGGCAGTGGTGCCTAGTCTCAATCTATAATCAGGCCTGTGCTGGGAAGCCAAATTACCGGGATGTGTGGCCACACACCACTACTGAGAACTCATAACTTAAAGGACCACGGCATCTCTGCACTTTCTGCTTTGGCTCGTCTCACCGGGCTTCCCTTGGCCCTGTGGGAGAAAGTCCAAAGCACCTCCCTGGAAGGAGGGAGGCAGTGGTGTGGAGATAATAATCTCTGTGTTGCTTCTGAAGTGCTTCGAACTTTCTCCCATAGGCTGAGGGATATCTTTACTGTATCTGGAAGTCGGCAGGTCAGCAGTTCGAGACCTGAGTACTGCATGACAGAATGAGCGCCTGTCTCTGTCCCAGCTCCTGCCAACCTAGCATTCAAAAGCAAGAAATTGCAAGTAGATAAATAGGGACCACTTTAGTGCAAAGTTAAACAGTGTTCCATGCACTCCTGTGTCTAGGCATGCCTGCCACATGCCCACGGAAACTGTCTCCAGATGCAGACTGTGCTGGGTCTTCAGCTATAAACAGATAAGAGCACTGAACCCTAGAGTCCCATATGACTGGCTTGTGAGCAAGGATGACCTTCACCTTTACCTAAAACAAGATTTATAATGCAGAAAATTCTGACAGTCATTGCTACACAGTATCATGGTCTATGTCAGATTATTTTCATTCAATTCTGTGTTTCCATA
Source organism: Furcifer pardalis (assembly GCA_030440675.1). Taxonomy (NCBI): domain Eukaryota; kingdom Metazoa; phylum Chordata; class Lepidosauria; order Squamata; family Chamaeleonidae; genus Furcifer; species Furcifer pardalis. The sequence goes on from CP126896.1 coordinate 53,341,301, forward strand.
GTTCACTAGCAAGTTAGCATTTACAGAAATATTCAGATTTGGAAAGGAAAATGTTTTGGCTCTTCTGACCCTGAGTATCTTAGAATTGTATTTAACATCATTACAGACTTCTTTGGAAGTATTGCATTCAAAATATGAAATGGTAGTTAATGGAAGACCGGAGCAAAGTCCTAGTATGTCTCATTTCAAATAAACTTGTTACCTTTATTTTGCCCATTTTTGTTTTGTTTTCAGATTTTACAAATGGGGCAGGGAATAAAATTCAAAAAAAGGCAAATGTTTTTGACCATGTCTCTCTCTTTTTTGGAAATTGAGTATCCAGTTGAAAGCAGTCTTTTTATTGAGACGTAATTGTGTGTTCTTTCTACAGTGGCTAAAAAACCCGGGTCCCCAGCATGAGAAACGGACTCTGTTTGGGGATATGGTGTGCTTCTTGTTTATAACTCCATTGGCTACCATCTCTGGCTGGTTGTGTCTACGGGGAGCAGTGGACCACCTGCACTTTAGTAGTAGGCTAGAAGCCGTCGGCCTCATTGCACTCACTGTGGCACTCTTCACAATTTACCTCTTTTGGACACTAGTAAGTACTCCTTTAACTTTTATGTAGATTGGAGAGCTATGGTTTTTTTATTGTTGTAATGTCATGTTCCGGGATCCTCTTGTAGCGATCTTTTTTTAATCAGAAATCAATTCAATGGAACCAAAATGCCAGTTTCTTCTGTATGTTGATGAAATAAAACATGACCGCACTTGAAGGGTTCAAACTAAGGAACATTGGTGGACAGTGAGCAGAGGAAAGGGTGAGCAGAATTAATGTGATACATGGAGAAAAATAAGCAAGACATGATGGAGAAAGAAGGGCATCTCAGCCTCTGATTTGGGCAATCAAGGAGGGGTGGACTGTTTCCTCCTTAAGGGACATTTTCCCTTCTCATTACCAGCAAACACAAAAGGAAAACAAAATGTCTGGGAATTGTACCTCCAGAAGGTTTCCCATTCCCTTCACTTGGGAAAATGCTTGCTTGAATCAAACCTTCTTCCTTATCTTAATGTGAATTCTGTGAGTGTTGAAATTTGCGTCAGGTCTTGAAGCTCTAGTGAGTCATTCCTAAATAGGTCTCCTGCTGGAGCAACCTGCAATGCTCTCTGAAAACCACAGTGAGAAAAACTTCAGCTGTTCTCATTCCTTTGACATGGGGTAACAGAGAAAGAGCAAATCCCAGGGCTCAAATGTAGTTGAGAAGTAATAAGTCTGAAACTGTTTAACACTGTATGAGAAAAAGCTAGGTTAAGTAAAAAATAATGTTGTTACATTCTGGATGGAATTGTCTCCCAAGAAAATTGAAATGGCAGCTTGGTTTCTTGTTGTCTATTACTTTCACTCCTGCTTCTCAAATGCAAGGGGAAATTTGCAACTCAATTCCAAGAGCATGTAAAGTAGGGATTCTCAACCTTCAGCCTGTGGTCCGTATGTGGTGTGCAGCACCATATCATGTGGCCCCACACCACCTCCACCACAACCGGAAGTGTCATGAGGTGGAGGAAGGCAAAATGGCTGTCCAGCCCCTGAAGCTGTCTAAGGGAGCATGACCCAGCCCCTGGCTTTAAAAGATTGAGAAATCCTGATGTAAAGTGTTAACACTTGGATCTACCAAGATTCCTAGCCTGAAGCATAAATAATAAAGACATTAAATGGACTGTATTTTTTAATTTGACTTGTTTCTCAAATTTTTCTTAATGTTTCTCACAGCAACATTAAAAAGTACAAATAAAACTACAAACAGTTACAATGTCAAAGCAGAATTAAACGTTTTACAGTGTTGAAACACTACTGAAATAACATTATTATTTTCCAGGAGTGCCATCTAGAACTTAAAATAAATATCATGAAATATATTCATAGCAATAGTTATAAAGAGATTAGCAGAACTCAAGATTTGCACTAAGATTCTCCCGATTGGGGCGGGGTATCAAGTGTAATAAATAATAATAATAATAAAGAAGGCACCACCTTATGATGGTACATAAATTTGAGTGGGAGTCCTATAATGAAAAACTTCAGGATGCTCTCTTATGCAGTTAAGATTGCTTTTTTGATGTGTTTCTAGTACTTGTGCCTGTGTGTGAAATGTTAATATCTGACAGAGAGTTTAAGCTGTATATATATCCTACCTAGATGTCACATTAGAATTACTCAGATGGGAAATATACATCAGAAGGGCTATGTGCTACATCACATCAGTAGATTTATTCATTCTGGAGGATTTCCCCTTCTTCCTATCTCCACTACCCTCCATATTTATTGTTTGGAATTACCCAAAAAAGCCTGTCCACATACATCTGAGGGGACCATGAAAGAGACTGGAGAGAAAAAAGAGAATCTGTATTACCAAATGTGCCCATTCTCCTGGTAGATGGGCACTACTGAATGCAAACAAAACATTTTCCATGACAGTGCCTCTCCTTATTTCAAAGCAAAAAATATAGACCTATTCATAAGTTACACTTTAATCTGCCCACTCACCCCCTTTCACCCTTTCATTTAGAAATCTCTCAGTCCTTTGCATGATTAGTATAAAATCTGAAGGAGACCTTGTAACCATCTTCAACTGAACATGTCCTATCTGGATTCCTGTTCACAGATGTTCTGTGAGCCCGTTTGGATGGACATTCTTTGAGGCCAATATTGGGAAATTTGCATGTGTAACACCTTTGGGGTTCCTCTCAGTTGGTGGAGAAATCCTAGGAAGGGGCTGTGATTCAGCATTTTTGTTAGAAGGAGCAGGAAAGCTAGAGACCCAGGAGTTGCTGTTCCCACAGAGGATGGTGAGGCTGCTATCACCTTGGTCTAGGGCAGGGTTTCTCAACCTTGGGATCCCCAGATGTTCTTGGACTTCAGTTACCAGAAGCCCAATCAGTATACCTGTTGATCAAGGCTTTTGATAAATTGATGCCCAAGAATATCTGTGGGTAGGGTTACCATATCGCAGGATTTGTCCTGAGATTTCTTGCTCTTTAGAGCAGGAAATCTCAGGACAAATCCTGAGATATGGTAACCCTATCTGTGGGCCCAAGGTTGAGAAACCTTGGTCTTAGGTGTTAGACACTGTGTATTTGGGGCCAATTTCTCTGTCTTGTGGATCTCCTAGTTCAATTGATAAATATATCTTGGACTTTGTTCTCATTTGGTTTTCAAGCGATATTGAAATTCTCCTTTGTATATATTAATTTAATTTAATTTTCATACTTATATGCCGCCTACTCAGGAAACCTGACTGAGCAGCTCACATAACAAACAAGCAATTTACAATAAGTATAATAGTACCATATAAAAAACTTCAACATCATTATGATAATCTTTAAAAACCCATTTTAATTTTAATTTAATTTTAATTTAATTTTTGCACTTGTATACCACCAACTCAGGAAACCCGACTCAGGGCTGCTCACATAATAGTTAGACAATCACCGTAATTACAAGTAATGCAATATACATTAAAACTAGCAATTAAAATTTAAAATATTACAGAATTTAAAAAATAAAGATTAAAAGGCCATGAAAGGGTGACTTCACTGGGTCTAGGGGCCATTTTTTGCTCTCTCTTTGACTTGGTGTTTTTTCTTCCACTGTTGAGGGAGTGGAGATTGGTATAAAAGTAACTATTTACTGTTCCCCATCTCTAAAGTTAGCTGGATGCACAATTGGACGTTTACAAACTTTTTGGAAGGCCCTGGAATTTTTAAAGGCTAACATGTTTTTTAAGAGGAAGTATCAATTCTGGTGTATGTAAGATTGTTATTTTTCTCCTAAAAGATGGACATGGGGAAGGAAATTAACTTCTGAGGGCATATTATGCCATTTTTACACCATTTCTTTTATTACTTGGAGTACTATAAAGGGGTCCCACTGGGTGATTTGAGGAACACCATGCAGGTGAGCAACAGTTTACTCTCCCCTATTTTAGGCTCAGAATTTGCAGATCCCATCCATTACATAATCCATCTGTTTTACTCTGCAGAAGTATATGTCACAGTCAAGTTGTTCATCTTTAAAATGCTGAATACTCTTACTGTGTTGAAGCAGAACAACTTTCTTTATTTCTTTCTGTGGGAAGTCAACATATAGTGTACAAAGAGAAAGAGATCACTAATGCCTACAACTGATCCACAACCACTCTTTCCATAAACTTGCCATGAAAAGCATCTTGGTGACCAGTCCAATATGGTTCAAATCTTCAGTCTTACCATTCTTTTCTTTTTTTTTCTAGGAATGGGCCTAATTAATTTTTCCTTCAATAAATATTAACAATCTGAGTGACCCATTCCACTGGCACCTCCCTGGCTGCTTTCACAAGCCAAAAAGGGATGGTCAAGTGAAACAGTCATGGTCTTCCAGGTAAACTGAGTAGCAACATATAGGATTAATTTATTAAGAGACCACTATCAGTGGTCATTCTTCCATTATTGTCTTTAGCTTATATTTAGTCCTATTTTGGTGTCAAGCCTGAATCTATGTAAAATTCAGTACATAGAGGGACATCACAGAGACATCTGAGAGACTGGATAGTGTATACATGGCTTCAGGCTAAATATGGCTTCTGTCTCTCCTAATTCTGTCACTTTTCCTTGACACTTTTTGTTCTCTGTCTGGCTTTAAATTGTTGCTATAGGCAATAGCCCTTGAAGAAAGCCAGCCTTTGATGAAATCTGGTTGCACAACCTCTTCCAATCAGTAAATCAAAGTGGTCAGAGACGTGTGTTGCTTTGGTTCCAAACAACCTTTACTCTCTGAGTGTTCTACAGAGAGCTCATAGTAACAGTTTTGCTGCCTCTATTATGCAACCATTAAAAAGAATAGCAATTTTGAGGTGGATGTTTGGGTCTTTTGTGTCTTCTCTGCACTGCTTTCCAAACATTTAACTATCTAATTTTCAAAAATACATCTACAGTGGAACCTCGCTTAACAAATGTAATGCATTCTCCGAGACCTTTCGTACTACAAAAAAATTGTAAAGTTAATTTCCCATAGGAATGCATTGATTGCAATTTCCCATAGGAATGCATTGAAAACAAAAAATTGTTAACTGAAATGTGGTTTTCCATAGAAATGCATTGAAAACCAATTAATCCATACTGAAAATAATTTGTTAACCAAGCCACTATTTTCTATGGATTTCTTTTTGTTATGAGATTTTTGTGTTAACCGAGCCATTTGTTAAGCAAGGTTCCATTGTACTTCCTTTTGGCATTTATGGTAAGCCCAATTTAATAACATCAATCCAAACTATCAAGAAGTCAGTGTCTGTTGATTGTGCAATATCCACATTTACTAAAGCATTTACCTTTAGAATGAGAGGTTCCAGTTTCTTTGCCTCTTGTTCATAATGGTCAAATCAAATTGTCAGGTGGACAATGCAGGCTATAGGAAATGTAAGGCCTTCTTGCTATCTCTTCCAATTCTGTGTCATTGAAGAAAGAATTCATAATTATTTATTTGGCCTGATTCTCACACCTTAGAGAACAATACATCCTCAAACCATGTTTGCAGATTGTGACACAACTGTTTTCTCAGAAGAACATATTTTAAAGCAGGGATTTTCAACAGTTTCCTGCTGCTGGCCCGACCATGCCCCCTCATACAGCTGAGCGGGCTGGACATGTGCCCCCCCCCTGTAAACACTACCATAAAACACATCTGTGGTTGTCATACATATGTTTACAACAGCTGTGGGGGCATTTACAGGGTGTTTTTCCTGTTTTGCAGCTTCCACCACTTGTGGCGGCGGGAACAAGGGAGGCAGAGTTTTTGCTGTTTCACTGCTTCCACCGCTTGCAGCTGCGAGGGTGGCAGGTGGCAGGCCACATGAAATGGCGCCTCAGGATGTAGGTTGCGAACCCCTGTTTTAAAGGAAGGAAAACAGGGAGAGAAACTTCAAACAGATGAAATGTCAAATGAGCTGCAGTGCTTAGTGACCATGGAATACTAATTTATTCTGAATAGCAGAGAGGGGGGATTACATTGGAGTAGGAAGAGACTGGAGTATTCTGGAAGAAAGCCTGGCAGATTTCATATACAATAGTACCCCGGATAACGTTATGATTTGGTTCCACAAGTTCCGTCGTTATCCGGTTTTTAACGTTGTGCGGTATATTGATCACACAATGTTTAAAAAAGCCCTGTTTCCCTGGAGGCTGCAGCAAGCCAGAACGTCGGGATTTGAATCCTGACATTTTGGCTTGCTGCAGCCTCCAGGGAGGTGGGGGAACTTTGGAAACAGCTTGGATCGGGTCTCCCCACCTCCCTGGACCTGGCGGGGGGTGGTGGTCAGAGACCCCAAAATTGGTAAAAAAACAGACTTTTTTTTACCAATTTTGGGGTCTCTGACCCCCGCCCTCCCCGCCGGGTCCAGGGAGGTGGGGAGACCCGATCCAAGCTGTTTCTGGGCTTCCCCGACATCCTCAGCCAGTCGACATTCTGGCTTGCTGCACTGGCTGAGGACGTTGGGGAAGCCCAGAAACAGCTTGGATCGTGTCCCCTGCCTGCTCCAGAGAGATCAGAGGACCCAATCTACAGCTGCAGGGTGGCTGGGGAAGCTGACGGGGACTCCCTGTCGGCTTCCCTAGCCACCCGCCCTTGCCTCCGCAGCTGTGGGGTGGGTGGGGAAGCCGACGGGGGAGCCCCTCGTCAACTTTCCAGCCTCCCCACCCCTGCCTCCCTAGCTGCAGGGTGGCTAGGAAGCTGAATGGAGAACCCCGTTCAGCTTTCCAGCCACCCTGTTGCTAAGAACAACTGTATCGGATAACGTTAAAAATCGCGTTATTCGATAGAAGATTTTTCCGAAAATCTTGTAACGTTATGCGGTTTTCATGCTATACGGTACTCGCATTATCCGGGGTATTACTGTACCTGGACTTCCAAAAGGCTTTTTGCAAAGTCCCACATTGAAGACTCCTGAGCAAAGTTCAGGAGTAAATAAAGAAAAGTCTTATTCTTGATTGAAAACTTGTTCAAAGGTAGAAAACAAATAGTAGGATCAAATACTCATTTTTGTGTTGAAGGGATAACACTAGGACTGTTGAGCTTACTTGTAAATACTGTGCAATTAGGTTTGAGTGCTGAGATAGCCAAATTTGCTATTGACATCAATTTTTAAAGGTGGTAGTAACAAAAATGAATTGCAAAGGGCTCTCTAAGGATCCCTCAGATGTGAGAATATAAAATAAATAGGTTCGAGTTGATAGCGACTGGCCAAGATCGAGACCTTGGCATTGTTTTGGAGAGCTAAATGAGTCCGTTAGAGCAATGTAACTGAAAATAAAACTGCCAACATCTTATTGCTCTGATACAATTCTGTAGTGAAGACACCACTGGAATGCTGTGTATAGGTGGGGTCATTGTACCTGGGAAAGGACATAGCAGAACTGGGAAAGGGCTAATAAACTATTTTGACTCCTTGAGTATTCCATTGTGGAGTCCCACAGGGGTCAGTAATCTTCCTGATGGTTTTTAAATCTTCATGAAATCACTGAGTGAGGTCACTTAGAGATTTGAAGTTCATTGCCATCAGTATGCTGATGATACGCAGTTCTGTCTCTCCTTTATGTCATCTGCAATGGATGCTGTCTGCTTCCTGAAGCACAGTCTGGCTTCAATAATGGACTGGACAAGGATGAACAAGTTGTAGTTGAATCCTAACAAGATGAGGCTTTTGCTGTTGGGAGGTTTATCTGACTGGCAATGTGCCAGGTCTGGGTGGGGTTATACTCCCTCTAAGGAACCAGGTTCACAATTTGGGTATGCTTTTGCACTCATCTTTCTCAATAAAGAAGTAAATATCTGCTGTGGCCACACCTGCCTTTCCCCAAATTTGGAAGATTGCCCAGCCATGCCTTTACCTGGATAGGAAATCTTTGCCAGCATTAGTGCATGCACTGATAATATAAAAATAGGTTACTGTAATGCTTTCTACATGAGACTGCCTTTGAAGATGGTACAGAAGCTCTAGCAGGTCCAGAATGCTGTGATCAGGTCAATTTTTGGGTCTCGTAAATCTAGTCACATCTCCTCAACCCTGGCCTGACTGCATTGGATCACCGTAAGCTTGTGCCAAATTCAAGGTGTTAGTGTTGCTATATGTAGCCCTTGATACCTGTTAGTTAAAGTATCTCTCCCAAAGAACTGCTGCCTATGTCACCTTTTCCTCCCAGGCTGTGCTGATGCAGGAGGCCATACCAATGGTCAGGCTATTGGGTCTCATCCCGGGGTGCCCCCGAGACCCCCAGTACCATGGTGCCCCCCCTTGCATGCAGGGCCATAGCCAGGGGGTGGCTAGGGTGGACTTTGCCCATCCTGATTTAGCAGTTTGCCCACCCTCAAACTCTCTGCTGCTTTCCACAGTGGCTTCCCGGGGACACGCACTTTGTTTGGCCGCTGCCTCCTCAGCAACGTGAGTTTGGCCCTGGCTGCTGCATTGCTGGAGGGTCTCGCCTGTGCATCCCCTGCTCACTCCACCATGGCACACTGGGGCAGAGAGGAGGGAGGAGGGAGGAGGAAGACATGGCTCAGAGATGCCCCACCAGCCCACCCGCCCGGTGGCTGTCTGACGGGTTAACTCAGCCACACCGCCTCCCTCTGCGCTCCATCCAAGATGGAGGTGCCTCTTTCCCTCGGGGTATATCCCCCTCCTCCAAAAAATGTCAGGGGAGGAGAAGGAACTGCCTCTTCTACCCCTTTTCCTCTTGTGGGGCAGAGGAGGAGGGAAGCAGGGGACCCTGGAGAGGGGAGATTGGAAATGGTATGTGTATGAAAAGGGACGTGGAAATGGAGAGGGACGATCGGACAGCAGCTCCCGCCCTGGAACATGGGCTGTGTCTCTCCAAAACAATGTGCACACACATACACACACCATGTTGGGCATTGACTAGCCCTCTGCAAGGCTATGGGTGGTTTGGCTGGGCTCCCCCGGCTCTGGGGAGATCAGCCTTCCTGGCCACAGGAGGAGGTGGGTAAGAAAAGGGGCATTTCCTCATCCAGGTTCTGTTTGACTGTGGTGGAAATCCCATGAGACTCTTCCCAGCCCAGTTTCAAGGGGGGAATTATCTTCAGTTCTCTTCCCTTCTTCTTCTCTTCCCAGATAAGATCCACTCTTCCTACAGGTAAAAGTAAGGTCGCCCTTACTCAAACACCAGTCATATCTGACTAAGATGTGGTGTTCATCTCCATTTACAGCAAAAGAGGCTGGCTCTGCATCTGCTGATGTTTTCTGTGGTCATGTGGCAGGCATAACTAGACACTGTTTATTTTCCCACCCAAGTGGTACCTGTTTATCTACTTGCAATTTCTTGCTTTCGAACTGCTAGGTTGGCAGGAGCTGGGACAGAGACAGGAGCACACTCCATTGTGAGCACTCCGGTCTCAAACTGCTGACCTGCCTTCCAGCCATCAAATTCAGTGTCTTAACCATTAAGCCACTGCAGTTCCTTCTACAGGAGAGGTTCTATTTATTGTTACTGTGTCCCAAAAGTGCACCATGCTCCCTGCCTCCAAACTATCAGAAAGTTGGTCAAAGCAGAGTTCTATAAAGAAGCCTTAATATACTTCCCAAAGTGCAGTAGAATCTTGCCAACTCATTATTTAATTGTTGCCATCTGATTTTCTTGTTGTTGTTTACACTATGGTTTTATTTCTATTACTTACTGAGTTGGATAATGGCTGTGTGGGGGTATTATTATCAGATGTAGACTACCCAAATAGTGAGAGTTCCCCCCCCCCCTTAATGAGTGGTATAAAATCAAATAAATAAATAAAACAATCAAGGGATTGATGGAAATGCTTTCATGGTGGCAACTTACAAATTGCAGTTTGATTATTAACATATATCTTTGTCTCTATCCAGGATGTAAGAGATAGAGCTGAACCCAGTGATGGGATGCAACAGGTTCGCACCAGTTCACCAGAACCGGTAGTAACGTTTCCCAGTGTCACAGAGAACCGGTAGCAGTTTTTTTTGGGGGGGAACCACCTTCGGGGCTTACCTTTTCACTGGTTCCCCCACTGCGCATTCATGCCAAGCACTTGGTGTGCATGCATGCCTACAGCGCTTGGCACGTATGCACGGCCTCCTTGCTGTCCTCCCAACCTGGGAGGAGGAAGAGAAGCTGCTAGCCTGAAGCTCCCTATCGCCTGCTCCCTAGGGTAAGTGACTCACCTTTGGATGTGGTGTGTCTGTGTGTATTTTAATGTGTATTTAATACCTTTACCTATATTGACGTACTACCACAGTTCCTAAAAAGGCCTGGCGGCCTGGCTTGGGGTTTTTAAGCAAAGTCTTAGAGTATGATGACCATATCCATCTTGCAACATGGTGCTGCCCAGGCACTTATACTAACAGGTAAGTGATGGGTTTGTGTTTGGGGTGGGTGGGTTGATTTGTGTTTGGGATGGGTGGGTGTATTTTACTGTAATTTTTATTTATTTATTATTTATTTTATTTACAGGTTTATGTTGTGGGTGGGTGGGTTGAGGTGTGTGTGTGTGTGTGTGTGTGCCTTTAAAAAAATTCTATTTTTTTCTTTGGCCCTGCCCACGACGTCATGATGTCATGACGTTAACTCCGCCCACACTGTGATGACATCACAGTGGGGTAGTAAATTTTTTGTCAACCCACCACTGGCTGAACCTCTTGAAAAGTTATTGTTCAGAGGTAAAGAGCTCCACGCTTAAGAAAGAGGGGAAATACAGAGGCTGTAGAAGAGGGAAAGGGAAATTCATCTGCTTGCATGATGCTTGATATTATGCATAATCCCCATTCAATTCTGTTGTGAGATTTTAACTTTTAAAAAACCCCTAGAAATGATTAGCAAATTAAAGCTCTCCCTTCAGTTAAGAAATGTTTCTTTCATTTTCTACTCACTCTGCACTGTCAGTTTTGCTAGCCTACAAAATATTTCTATCTTACATTGAAATGAGGTTAGCTGAAAGAGTTTGTTACACAATAAAACCCCTATTTATGTATAAAGTCTGTTCCATAGGCTTTTATGTAAATTGGTTTTTTACTTAACTCGAAGCAAACCCATAGGAAAATGATATTTATGTAAAATGATATTTATAGTTTTTCCTATAGGAAAAACAATTTTTTTACGTAACTCGAAGCAAACACATAGGAAATTGTGTTATGTAAATCGGGACATTTATGTAAATTGGGACATGGTTGTAGTGCAAAATTCATTATGTAAGTTGAATTTTATGTAACTCGAGGCATATATAAGTTGGGGTTTTACTGTATAGTATCTCAAGGTAAGAACTCTGGATCTTTGGACAAGAATAAGTAGTATATCCTATTCTAGCTGTTCAGCCAGACAGCTTGCAATATAATAGCTGCTCCCAATCAGAAATATATCTTTATCTTAATTATTCTTACTGATAATTCTGACTGATAGTCCTGGGCCCTGCCCCAGGCCAGGGCACGAAAGGCCGCTACAGCAGCACATGACAGGACTTTGTTGCCGCCGCCCTCAGACTTGCCTGCGGACGGAGTGGAGAGGCCGTTGTACTATTGTATTGTTGTACTGTTTTATATTAAGATATGTGCTTTTGCAGGATGAATATGGTATAATTATTGTCTATATTGTATACAATAATACCCCGGATAACGATTGCACCGGATAACGCTAAAACTGCATAACAGCAACAAATTTGGGGGGAAGATTTGCACCGGAGAACGTTCTTTCTAGTGTTATCCGATGCATCGTAATAAAGAAGAAAAGGAGGCCAAAGCTCCTCTCCCTGCCACTTCCCTCCTTCCTTCCCCCCTACCCCCAGCAGTTTGGGGACTCCCCACACCCACCCCACTGCCTGCTCGGCCACCGAGAGAATCCAGCCCAGCCCTGGCCCTGCTTACCTTCAAGCCACCACAGCTGCTGCTCCCACCAGGTTCCCTTTTGCACTGGAACTCATGGCTGGCCCAGGCAAGCCTGTCTCGCCCATGTGGAATCAGCCTAGCTGCTCTTGCTGAGCGCCACGCTCCGACTGAGCCAGGCTTGACTAGCCGATTGCAGAGCACAGAGCTATGCCTCATGGCAGGCAGAGGCAGCCAAGCGCCGATGCAAGAGATCAGAAAATAGAGAAGAATGGTTGCCAAGGCAGCAAGAGACACATGGATCGGATAAGGCTGAAAATCTCATAACGTTAAGACTTGTGGAACCAAGGCTTAACATTATCCGATGTATTACTGTATTGTATTATTGTGTTTACTGCATAATATTGTGTGAGCCGCCCTGAGTCGGATTTCCTGAGTGGGCGGCATACAAGTATGAGAATTAAATTACATTAATCATTCCAATAGCATTTGATTGTACAGAACTGCACAAGCAGTCACTAAACTAAGCTTTGGGGCAAAGGGTCTGAAGAAGAACCATCTGCTACATGAGACATACTTTAAGCATTTTTAGTTTTCTAACATCATTTGAATCCCACCCACCACCCAATAATAAACAGAAAGACAGATGAATGTATGGTCCAGTTGAGCAAGTAAGATTTCAGAATGCAACTGATGCAAAGGCTCATCAATATCATGACTGTCTCCATTTAAATCAATCTGTAGATGAACCTGGAAATTGGTAATCATCATAAGGGACAGTAGTTGCATGTATAATACACATTTGGCGCTATCATCCTAATGGGCATAGATACTGCAAGAAAAAGGCTAAGCAACTTTGAAATATAAATTGTTGCTTCTCATAATAACTGTTGCATGGCAACTTTAAATCAGCTTCTGATTGGCCAGCCCTGCGTAATAGGACCTCTTTTCTCTTTCTCAAAGAAATAGTTACTTTTTACCTGAAGAACAGCCAATAGAATATATTAGCACTTTCCTCACCAATTATTTATAATCATCCTGCTCTGTTGCTACCTTACACAGACTGTAATTGTCAACTGAGAAAATGGTGCTGTATCTGTATGGTACAGTAATCTTTCTCAGGATCCAAGATGCTTCTTAATTTTTATCTTAATTATGTTTCCGGATTGCTAGTAAGAATTTGGAGTGATGAAAGCGACTGCGGCCCTGAAAAGCTGTGCTTAAATATTACGAATTCCCTCTTGCTCAAAGAGTAATCTTCACTACCTTATAATTGCTGCTTAGATGAACACGCGTTTTAAACTGCACATACTAACATCTATTTGCTAGTATGAAAGAACTTTCTTAGAATAATTTGCATCTTAAAATTACCTCTGAAATTCTAAAACAAATTTCTTTTCAGGAGCAGAAATTGCTACGTTCTGTGTTTTAAGCATTGTCGTGTGTGCATTTACCTTGGTGAGAAGTCTGATATGAACCCTAGACAGATCAGAGTACAGTACTTAAAACACAGTGTCAGTTGCATAGCACCTTTACAGTTTATCATGGCTGCTATCCGGGAGTTCTAACTCTGTTCTTACTCTTTTATTAAGTATTGCAGGTGGAAGCTATCTTAAAGAGGTGATATTCTCTTCAGCTTAGTAGAGGACCAGATTCTACATTTTTATTGTCCCACCCAGTGGTGGGATGTCAAAATTTTTACTACCCCAGCGTGATGTCATCACAGTGTGGGCGGAGCTAACATCATGATGTCATTATGTCATGGGCAGGCCCAAAGAAAAAAAATTACAAAATAAAAAATAAAATAAAATAAAAATAAGCATGCACACACGGACACCCCTCAACCCACCCACTCACCCACAACACAAACCCGTAAATAAATTAAATAAATAAAATAAAATAAAAAATACATTAAAATAATGTATTTGCTTAAAAACCCTACGCCAGGCCACCAGGCCTTTTTAGGAACTGTGGTAGTACGTCAATATAGGTAAAGGTATTAAATACACATTAAAATACACACAGACACACCACATCCAAAGGTGAGTAACTTACCCTGGGGAGCAGGCTAGGGAGCTTCAGGCTAGCAGCTTCTCTTCCTCCTCCCCACTTGGGAGGACAGCAAGGAGGCCGTGCATACGAGCCAAGCACTGTAAGGGTGCATGCACACCAAGTGCTTGGTGCACATGCGCAGTGGAGGAACCAGTGAAAAGGTAAGCCCCGAAGGTGGTTCCCCCCAAAAGCTGCTACCAGTTCTCCGGGACACTGGGAAAAGTTACTACTGGTTCTGGCGAACTGGTGAGAACCTGTTACATCCCATCACTGGTCCCACCATTTAATAGGGAATAAAATAATCATTAAAACACAAAAATTGTAGTATTATAAGGCAACATTGTATATTCAGGGTACTTAATATACATATTCAGTTGAAGCTAATTCCACTGAAAACTGTGTGATGCACAGTATTATATCGTGTGGGTATCTATGCAACAGTTAAGATAAAAGCATTGTCACAATCCAGCCGGCCCCCACACTTCTGATAAACCCCTGGAAACCAAAACAAACCTACACAGGGCGAGCTGGACGGCTAATTAGAACAGAGATCCAACTCTCGGCTGCTTATCAGCTCTTAAGGGGTTTTTATTTTGGTAGCGTGTTCAAAGATTTGTGTGTGTGAAAGGCAGCTCTTACCCTTTTTAGTCCAATGAAGACACGTTGTTCAGAAAAATGATGAAGATTTATTGATCAGGTTCATAAAGCATAAAAGTCAGTAGCATAAGTCAGTCCAATAAAGTCCACAGGCAAATCTAGGTAACCATTTTTAAGGAGCAAAAATGCTTAGCTCCTAGGCTAAAGATTTCTAGCCCATTGAGATGCAGAAACAAAAGCTCTCTAATCAAAAACAGGTCTTAATCCATGAAGAATCAGAGACGAACTCTTTCTTCTCTCCAAAATGGAGAATTTTCAGTCAGGTGGGACAGCTTAGCCAATCAGGTAACAGTGAAAAATTTCTCAAAACAACAGTACATTGTTTACACACGTGCACACAGAATGCACTGGGGGTAGTCATAACATTGCTCTGCTAGCTTACAAAAGATAAGAAATACTGAAAAACATGGTTGAAAAACATGCTGTTACACAGCCTTGAGGCTCAGAGAGAGAAAAATGGATTTTTCTGAGGCCTATTTGAAAATTGGCAATTTCAAGCCTTAGGAAATAGGTTCATTTCCTGACACGCCCTCCTTTCTGGAAAGGCAAACCGGGGGTTTGACTTTACCAAAAGGCATTATTTACTAATGTGAGCAAAGCAATTGAGCAAACAAGCTATCCCTTATATATGTAGGATATCAAGCGTTAAAGCTTCTTCCAGTTTTAGTTACTGGAGGTACACGTTACATAAGTTACATTCTGCATTGCAAGCAAACTCAGGTATAAAACCTTGCTGGAACAAAAGACTTGGGCATTTTCAGGTACCAAAGGTTTTCCCTTTCCAAAACACGTTTTGCCCAAACAGAACAACCTTTAAATCAGAAAACAGGTCAGTAACACCACACATGTCACAGAGGCCGCTTGTACGAGCCTCTGGAAAAATAAACAGATGATTAGCAAGAAACAATAACATTTCCCCCCCCCTTCTTCTTCTTCGATGTTGCACCTGCAAACAATTAAACAGCCAGTTGAACAAAGTCCATTTAGAGTTCCGTTATCAGCTCTTCTTTCAGACGACAGGACATGTGCATCTCCTAGTAAAACAACTCAAGAAACAACCTTTAAGGCATTAATCAGAACACAGTCCAAAGGAATTAATCAAACAACCCCGCACTCTCATCCCTGTGAGGTTTGGGAACTAAACAGGCAACAGAATTGATGGCTTGACTAGCTTCTCAACTCAAGAGCGCGCAGAATTCCATTCACTCTCCTCAGTACGTCGGGAATCTGGATCTGGATCTGGCCTCTGCTATTGCTGACATCGCTAGGTGGGCTTCCCACAGCCATCTTTACTTATTACTCCCACACTTCAGCTCTTGGCTTTCGGAGGGTAGTAAAACTCAGGGAAACACTGCATCCGGCAATTATTTCCCACTTCCCACTAGCTGACCAAAACAGCGTAGTGTAACAGCCTGTAGATAACACTTTTCAGAGTGGTGGCTCTGGCACACACACTCTAGCAAAACATTTCTTCCTTGGACACATGGAGGAGTCCGTTGGAGCTCTTCCACCTTTAAGCTGGTATCTCAAACACAATGAGGCAATCAGCAACGTCTCCAGGTCTTCAAAGACCAAACAGCACATGTAATCAGCAACTAGGAACTTCAATGCAGGAAAATAAATCTTATCTGAAGGGTTCCACTCCTTCTTCCTGGCTTTGGGGGAAATCTAACTTCAGGGAACTGCTTCTGAGTGAAATAGGCACTCTGTGGAGTTTTGACTCCAATTCAACACAAAAGAGTCTTACTTAGGGCTTGGGGCTTGCTGGGCGTCTGGGGAAGTCTCAGAAGTCATCTGGACAAGCTTCACCCACCCTGGGCCCTTCCTTTTGGCTAAACATCATCTGGGCACCTTCTCCAAGATCCCATCTGGAATGGAGTCTGTCTTGGGGTGCTAACTGTGGTGAGGGGGTACATTCATCAGCCACTGGCTTACCTTCCATCTTGTAGGCTTGGAAGACGTCTCAGTCCCTCTGGACTTGCCAGCACTGGAAACGGCCCTTGGCCCACGGCCCTCAGATCTGGGAGTTTGAGAATCCGACTCAAAACTCAAAACAGCAATCAGTTGCTTTCCTTTCAGCACTTTTAACTCAGGAAAACAAAACAGTTTCAGCTTCTGCTGCAGACGCACACACGCAGGCTTTCAGCCAAAATAAACGAAGGCTGCTTCTTCTTGCAGGGCAGAGACGTGGAGCATGCACACACACACAAAAAAAACTGCTTCAGGGCTCGTAGATCCCACCG
The DNA here is from genome assembly GCA_030440675.1 of Furcifer pardalis. Lineage (NCBI taxonomy): Eukaryota > Metazoa > Chordata > Lepidosauria > Squamata > Chamaeleonidae > Furcifer > Furcifer pardalis. Next base: position 53,358,111 of record CP126896.1, read on the forward strand.
CTAGGCCAACATGTCACGATCCAGCCGGCCCCCACACTTCTGATAAACCCCTGGAAACCAAAACAAACCTACACAGGGCGAGCTGGACGGCTAATTAGAACAGAGATCCAACTCTCGGCTGCTTATCAGCTCTTAAGGGGTTTTTATTTTGGTAGCGTGTTCAAAGATTTGTGTGTGTGAAAGGCAGCTCTTACCCTTTTTAGTCCAATGAAGACACGTTGTTCAGAAAAATGATGAAGATTTATTGATCAGGTTCATAAAGCATAAAAGTCAGTAGCATAAGTCAGTCCAATAAAGTCCACAGGCAAATCTAGGTAACCATTTTTAAGGAGCAAAAATGCTTAGCTCCTAGGCTAAAGATTTCTAGCCCATTGAGATGCAGAAACAAAAGCTCTCTAATCAAAAACAGGTCTTAATCCATGAAGAATCAGAGACGAACTCTTTCTTCTCTCCAAAATGGAGAATTTTCAGTCAGGTGGGACAGCTTAGCCAATCAGGTAACAGTGAAAAATTTCTCAAAACAACAGTACATTGTTTACACACGTGCACACAGAATGCACTGGGGGTAGTCATAACATTGCTCTGCTAGCTTACAAAAGATAAGAAATACTGAAAAACATGGTTGAAAAACATGCTGTTACACAGCCTTGAGGCTCAGAGAGAGAAAAATGGATTTTTCTGAGGCCTATTTGAAAATTGGCAATTTCAAGCCTTAGGAAATAGGTTCATTTCCTGACAAGCATACACACTTGTACATTGGTTCATTATTAGGGTCTCATTTTTAGACGGTGCCAAAAAGAGAGAGAGAGACATATTATATAAAAGAGCATTGAAAAGAGGACTTAGATAATACAGTGGTATCTTGGTTAATGTAATTTATGTGTTCTCCTGGACTAGGGTTGCCATACATCCTTGAAAGCTGGGATTGTCCTGGATTCGAGGTCTGAAAAATTGTTCTGACCAGTTTAATAAAAATCTTAAAGTCCTGGAAGCCTTTCCAGAGGCAGAGAGAGCGCGAGAGCACTTTTCTCTGTATTTCTCTGACTTTACTAGCAATATGGAAATCCTCATTTTCTGGCAAGTGTGATGTCACCCTGGGCCAGTGCACAAAAGGCTGCTGCGGTGGTGCATGACAGGACTTCTCTGCCGCCGGCCTCAGACTTGCCTGTGGCCGGAGTGGAGAGGCCGCTGTACTATTGTATTGTTGTACTGTTTTATATTAAGATATGTGTTTTTGTAGGACGAATATGGTATAATTATTGTCTATATTGTATTATTGTGTTTACTGCATAATATTGTGTGAGACGCCCTGAGGCGGGTTTCCTGAGAGGGCGGCATACAAGCATGAGAATTAAATTAATCATTCCAATAGCATTTGATTTTATGGAACTACACAAGTAGTCCATCTGTCCATTTGTTTGTTCATTAATGTAAATAGTGGCTGCGGTGGCTCAGTGGTTAAGAAACTCGCCTTGTTAGCTGGAAGGCTGGCTGTTCGGCAGTTCGAGACCCAGGTACTGCATGACAGTTTGAGTGCCCATCTCTGTCCCAGCTCTTGGGGACATGAAAGGAGCCTCATTTGGGCGTTCCCTGAGTGGAGTTTCTTCCGCAAAAATCCTTTCAACCCAGAATAATTTCTGACATGAAATTATTATTATTATTATTATTATTATTATTATTATTATTATTATTATTATTATTATTATTATTATTATTATTATTATTATTAATGTAAATAGACTCAAGGTGACTTACAATGTTAAAATAAGTCATACTAAAAACAAGGTTATAAAACAATTAAACATTCAATACATTCATTACAAAAAGTAATAATTAAATATTAAACAATTATAATTTTAAAACTTTTAGAAACACAGCTCAGAAGAGCAAAAACCCAGTATCCAGGGACTCAATCATACTTATTACAAACCTGTCTGGACAGATAGGTCTTTTAATTACTAGCAAAAAGATAAAAGGGAGAAAGATTCTTACAGCAGAAAATCCAGAGCACTATCACTATAAGTCAAAATGGACTTCATGGCACATAATTATTAATCTACCTTTAAATGCAAATTTATAATCACTATAAATATAATTACTGTGATTTAAATAGACATTTAAATTTCATTCTAGCGCAGGAAACTCTGGCAAGGTGACCTGGATGCGTGGAGTCATTGTGCTGCCTGTTAGCAGGCAATGTTCCATCCTCTCCACTCTCTTTGTATGTATGGCTTTTTACATTTAAACTAGATTTGGGCAGGACAGCCTTTCAAATTGATAACTACTTGAAGAGATGTCAGAGTGAGCTTGAATGCCTTTGCCAGTCCATTCTCAGATCTTTTACAACAGCACAGGCTACAACACCCCTCTGGCCTGGTAATTATTAAGAAGGACTGTGGTTGCTTAGTGGTTAAGACTGGAAGGTTGGCAGGTCAGCAGTTTGAGACCCGAGTACTGCACGATAGAGTGAGCTCCCATCTCTGTTCCAGCTCCTGTCAACCTAGCTGTTCGAAAGCAAGACATTGCAAGTCGATAAATAGGTACCACTTTGGTGGGAAGGTAAACAGCATTCTGTGCACTCCGGTGTCTAGTCATGCCTGCCACATGTCCATTGAAACGTCTGCAAATGCAGACAGCACTGGCTCTTTGGCTATAAACAGAGATCAGCACTGAACCCTAGAGTCAGACATGACTGGCTTTCGAGCAAGGGCAACCTTTACCTTTACCCTATCCTAATTGTCATTTTTCTCAAGCAAAAATTAATAATATCGGAGTCATTATAATTCCTGGATCTTATCTTTGAAGCAGACAAGCCACCTAACTGCTGTTAATCTAACACTAAACATTTCTTGTTTTAAAAAATGGGGTGGCAAAAATAAAGTGGTAATTTAGCTTGATATTGACTTATGACTGCTAGGTTTCAAAATGTACCAACTATTCTACTTCAATAAGCATTCATTAGTTGTCTTAACTGTAGTTTTGCCTACTACTGAGTACTGGTGAAGTATACTCATCAGTGAGTATCACTACTGAGTACTCAAGGTGAGCAACCATACAAAAGAATACCCATAATGGGAGTGCTTAAGAGAGTTTGGCCACTTGCTTTATCTACGCCTGTGCAATAATACTGACTTTGAGTTTCTCAGAGATATGTCCAAAGCAACATGAGTGCTTTTATGTCTAGTAAAGGTAAAGGTTTCCCTTGCTCAAAAGCCAGTTGTATCTGACTCTAGGGTTCAGTGCTCATCACTGTTTCAAAGCCAAAGAGCCAGCACTGTCTTCTTCTGCAGACATTTATGTGGTCATGTGGCAGGCATGACTAGACACCAGCACACACAGAATGCTGTTACCTTCCCACCAAAGTGGTCCCTATTTATCTACTTGCAATTTCTTGCTTTCAAACTGCTAGGTTGGCAGGAGCTGGGACAAAGACAGGAGCTCATTCCATCCTTCAGTATTTGGGAATCGAACTGCTGACCTTCCGCCTCCCAGTCAGTGTCTTAGCCACTTGTATTTAATTTGTATCTTTATGTGTTTTTATGTCTATTTTTACGTGTACTGTATTTTTGTGTATTTTTTTTACTTTGGCTCCACCCATGTCATTGGCTCTGCCCATGATGTCATGATGCTGGCTCCGCCCGTGACATCGGCTATGCCCACAGTGTGGTAGTAAAATTTTTGGCTGCCCATCACTGACCACATGGTACTTCCTGGTGTGGTAGAGGCGATGGGGGGGCACATTAAATGGCTCCACAGTTGAGAATGCTTAATCTAGGTTAAATGAAAGGCCATATATTCCCATGTGAACCTACTCAGCTCTTAAGATCTTCAGAGGCCCTCCTCAGTCTCATTGCCTTCAGAGGTACAGTAATACCTCGGATAACGCTAAGACTTGGTTCCAGAAGTCTTGGTGTTATTTGATTTTTAGTGTTATCCGATGCATGTTAAAATCCTATGGGAGGGATCAGATAACGTTAAAGCTACATAGAGATACATTGTAACCACACAGGCATTAGTGGTTGTTATCCGATCCATCCCATAGGACCTTAACGTTATTCGATCCAATTCTCCTCCCCAGATTACTTAACGTTATGCAATTTTAGCGTTATCCAAGGTAAACGTTATCCGAGCTATTACTGTACACTTAATGGGAACACAAGGCAGGGTCTTCTCTGTAGCAGCTCCCAAATAGTAGAATGCTTTCCCTCAGGAGGCTAGGTTGGCCCCCTCTCCTTTATCCTTCTGCTGACAGCTGAAGACTCATCTCGTCAGGCTTTTAATAATTATAACTGAGTTTCTAGATGCTAGTTTTTAGCTAAGCTGTTCATTTTCAAAGTTTTTGTCTGTCTTTAATTTTTTTTATGTTTTAATCCTGCTTTCATCATTTGTACAATATTTTAATTATTGTTCAGTGTCCATGGAAATGTTTGCAGACACAGATAGCATTGGCTCTTTGGCTGTAAATAGAGATGAAGACTGAGCCCTAGAGTCAGATACGATTGGTTTTCTAGCAAGGGCGACCTTTACCTTAATTATTGTTCTTTAATTTATTTTAATTTGATATTTTTAATATTGTCAGCCGCCTTAAATTCCCTCATTAGGAAAACAGTGACCTATAATTAAATAAAACAAACAAATAAATAATTGCATTTCCAGAACCTAGTGACAGAAACCTAAAAATTAATAGTTTTTAGTTGAAGAAGGAGGTTTCTCAAATATTTTTAAAGTGGCGTCTCTGGTTTTATTAGTTGTAACATTCTGTAATGTATTTAAACAGCTTCTTCACATGACATGTAGCTTCATTATATATTTTCAATATATTTTTTATATGGATGCATTTGCAATTTTAAAAAATTAACGTGGCTTGATTGTTGTTTTGTTATCCATGCTACCTTGGGCACAGATAAATGATTACCTAACATCCTAGAAAGCAGGGTGTTAGCTAATTATTTATCACATGAAGAATTGTACTGGAATAGGAACTGATCATCTACCTAGAGCTTTCTACCTCCTTGCCAAGCACTCATGCTTGTACAGCTGGGTTGTCCTTCACACATGAGAGCAGGCAGCCTCAGAGATGCTTTTTGCAACATTATTCCATTATAATAATATAATATTTAGAAGATAGGCAGATCTTTTCTCCTTGACGATGGTTGGGAAGGGGGGGGGGGAATCCGCAGTAATGGGCCTTTCAGTGTTGTGTGAATGGGGTGTTGGGGAGGAGCAGTCACAGAAGGACATGTCTTGTGCCACTGCTGGAATCTTTAAAGCAAGGCGGGGGAATTCCAGGTACTGGAACGGAAAAAGCAATCACACTTATATGCTGCCCTATAGTGCTTAGTGCACTCTCTAGGCCAGTGTTTCCCAAAGGCTGGTTTTTGGACTTCAATTCCCAGAAGCCTAAGTCATTTCCCCAAAGCACTGATCAGCCAGTGTACTGACTGAGGCTTCTGGGAATTGAAGTCCACTGGTGGGCTGTGTACCCCTTGTTGGGAACCACTGATCTAGGCGGTTCACAAGTTAATTAGTATTTTGCCCCCCAATATGCTGGGTACTCATTTTACCAGCCTTGGAAAGGTGGAAGGCTGAGTCAACCTTGAGCCCTGGTCAGGACTGAACTCACCTTTTTGTTGCATGACAGTAGTTTAACCATTGTGCCAACAGGGCTCATGGTCCTCTTGGGGTCCTAATCTGGCATCTGCTAAGCATAGAGAAAGTTGCTCATATATTGAACTCTTTTCCCTTCAACAGCATACATAACTTGGTGCCTTCCCTGTTTCTGTATGTCTTTCCCCATAGCTAAAATATGTGAATTTCTGGCCCCATCCTTTTTTCTTTCTTCTGCTTAGAATTTGACTGCAACCCTAAGAATTTCCCTGAAAACTGCTTCTGAAAGTGGTTGTCCAGCCTGATCTACAAGAAGACCTTATTTTTGTTTCCACTGTCTTTTCTTTCTTATTCCAAATGTCTTCCTTTCTTTCATTATCTTGACAGGTATCATTTCGATATCACTGTAGATTATACAATGAATGGCGTCGGACCAATCAAAGAGTGATCCTTCTCATCCCAAAGTCAGCCAACATCCCTTCGAATCAGCAGTCCTTGCTCGGCCTGCATTCAGTCAAAAGGAACTCAAAAGAGACAATCGTCTAACAGTGATAATCTTGCACCGGGGCCATGAACTACATGTAGGGTCTGATTCCATTCCAAACCTGGTAGTGTCATATTCGGATAAACAGACTCTTTGCCAGAGAAGACATGACTGTTGCAATTGAAACCATGAATGCTGCAATCATATGATATTTGCTAAGCTGCCAAACATGTTTAAAATTTAGCAGATACTGTATGAAATTCTCTTAATACCATGTTGATAGCTGCATCATGGGGATGCAACCCTTTTTTATTGTGGTTTAAGAATTATTAAACTATGGTGGCAAACAATGCAAAAGACATCTGCTGGGTTATTTCTTTATTGTGTTCAATGGAACTCCATGCAAGACATTCCCTTTCACAAAGGCTAGACAGAAAAGTAAAGAGATGTTTCAGGAATCAAAGTACAGTACAGTAATACTAAGAGAGGGGAAGAGAGTTGGAGAGCCTAAAGTTAGATTCCTATGTAGACAAGTTGGTTTTTCAGACAACATCCAGTTCTCAGCAGGAGACTCGTGAGCAGTGCTGCCAGGTATGTTTCAGAATGCTCTCTAATGATATACTGATCACACTTCATTCCTTGAGATATTTTAATTACCATATTTGCTGGTGTATAAAACACATTGGGGTATAAGACACACCCCGTTATTACCAAAATAGCCCACTATAGGTCAGTATATACAGTACAAGATGCACTCCATTTTCCCAGAGTATTTTAAGGGTTGGGAGTGGGTCTTATATACCAGCAAATATGGTAAATGCTATCCAAAATTAGGCAAATCTCTGATTTAGGTATGGGAAGTGTTTGGGATTGGGTTGGTTTTTTTTTACTACACTCCCAGAGTTACTCTAGCTATGTGGACATTGGCTTCCATGGGTTGCAGTTCCAAACTCTGGTCATAGCAGTGATAAGCGGAATCTGCACTACGTGTTAGAAACTTTATTGTGTGTACTTTGAGAAGTATCCTATTGGCTAAATGGGGAATGGACTGGCAATTGCATAAACATACCCTTACCCTGCTGGGGCAGTCATTTGTGTGTGTGCCTGTTCTTGCACTCTTCATGAGGTTGGTTATGCAACTGGTTGTGCCAGAGTGGAAGTGGCAAATACTTTCCTAATTGTCCTTCCATTCCTTGTTTTGTTAATGGGCTACTGGCTACTACAGCCATGGTTTGAAAGGTTTGGTTCTTAACTCTTTTCCATACCAAAATTAAAGTCTTTTTGAAGTAAAGAGCCTCAGGATATACACTGGCAGTTTTTGCCACAGGAAAGACAATTGCTAGCTGTTACATGGTCAATCAACTGTAAATGCTGCAGAGCAGTGGAGAATACAGTATCTCATTCCTCTGATCCACCATTCCTCACCATCATCACATGTTCTAGGCCTGTGATGGCAAACCTTGGCACTCCAGGTGCTTTTGGACTTCAATTACAAGAAGCCCAGGTCAGCATCCTTGCTGATCAGGACTTCTGTGAATTGAAGTTCAAGAACAGCTGGATTGCCAAGGTTCACCATAACTGTTCTGGGCGAATGGCCTGAAGGGTCACCATCCGGAACTTCCTCGCGTCGATGTGTTTGTTGAGGAGGCGGAGGTCCAAGATGGGGCGGGACCCTCCGTCCTTCTTGTCCACGAGGAAGTAGCGGGAGAAGAACCCTTCGTGAGACTCCGACACTGCGACCGGCTCTATGACGCCCTTCTCCAGGAGAGCTGACAGTTCCTCCTGGAGCGGTGGAGACGGGTCGGTGACACGGACCCGTCCGACAGTAGGGCATCTCTTGAACTCGATCGCGTAGCCAGAGTCTAAGATGGCCAAAACCCACTTGTCCGTGGTGATGGTGGACCACATCGACAGGTAGTCCACCAGGGGACGGTACGGCAGCGTCTCGGTCACGGAAGTGTCAAACCCGTTGTTTGCTCCTCCGATCCGTCCACTTACCAGACTGTTGGCGTTGCTGGTAACGCGGACGGGCAGCTTGCTGTCTCGGCCGGTAGAACTGGTGCCGGGGGTAGTCCTCCTGCCTCTGCTGCTGGCGGGGCTGGTAGGACGGACCTTGAGACGAGGTCTGGGGTTGGTCCTGGTGGAACCGACCCGTCCCCCGGCGAGGAGCGCGGAGCTGCTTGATAGTGGCGTAGTCCCCCTTCAGCTCCCCCAAAGAGGTGTCGGTCTCTTTGGCAAACAAGCCCTCGCCGTCGAAGGGCAGCTCCTCCACCAGTTTCTTCACATCGTCCTGAAGATCGGCCGAGCGAAGCCAGGAGTGCCGGCGTATCTGGATGGCGGAGGCTAGGTTCTTCGCCTCCGACTCCGTTATATGCCGCCCAGTTCGGATTTGCTGGAGGGCTAGCTGGTTGCCCTCCTGGCAGACGGATCCGAACTCAGCCTGACGGTCCGGCGGCAGCAGCGACTTGAAGGCCTCGACCTTCTCCCAGAGCTGGCAGTTGTACCCGCCCATGGCCGTCGCGTAGTTGGCCGCACAGAAGGACAGGGAGGCGTTGGCATATACCTTCCTGCCCAGTGCGTCCAACTTCTTCCCCTCCTGTGTGGACGGGAGGGGAGTGCTGCTCGCCGGTGTCCTGTGCTGGGCGCCCTTGACCACACGGGAATTCGGCGCCAAGTGGACGTGGAGGAAGTTGGCGTCGTCACCCAGAAGTCTATACATGCCGTCCACTCTGGTCGAGACGGAGTGGGATGACACGGGCTTCTTCCAGACCTCCTTTGCAGCCTTGGCAATCTTTGGGAGAAGGCCCAGGTGGACAGGGACCAACTCCCTCCGATCGGCCATGGCGCAAACCACGTCCTCGCACTCCTCTGGAGGGGCCTCCGCCTTGATCCCGAGCACGGATCCGAGGCAGGTGATCAGCACCGTAAAGGTCCGTTGGTCCTCTGGCTGGGACCCATTCGTGTGCATCCCCATTAGTGTGCATCCCCAAACAACACGAAGGAGAAGCCCAGGTCGGCATCCTTGCTGATCAGGACTTCTGTGAATTGAAGTTCAAGAACAGCTGGATTGCCAAGGTTCACCATAACTGTTCTGGGTAATTTCCGCACAACTCCTACCTTTGAGGATCCACAGGCAAAATTCATGGTGGGGAGGAGGCAGGCAAAACTTAAACCAATAATAATAATAATAATAATAATAATAATAATAATAATAATAATAATAATAATAATAATAATAATAATACAGTAAAACCTCATATAACACTAAAACCTGGTTCCACAAGTCTTCGTGTTATATGATTTTTAGTGTTATCTGATCCTCTATGGGATCCATAGAGATACATTGTAACCACACAGGCTTTCGCGGTTGTTATCTGAAGCATCCCATAGGATCTTAATGTTATCTGATGCAATTCTTCCCCCCAGATTCCTTGATGTTATGCGATTTTCGTGTTATTCGATACTAATGTTATATGAGGTATTACTGTAATAATAATAATATGTGGGTTGAAAGGAATTTTGCAGAAGAAACTCCATTCAGAGAACACCCAAATGAGGCTCCTTTCATGTCCCCAAGAGCTGGGACACTCAGTCCGTCATTGAGTACCCAGGCCTTGAACTGCCAACTTACCAGCCTTTTAGCTAACAAGGCAAACTTCTTAACCACCAACCCACGGCAGCTCCAACCAATGGAGCTTTTTTCATGTAATAGCACACTTACTTGTTGCCTGGGAAGAATCCTAGAGGACACACTTAAAATTAAAACGAAACAGCTTGCTTTGAAGAGAAGCGGGGAAACCCAAACGTTTCTGCAGTGCAAACGGGGATGCAAATCTTGAGTGAACCCAAATTATACCAGAACAGATTTTTAACCTAATTCTGAACATTTATTTTGTAAGTAAGTTTCATTATCTTGTGCATAGTTAATAAAGGACTGGTTCATTAGACATGTTTGAGGAAACCTGGACCTGCCTTGCATAACAATGAGCAAGACAACCGCTCTGCTGGATTGTCAGCCTGACAGGTAAATTTAGATGAGAATACAGAAGCCTTAACTCAAGGATTCTCAGTCTACAGCTTGTGGGGCGAATGCAGCCCACAGCACCATTTCATGTGCCCCCCACACACACACACACACCAGGAAGTGCCATGTAGTGGAGGAAGGGGGAAATGGCTGTCCAGCCCCTGAAGCTGTCTAAGGGAGTATGACCTGGCCCCTGGCTTTAAAAGGTTGATAACTCCTGCCTTAATTTCTTCATACCAGTGAGACTGAGGCCTCTGGGGGTGGGGGATAGTTTTACAGCAGCCTTACAATTCTAGGTAAGTCTAATGTGGAGCTTTCATACTAACCTTTTTTAAAAAAAAATCCTGGTGGCTGGCTTTGTCTGTAACAACCCATTCCTTAAAAAATAAAAAAGAAGGAAAAGATTCGTTTCTCTCCATGATTTTTGCAATTAGACTATAAAATGAGGATGCTTTTTGCTCCTGGCAGGGCAATGACTTGTAATGTATTTGCAGTTTCTTCTCGTTTTCTTTCTAGGAAAAAGTGAATAAAAGTGGCTGTGTTGTAAAGAAAGAGATTGCATAGATAGATTTCAGATGGACAGGGTAATTGAGCTTTATTAACTTTACCTTTCAGCCAGTTACATTGCCAAGTAATAAAATGAAGGCCACCTGCCTTTTTGAAGCCAGTGGTATGGTTTAAACATTTAGATTAAAACCAAAATATGTATATTGTTGTCTTTCAGGGAAGCCATTGCAAAGTATATTTGCTTTTAGAATTTGCCACAGCTTTTGATAGAAAGGAAAAGTGTAGCATTTCCTCTTTCATTTCTTTCATCAATATACCATATCCAAAATTTCCTTATGATGTGTGTTCCTCTTAATGAAAAGCCTTGATAATTAACTTCCACTCTCTCTCTTAAAAAAAAAAACCCAAATCATACAATTTTTAGCTTCTGGGTCTATGAAGTTGGAATGGCATGTGTGAGCAGTTTGTATCCTTCTTAAAGTGTGGTATCCAGATTTGGATACAGTACTCATATCCGGGTGTGGTCTAACCAGTGCTGAATAGAGGTGGAATAGAGGTGGACACAGTGGAGGTGTGGAACAGATTTAATGGCTTGGACCAGATAGACAGAGTGCCAGAAGAATTATGGACAGAGATGCGGGACATCATGCAGGAGGCAGCAAGGAAAACCATACCAAAAGAAAAGAAAGCTAAGTGGTTGTCCGAGGAGGCTCTTAAAATAGCGGAGGACAGAAGGAATGCAAAATGCCAAGGAGAAAGGAAAAAATACAATCACTTGAATACAGAATTTCAAAGAAAAGCAAGGAGAGATAAGGAAACGTACCTGAACGAACAGTGCACAGAAATAGAGGAAAACAATATCAGGGGTAGGACTAGAGATCTTTTCAAAAAAATTGGGGAACTCAAGGGAATATTTAAAGCGAAAATGACCATGATAAAAGACAAAGATGGCAAGGAGTTAGCAGATGCAGAAGAGATTAAGAAAAGATGGAAAGAGTACACAGAGGAACTATACAAAAAGGACCTCAACACCCCTGATAATCACAATGATGAGAACATTGAACATGAGCCAGACATTCTAGAGAGTGAAATCAGAAAGGCCCTAAAAAACACTGCAAACAACAAAGCCAGTGGAGTTGATGGTATCCAAGTTGAACTGTTCAAAGCCCTACAAGATGATGAAATCAAATCATTGCATTCTATATGCCAGCAGATTTGGAAAACAAAACAATGGCCACAGGATTGGAAAAGATCTGTATACATTCCACTCCCCAAAAAGGGTAATTCCAAAGAATGTTCAAATTATCGAACAATTGCGCTCATCCCTCACGCTAGCAAGGTGATGCTCAAGATAATACAGGATAGACTGCAACAGTATGTGGAGAGAGAATTACCAGAGGTGCAAGCGGGTTTCAGAAGAGGCAGGGGGACTAGAGATCACATCGCCAACATAAGATAAAAAAAACAAAGGAATATCAGAAACAAGTCTACTTCTGTTTCATTGATTACACGAAGGCTTTTGACTGTGTCGACCACAACAAAATGTGGCAAATAATTAAGGAGATGGGAATACCAGAACACCTTATATGCCTCATGAGAAATCTGTACATGAATCAAGAAGCAACAGTTAGGACAGAAAATGGAATGACGGAGTGGTTTGGAATAGGAAAAGGAGTAAGACAAGGCTGCATTTTGTCACCCTGCTTATTCAATTTATACACAGAGCACATAATGCGCAATGCAGGAATGGAGGAATCACAATTTGGGATCAAAATTGCTGGAAGAAACATCAACAATTTGAGATATGCAGATGATACCACCCTAATGGCAGAAAGTGAGGAGGACCTAAAGAAGCTCCTAATTAGGTTGAAAGAAGAAAGTTAAAAAGCTGGCTTGAGACTCAATATCAAGAAAACCAAGATAATGGCAACAGGCCCTATCAGTCCATGGAAAATAGATGGGGAAGAAGTAGAAGCAGTGACAGATTTTACTTTCTTAGGATCTAAGCTCACTGCAGATGGTGATTGCAGCCATGAAATAAAAAGGCGACTGATTCTTGGGAGGCAAGCGATGAGAAACCTGGAGAGCATAGTGAAAAGTAGAGACATCGCATTGAAAACAAAAATTTGCATAGTCAAGGCAATGGTATTCCCTGTGGCAATGTATGGTTGCGAGAGTTGGACCATTAGGAAAGCTGAACGCAGAAGAATAGACACCTTTGAGATGTGGTGTTGGAGGAGAGTTTTGAGAGTCCCCTGGACAGCGAGGAGAACAAATAGGTCAATCTTAGAAGAAATCATCCCTGACTGTTCCTTAGAAGGTCAAATAATAAAGATGAGGCTAAAGTACTTTGGACATCAAATGAGAAGAGAGGATTCACTTGAGAAAGCTTTGATGCTTGGAAGGGTGGAGGGCAAAAGAAGAAGGGGACGGCCCAAGATGAGATGGCTAGATGGTATCGTGGAGACAATGGGCACAGAGCTGAGCGAGTTGAGGGGGATGGTGGAGGGCAGGAGTGCCTGGCGGACAGTGGTTCATGGGGTCGCAGAGGGTCGGAATCGACTGTGCGACTGAACAACAAAGAGTACCTCAATAGTTTTGGAGACTGTATTTGTTAATGCATCCGAAAACAGCATTGGCCTTTTTTGCAGCCACATCACACTGTTGACTCATATTCAACTTGTGACCTACAATTCCAAGTTCCTTCTCACTTGTATTATTCAGCCAAGTTCCCCCCTCCCCCAATTTTGCAAATGTGCATTTGATTTTTTCCTTTTGGTGTAGAAGTTTACACTTTTCCTGTTAAATTTCATTGTTTTCAGTTGAGTGCTCAAGCCTATCAAGACCTTTTTGAATTCTTCCAATGTACAGTATTCACTATCCCATACAATTTTGTGTCATCTGGAAGTTTAATAAGTGTTCCCTGCACTACTAAATACATTAATGAAGATTTTGAAGAGGACAGTTCCCAGAACTGAGCTTTTCAGTACCCCACTTGTTACCCCCCTCCCAGTTTGAGGAGCCATTGATAAGCACTCTTTGAATATGATTCTGTAAACAAATGTGTAAGCATGAGACACTTGGGCTACCCCAGTATTTGGGGTACTTTGTCAAAAGTTTTGCTGAAGTCAAGATATATTACATCTCCAGCATTCCCAACATCTATCAAGGAAGTTTCCCAATCAAAAGATAAGAACACACTGGCTACTACTTCACACAAATAAAGGATGAAATCACTGTCTTAACTACCAGGTAAGCCACAATCTGTTTCTTATACCTGTTTAAAGAGTTGGCTCCACACATGAACTACATTACAAAAGAAGCACTTTGGAACATTCATTCATACTTCTCAATCCAGCAAAATTTATTTATGAGAAAGAGAGGGAGAGAGAATAGGGTCATGAGTCTAACCAGGGCACCCAGGTGTGGAAGATTCAGGAATCTCTGATCATGCACAGAACAGATCCATATGTGCAATTCACAGAGACCACAAAGAACCACAAGCTTCCTTTTCTGACTAATGCAAGGAATAAAAACCACACAAAATGTGTTCTTCTTTCTTGTCCTTCACTTCATCCTCTATTAATGAGAATCTTCAAAAAGTCTTTCAGGGGCTGAAGGAGGGAAAACATCCCTTCTTTAGCTTGTTTATTATTCTGAAGATCCCATTCTTTTTTCTTTTCTTTTTTTGCAACTTTGAAACACCAAAATACAGTAATGTAAATCTTTGTATCACATCAATGCAGAGATTTTAACACTTCCCAAAAATTGCTTAAACAGGATAAATACAATTGTTAACTAGATGATGTCTGTCACCTGCCAGATTTTGAAAATAGGAAATTCTATAATCTTCCTTGGCAGGCTCTATATCACTGAGACCAGTTTTAATTATTAGTAACTGCATGCTGTCATGCTGCTTTTGACTTAATGGTGGCCCTTTCCAGGGGTTTTGTAGGTACAGAATACTCGAGAGTGGTTTACCATTCCCTGCCTGTTAGGGTGCTTCAGACCGTACAGCTTGCCCATGGCTACACAGGTTTCCTCTTCTCCTAGGAGGCACATTGGGGAATTGAGTCCCCAACTTCATACCTAAACCACTGAACTATTCAGTCAGGTAGCTACCCATTAGGATCTCACTAATCCTCTGGGAAAATTCAGTGTGGAAAAAAATTCCTCAATTGTATTGGGCAGGAAGAGTCTAAATCCTCACATTTCTCTTTAAAAAATTACAAGCAGGATCAAAAGAAATTAAAGATAAGTACTATGTGGTATGAGGGATGATGGTGGCTTAGTGGTTAAGATGCTGAACTTGATGACTAGAAGGTTGACAGGTCACCGGTTCGAGACCCAAGTGCCGCATGATGAATAAGCTCCCATCTCTGTCCCAGCTCCTGCCAACCTAGCAGTTTGAAAGCAAAAAATTGCAGGTAGATAAATAGGTTCCGTGCACTCCAGTGTTGAGGCATGCCTGCCACATGTCTACAGAAATCTCTGCAGATGCAGACAGCGCTGCCTCTTTGACTGTAAGTGGAGTTGAGCACTGAAGCCTAAAGTCGGATATAACTGGCTTTCGAGCAAGGGCGACCTTTATCAATACTATGAGGTATTTCAGTTAAAAAACTTGACTTGCTTAAATATGTGTAATAATCTATTGAAACAAGCTAGGAAACAAACACATTAAAATCCACCATCCTACTTAAAATGATAGGTCTAAAAGACATTATTAACTTCTATTATTTAAGCAGAGAGCATATTTGAAGAACTGTTTTTTCCTCTTCAGACATTGAGCAGTGCAATAACAAGACTTCCATCTTGTGGCAGACTGCATCACTGTAGCATGTAAAGAAAGATTTTGGCCTTCATAATTTATGGTTTTGTGTTGGTAGATAAACCAGAGCTGAACATTTTAAGATTTCTAGACAAGTATAATTTCAGTTTGTGATCTTGGCACATTTACCAGCTCTTTTAATGTGAATGTTGAAAAGTTAAGAGCTACAAACTTCACTACAGTAATACCTCGGATAACGTTAAGACTTGGTTCCACAAGTCTTGGTGTTAATCCGATTTTTAGTGTTATCCGATCCATGTTAAAATCCTGTGGGATGGATCGGATAACGTTAAAGCTCCATAGAGATACATTGTAACCGCACAGGCTTTAGCGGTTGTTATCCGATCCATTCCATAGGACCTTAACGTTATTCGATCCAATTCTCCTCCCCAGATTACTTAATGTTATGCGATTTTAGCGTTATCCGAGGTATTACTGTACTTAGTGTTCATTAACTTCTATGTAATCGTACATCTTAGGTTGTCTGACTAGCACTTGCAAGTGTGAGTGGTAATACTGGGGGTTAAGTCTGGAACCCACCCCCTTCCATTTAATTCTAGCCTCTCATTACTATTAAAGAATCATCATTTTAAATGTCAAAGAGGGATGGCCCCATATAGATAAAACATGTTAATCTTCTTCTGTGTCTAGGCCAGATGTGAAACTGCCAAAATGAAGGCACCTTTTGGTGAGTTGATTCTGCAGTTCCCTTTGTCTTACCTGACCCAGTGTGAGAAAGATTAGCTGGCAACACAAGGTTGCCGTTACCACAATCTTCGAGGAGGCTATTTACAAAACAGAATACAGTACCTTGAGATACCAGTAAGTAGTATGAAAGTACTGTATGCAGAAAATCTTACACTACCCCATGAAAGAGGGCAAAATGCCTCTATACAACCTCCCTTACCTGAGAAAGATGACTATATAAGTAAGCTGCATTGTTCCCACAACATACTCATGATACAAGTACAGACAATCCCAGACAAAATGTGAGGGCCTGTCGACAGCTGAAAGAGGAAAGGTTGCTTACCTGTTACCAGTTTAGGTGGTCATGTGTGAATTCACACAAAAGGGTTACATCCCATGCATATGCAAACCACTCTGAAAGTTCCAGAGCTGTAAAGGAGCCACAGGCTCTGCCTTCCCTCCCCAGGATATGCAACTCCTGCCCAGAGATACCTCCGTTCCAATGCCACCAGTGCCCAAAAGGAGCAATCAGTGATGTACCAAGGGGATGAGTGGGATGTGTCTATTCACAGGCAACCAGTTGAAGAACTAGTTACAGGTAAGCAACCTGTCCTCCTTCATGGTTCCTGTGAAGCCACACAAATGGATAACAAGCTCATTTAACTGGCTGGTGGCCATCACTGCATGACAGAGGACAGGGCCTTGTCCAAAAATGCATCAACTTTATCTTGTGTCCAACCTGTTGTCCCAGATAAAAGTGGATGGCTCAGACCATGTGGCTAGTTTACAGATGGTTGTCCATTCTGCTCCGTGAGAAATCTTTACCCTTCTTAAGGGCCCCCAAACAAATTTTTATACGGGGCCCTGCCAAGGCACGCTACGCTTCTGGCTTTTGGGCCAATTTGTAAGTCAAATCAGTAAGTGGTCACAAGCCATTTGGCCAGTCTTTCAGAGGGTACAGAACCTGACTACTCAAGCTGACTGCCACCAAGGAAACTGTCTTATAGGTCAGTAAGCGGAAATCAGCTGTTGCTAAGAGCTAGAAGAAATGATGCATCAGCTGCTGCAGGACCAGAGGTAGGGACCATTGACGATGAGGGTGCCAGACACCTAGGAAGAGGCTATTTAGCCTTTTAAGGAAACGTTTCACAGTTGAGTTTGAGTAGTAAGATTCCAAGAGGATTCTTGACACTCTGGGAGAACCCCCCATGCTATGAACCTCAGCATCTCTACATCTGGGTGAAATATTGATTGCCCATGTTAAAGAGGTTTGGTAAATTCAAGTAGTCTGATGTGTTGAGGGGACATCTGGAGTAGGGTCAAGAACCACGGTTGACAGGGACACCAAGCGTGATGACAATGGCATTCACTTGTTCATGGAGCAGCCTCGGTATCATTCTTCCCACCTGAGGGATGGTGGAAAGATGTACAGCCTTTCCTCTTGCAATTCAATCATAAATTCATTGGAAGGGGAATCCTGATCAATGAGTAGTACCTGGCACTTTTTGCTTTCTGTAGAACTGAGTAGGTCTATTGTCACTGTCCCCCACAGGCTGGTGATCGTCCAGCATAACATTGGCACAAGCTCCTACTTGTGTGTGTAGCAATTACACTTATGTACCACCCATAGCACTTAGTGCACTCTGGGCAGTTCAGAGTAATTAGCATTTCCCCTCCAACATGCTGAGTACTCATTTTACCAAACTCAGAAGGATGAAAGGCTGAGTCAATCTTGTTTGCATCAGGATCAAACTCACAATGTTCTGGCTGCAGTACAGCAGTTTAACTACTGCACCACCAGGGCTGTGTGTGAGAATGCGGAGTGTGTAGAGGCGGCCTGCCATAGTTGCTGTTCCCTGCAAGGTACACGGCAATTGGAAATCCATGATTAGTGACACACCATTTCTACAGGACTATCAGATGTTTTTGAGTGGGTGCCTCCCTGATGAATGATGTAGTGTATTGTAGTTGTACTGCCCGTCACAATCTGTACCATCTTGCCAGCTATCATTGGTTCGAAGGCCCTGCACACCATGAAGACTGCAAGTAACTTTAGGAAGTCAGGATCTTAAGCAAGTAAATCACACCCTCTTGGTTAGGTTCTTGCGTTGATCACGCAGGGTATATTTGCCACAAATGTAGCTAAAGTTGCCGGTTTAATACAACTGCACCTACTCACCTTTAGCTCAAAACAGTCTCACTATGTCCTAGCTGCAACTTTAAATGGCCATCCTTAAGAGGGATTTTATTACTGCAATTCTCAAAATTCTTGAAGGGAATTTTTTTTATATACAGTGGTAACCCGTACAACGAACGCTTCGTACACTAGTATCTTGGATAACTGTAAGACTTGGTTCCACAAGTCTTTCTGTTATCTGGTTTTTAACATTGTGCGATGCATACATTGCACGTTAAAAAAACGGGGTTGATCCACCTGCCTCTTTGGAAAGGGCAGCGGGGATTCCATGCATGCCCTTTTCAAAGAGACAGGCAGATCGAGCCAAGTGCCGGTTTGGTTGGGTGGAGTCCGGGTGCACCCAGTCTCTCCCCGCCAACCAAGCTGGTGCTGCAAAGTGCACAGCGGCAGTGTGGCTGGGAAGCAGACTTGGGGCTCCCCGTTCTGCTCCCCAGACATGCTGCTGCTGCGCCCTTTGTAGCGTGGCGTGGCTGGGAAGCAGGGCAGGGACAACCTGTTCTGCTTCCCAGCCACACCACCACTGGCCCCTGGTGTTCCCAACCAAGCCTCTGATGCGAAGTGCGCGGCTACAGCTTAGTTGGGAAGGAGGCCAGGCTGCCTGGTATCCTTCCCAACCAAGCCGCGAGTGCGTGCTTCGCAGTGGCAGTGTGCCTGGGAAGCAGAATGGGGAGCTCCTGGTCTGCTTCCCAGCCACGCCGCCACTGTGCTCTGAGCCTCCGTAGATCTCTGCCTCAAAGCTCACAGGGCTGGTCTCTAGCCCTGCAGGCTTTGGGGCAGAAAGCAATGTTGGGGAATTGGAGGCAGACGTTTGCCTCCAATTCCCCAAAGTTATTCGTTTTTAGCATTATCCGAGGCAAACGTTATCTGAGGTTCCACTGTATAATGAAAAAAATCATATAATGAAGTGTTTTGGCGCTACTGGCACTACCCCACATAACAAAACATTTTTTCGTTATACAGGGTTTACCCCATTTTATAAAAATTTTTGTTATATGGTATAGACCATATAATGAAAAAAATCGTTATGTGGGGTATTGCCAACATGATTCGCATAACAAAAACATTTGTATAACAAAGAGCTCCATGGAATTGAACTTTTTCATTATACGGGATAGTACTGTATATATTTAAAAAAAATAAGAACTAGCTATGACTGGAACTATAGTAACAAATAAATAAGAACAAGGGTAGGTTTTATTTGCTAACAGGAGTGCTGGAAAAGGTGCTCTTGAACAGAAGAGGTCTGAACACTGGCAGTAAAAAAGGACCTGAAGGATCACTGGGTGGGAATTGCCCTCACTGGGGATGGAAGGTGGAGTCTGTGGCTCCTTTACATCTCTGAAATTTCTGAGTTGTTTGCACATGTGCAGAATTTAACCCATTTGTGTGATTTTGCAGGGACCATGAAGAAGAATTGAGGTTCTCCAGTCTTGTCATAAAGGCAGAGAAAAGCCAGGATCTTACATTATACCATGGAGAGGCTTGCAATTCAAATAAACCCTGAACTGAAGACTGTTTTAGGCTGGGTGTAATGTGTGATGTTCTCACCAGCATATTCTACCTGAGAAATACCTCTAAAACTAGTATCTAGCATGAGCAAGGCTTAAAAAAACAGTGTGACTACTCTGTCCCTGAAAGCCTGTTGAAAGTTGGGCATAAAGTCCATAGATATAGCTCTCAATTAACTCACATCCAAAGGGGGGAAAGCCCTACAAGTAATGGTTTATTGCTGGTCATCACTAGAAGCTGAACTGTATTAAGAGCAAAAGTACAAACCTTTTTATAAAACCACAGTAACAATTCAAGTCCAAGAACTGAGATCAAAGAAAAGATAGTTCCATTAGCAAAGTACAGAGATTCTTTCAGCAACAAGATTAAGATTACGAAAATAATTTGAGGGTTTTCCCCCACAAAAGTATTAACAAGGCTTCTTCTTAAGATAGCTTTTATTTGTTAACTAGACGTGAAAAAGGTAGGCAAGTTACACTAGAATTTAAAAACACACCTAACACATTAACGTAAGCCTTCTTCCTGATTAGGTATCTAAGTGAAGAAAAAGTAGCAAAGGGTTTGTCAAACCCTTTATTGTTCTATTTATGATGCTAGTGATAGACAATGTTCTTTACAAATACTCCAAGTAAAATTTGTTTAACTTGATTGATAAAATACAAAAGTTTTTCAGTACAAAAGATGTTGTTGAATATATCTTTCCTGCCTCTTTCAAAAGCACCTAAGAATGTAAAAGAACAAACAACAGATGGCTAGTCTAATAACCACAGTAGTCCATAATTTCTGACTGAGGCTGTTTAAAAGGGACCACCATAAAAATGAGAGCTGTTTCCAAAAAAAAGAAGAAGACATTATTCAGTGCCAAACTTCACATTTCAAAAAGCTATATAATATGATTTCATTTATTACAAAAGCCTCCATCTCTGTGACAAAGGAAATTAAGGCTAGACACAGCTTTAAAAATTCACAAAGGGAAATAAAAAATATGTTGTGCTTCCAAGAAGGTTCTCTTCAGGAAGGGATTAATTTAATTGAGGAATATATCTGGCTGGAGTTTACATAATTGCACAGCTTCTGTTTGCTGCTCGTGGATCTCCCTGTTTTAAACAAAGCAAAAGGTTTTAATTGAAACTACAGTAGACACATTCTAAGTATCTTTCATAAATTTCAATCTTTTAAATGCTATTCAGTATAATAAATAGTCTGTCCTCTTTATTAAGGCAGAGCTTGAAAAGGGGTAGGGCAGGGCTAAAATAAACTTCTCCATTAACATTGCTTTTTGTAATAGGATGACAATATGAACACATTCCTACAAACCTTCAAACCCTTTGAACTAAAATTTTACATTAAAGTTTTAACCATCATAACAGCTGAAGACTTGCTCAAAGGTTGCTTTACAACAGGTTCTCCTTCTCTGAATGTCTAAATCAGGGATTCTCAAACTCTTCGTGCTGCAGGCCGGTCATGTGGTTCATAGGGGCTGGTCACATGGTTCCTCCCGCCATAAATGCTGCCGTATAACGCATCCACAACTGTCTTAAATGTATTTACAGCAGTGGCAGGTGCATTCACAGCAGCAATATATGGCATGTGCAGGTGTATTTTACAGCTGTCATAAACACACCCGCTTCCGGTAGCAATGAGGGTAGCAGCGGGCCATATGAAATTGTGCGGCAGCCCTTTGGCCACCCCTGGTCTAAATAATAGTAAGGGTAGGCTGCTTACCTTTAACTGTTGTTCGAGTGGTCACCTGTGAAGCCGCACTAATGGGTCAATGGTACACATACGCAGGTACATTTGGACATTTCTAGAACAGTCATCAGACTCCACTCTTTTCACCTAGCCCAACTGCCCCCCCCCAAAAAAAATTCTAATGTTGTTGCCACTAAAAGCAGGAAGGTGCTCTAGATTGCAACAGCAACAACAGTAGGAGAATGGGTAGAAAACGTGTGGTTTCACAGGTGACCACTCAAAGAACAACAGTTACAGGTAAGCAACCTGCCCTTTGTGGTCCCTGTGAAGCCACACTAATGGGCGAACATAACTGCACATGCAGTTAACCCATTAGTGTGGCTTCACAGGGACCACAAAAAACTGAAATCCTATTGCTTAGTGCAGCAAGTTACAACTTGAGTAGGTTCACTGAATCAGTAGGGATTTTACTTTGCTAAGTAACAGGATTTCAGCTACTGTTTCTTATGAATCAAACAAACAAAATAGAAAATAGTGGATCCAGACATCAAATTGTTCAGCATGCATTTATTCAAAAGAAATGAATTGGCTTGATTAACACAAAGGTTTGCTAGGCAAATAATTAAAATGACTATTCAATCAATTCAAAGGAAATTTTTAGTATAAAGGTGTACTTGTGTGAGAAAAAATACTTAATATCATAACAATAAACTATGATATGGATCAAGTGGAACTTAAACCATCTAAGTTCTGGACTCTGATGCTAGATAAATTTTAGTACCTCATGTTGTAGGTCAGCTAAATGCTGTTAACTGCATTTTGTTCACAAATGTCATCTGCAATATTATGCTACATGTCTGCTCTTCTACACTTGAAAGTTTCCCATTACTAAGTATATTATGTTCCAGTCTTGAACTCTTACAAGGGTGCCCAAACCTTTTTGTGCTGGGGAGGGGGGGCTGACCACGCCCCTGGAACAGCTGAACGGGCGTGACCACGTCCCTGGAAGTGGTTCTGGACACATTTGCACATATGCATCCACACCACTCCCCAAAGTGGTTCTAGGCATCTCTGCACATGCGCAAATGCACCCTGCCACTCCCAGAAGTGGTTCCGGATATCTCTACGCATATACAAATGCATCCCTGCCATTCCTGGAAGTGGTTTTGCCACTCCCTAAAGTGGTTCCAGATGCACATGCGCATTGGCAGGCGTGTCCCCCATGCATTTGTGGGAGTAGCGAGGGCATTGGGGGCCTGATACGGTCTGCGGGACATAGTTTGGGCATGCCTGCCTTACAATGTCTACCACTATTCTATAGGCAAATATTTACCAGTAATTAAAAATACTTTATTTTAAAAAACAATTTAAATTCCCAATTTGGTATTTATAGTCATTTACAGGAGCCCTGGTGGTGCAGTGGTTAAACTGCTATCCTGCAACCAAAAGGTTCAGAGTTCAACCTGACTAGGTCTCAAGGTTGACTCAGCCTTCCATCCTTTAAAAGTCGGTAAAATGAGTACCCAGCATGTTGGGGGCCAAATGCTAATTAACTTGTGAACTGCCCAGATAGGAGTTGCCATAATTCTCTCCCACAAATCTGGGACAGAAGTATACTTTTTAAAAAACCTGTTGTTTGTTAACCGCCCAGAGTGGGGAAGACTTCCCAAATGGGCAGGGTACAAGTGGAATTAAATAAATAAAAATGGACGGGTTATCTACAAAACAGCCTTTGCCCTAACCCCAGCCAATGCTGCACTACTGGTGAGAGCCAAGCTCAGTCTAATCATGCATACACACACTCTCCTCCAGGCACACACTCACTGGAAGTAAGGTGCAGGCAAGACAGAGGCGCAGGCGGGTCTCTCCGGCTTGGTGGCCGGCATGTTTCTTTCCCTTCTCTTCCACCTTGGGCACTGTTTTCCCTTCCCAACCTGCAAAACCGCTGCTGAGCGAATGAGAGCTCAAGACAGGCAGGGACGAAAAGGGAGGCGCTTCCCACCCTCTCTCCCTCCGTGTGTGGGAGTGAGTGAGCGAAAGCTCAAGAAGGGGAGGGACTAAGAGGGAGGCATTTCCCACCTTTTCTCTCTCTCTCTATGCAGTGCGTTGCAGCAAGGGTCTGGGTGTTATAATATACAAATCAGTAAGTTTTTTTAAAAATCCGGGATTTTAACATTATTTTTACTGAACCGGCCAGGACAATTTTTTTTTTATCTTTTATCTGGGACAATCCCGGTTTTTCGTGACCTATGGCATCCCTACACCCAGAGAATGCACTAAGCTGGTATATAAGTGTGATTGCTTTGTTTATTCATTGATCTCATACTGAAAAGCTCTATTTTTTTTAAAAAAATATATCAGCTTAGGAAACAGACCTCCATTTTTTGTTTGCAATCTTGCGTACAAAATTGAATAGCTTAGCTTTCTTTTGTCATATAGAAGCATCCTACTAATCTCCTTGCAGCTAAATTAGAGAAGCACATGTGATTGCTGTATTGCTATGAGCTATTTACCTGACTGCAAGAAGAATAAGGCTTCCTGATCATTTCAAAACCTTACTTCTTTTAGTTAGTAATACCACACCCCCTCCAACATAGATATCCATTTGGCAGTTTGTGAACAGCATTTAAAATATTAGCTACCTACAACATCGACTAAAACAGTACACAAACTAGAGTTTAGACTTCAAAAGCCAATAGAATCAATAATTTAAATTGCTGTCATAGTCATTCTAAATCTCCTGATGGAATATAACATTTCAGGCCTTGTAATAATAATGTTGGTTCAGCAAATTTGTGACTGTATAACTCAAGCCTCCTCTTCAAGAAATACCCAACTTTATGCCCCACAACTGAATATACAGAGTAGATAAGGGACAAGCCTGTTTTTCCTAGACTTAACTCCCTTAATACAGCAACTCTGTGCTTCTTAGGTACTCTGACAAATGCAGTGTAACAATAAAGGTTCTTCTGAATAGTGGATCAAGAAAAACAGCAAACCTTGTCAGATGATAATTAGGTGTATGTATTCTTTATTCTGGTGAGCAAAAGCATATTTACACAATACTGACATAGTATTGCTACAGGTGTGCACACAGAACAAATTGTATCAATGACTTTAAATGAAAGCTTTGAAAGTGGTTTAAGTAGAAAATCAGCAGTCAGTAACTGCATTAAACTGATATTTCTATTTTGAAACATATATTTTGGTCTCTTCAACAACTGCATGGTATATCTTTCCACAAAAGCTACTGTACAGAATATATGTAATTTATGTTTCAAAGATTACCTGCTGGTGGAATAGATCCTCTTCTTCTACAGCTTCAGCTGCTTCTTCCTCTGCTTCTTCCCCATTTTCAGCTTCAAGTAAAGTTGTTTTGAAGACTGTGCTTCTCTGGGCAACTTCCTGTAATTATTATTATTTTTTAATTTGTGAAAGCTTGTAATTTTAAGGTTACCAGTTATGTTAAAAATTATTTATTTATTTATTTAGATTTATATCGCCACCCACTCGCCATGGCGATTCAGGGCGGCTTAAAATAAGAAAAAAACAACACAGCACAAACAGCTGAAGTTCATTCTTCCTCCCTACACAATTTTAAACTTTTAATAATTATCAACAGTAATCACATTTTGGGAGCTTATACTATCACAGCTTATATAAAAAACAATCAGATTTTTGGCATGGAATAGTACACTATACATCCCAGTGCAAAATTACGCATTTGTTCATTTCTGAATCAAACTGTTAATTACTGAGATGTAGTAGACCCGTGATGGCGAACCTTGGCACTCCAGATGTTCTTGGACTTCAATTCCCAAAAGCCCAAGCCCTCCTGAATCCACATGAATGGGTTTGCTGCGATTCATCTGGCCTACGCTGCCCTTGTTGCTCCCGGAAGCAGAAGTAAAACGCGCCCATAGGGTACATTTTACATCCGCTTCCAGGAGCAACGAGGGTGGCATGGGCCAGATGCATTGCAGCAAACCCATTCGTCTGGATTCACAAGGGTTTGGGCTTCTGGGAATTGAATTCCAAGAACATCTGGAGTGCCAAGGTTCGCCATCATGGTAGCAGACTATTGAGTAGCAGAGACTGTTTATTTTTAAAAAATACCTCTCCCTGAGGGTTTTTCAGAACAACTTTCACATCTTTTCCAGTTCCCCAAGAGTTCTGGTTCTTCCAGATGAGGTCAGAGGGAGGACTGGCTACAACTCCAGCATTAGCAGCCCATATCTGGGAAGGAAAAAGAAATATAAGAATAAAATATATTTTCATAAAAGAGCTGTGCTTAACACTAACTAGAGGGGAAAAGACAAAATGAGAGTGTACGAATATATTTTGATAGGCAAATCTAACAGCTTCCTTTAGCTTTGCAGCATTCCTAGAGGTGATTTGCACATGCGCAAAACCCATTTGTGTGATTCTCAGTGACCATGAAGAAGAATCAGTTTTACTTATTTATTGTAAAGCCTGGCAAAAGAAGAAACAGCCCAACTAGGCATTTGACACATGTTGGGGCCAGGATGAAACTTGGAGCTTCCCATCCCAATCTTCCCATGTCACCACATTTCTGATATATCAGCAAGCATACTTTGGGAAACATGAATTACTTGAAAAAATTGTGTAACTGGAGTTAAAATTTTACAATTATTCAATAAACCACTGTGGAGGAGACCCCAGAGGAGGAGAGGGCCCGCTGCCCCCTGCAAACAATTATCTGGACTTTGAGACCTCTAGCTCCCTGGTGGATTGAGACTGGAATGATGTGTTGTTGTTGTTGTTGTTGTTGTTTTTTTGGGGGGGAGTTGTGCTTGAGGAGAAATGGGAGAAAGACAGTGGAATATAGACCATAGTCATAGAAAAAGAGTTAAAGGGGTTTTTTTAAGGGTAGAACAGCTGTGATTGGTGAAAGAAAGTATGGGAAAGGGAAGAACTAAAGGTAGAAAAGATGAAAGAGGGAGAGAAGTCTGAAGGAAGGTGCCCAGAAGAAGAGGACTTGAGGCTACTTTTGGAATGGGCCTTTATATTTGAGGACCTGTGGACTGGTGAACTGGTACAGATGAACAGTCCGCTGGAAGAAGCAGTGCTGAGGTAGGGTAAAGATACCACATAAAACCTCTTTTTAGAAAGAAAGGGAATGTTGAGAGTGGCGGTGAGTGGATGCTTGGGAGACCCAATGGACAGGTTAGGCTAGAGGGCTGTTACTCAAAGAGAGCATAGCCAGGGGATCCACAGTCAAGTGCCCTCACTGCCAGCAGCACATCATGTTAGTGCCACATCATGTTGCACTAACAAGACTTTGAAGGACCTTAGGACAGTGAAGTAACTGACTGTAAATAGTTGAAATTGATTCTAAACACTGCAGTGTAAAGAATTTGTAGTTTTTTGTTACACCCTGAAAAGCACCTACACCTTCATGTAAAAGATGGGTGGGGGCAGGAGGACCATAATCACTGAGAGCTCTTAGCAAAAAATGAAATGCATCTAGTCAAGTCAGTGGCAGGAACTAGTTGTGGGATGCTTCAGACTCCAAGCATGTGTCCAACACATTCATCTGAGTTACATTTATATATTCCATAAAGCAGATTTCACTTACTGTAACGGTCTGGCCTGCCTTTAGAACATATCTTGAGGTATATTTATAACTTGCAGATGTATCTCCTATTTTTCTCATCATTTCCCAGCCTCCCATTGGCTGATCCTAAACAAAAAGGAGAAAAAAACATTTCTGCTATAAACAACTATATACCTCTGAACACTATAAGATTCAAAACCTGAGGAATGACAAAATTAGAAGTCCTCTTCCTTCCTAACAATATGTTATCCTTGCAACTTTCGCTGTGACCCATCTTGTTGCCAGTTTCTTAGATAAATTCATAATGCTGTTTTAGCTTAAACCATTTTATTTTTAATTGGCATTTTAAAAGTTCCTTTTTTTTCCTTATCTGCTTCCAGTCACTCAGAGGAGCATAATCCGATCTCCTCCACCAATGGACCTACTTAACTTTGCTTTATTTTGAAATAAAGAGTGTAACTAATATTCACATACCTGATCAGATGTGTTCTTCAAGCGGATAAATTTTCCATCTACATCAATTTCCTCAATGCAGATATTTCCAGTAGCTGAAGCTGAATGAGAGATGCTAACACTGCTACTGGCCTCAGATTCTTCAACATCAACCCTCTTCCTTTTCCCCCTGGTTGTACGCACACTTCGGCTGGATGATGCCCGAGAGACTGTCACACGAGATGATGGGCTGGGGGTAAGTTTCAGCCTAAAAAAGAGGAAATCAATCAAGAGATTTCAATTTTATAAAAGGTGTTTCCATCTCTATGCTCTTTCTTCCCAGCAGCATACACCAATAACAGAACCAACCACTTTAAAGAATGTTATACTCTGTGCAAATTAGTTACATGCACATTCTAAGATCTTCCTGCTTATATTCACCTAGGCAAAAAGTGTGTGCATAGCTTGTTGCAGGGCAACAATAGTCAAAATTGGCAAAATGGATCTTATATATAAAATTGTCAAAAATATTTTATTCCCCATATTTATTTATTTATATTTATATACCACACTTTTTGCAAAGCGACTCGGCAGATTAACAAGAGTAACAACACATTAAAATAATAATCCCACAGAAAAAATTCATCAGTGGCTATAAACCCCATAAAATTAAGGTTAAAAGAAATTAAAAATTCAAAAGGGTAAAAGATCAAAGATTAAAATTGAGATTAAGGAGTGGATCATATCAGCCAACAGGCTGGGGGCATTGTGTAACCAGGACCCCATATCTGCCTCACCAGCCATGTTTTTTCACCCTTCCTAAAGGGCAATTCTGTCTGGAGACGCAACTCCATTGGCAGGAGATTCTATATATAATAAAGCCCACTTAGTGTGGCTTGTGTCAATCTGAAATGAGCTGAATAGGTAACAGTAATTTTGTGACTATCAGTTAAACGTCCAGACCATCTCAAGCAGATCGTTCTTACCTTTCTTCTTCACCTTCTAATAGTTTCCTGTATGCATGGATTTCCATATCTAGAGCCAATTTTACATCTAGCAGTTGTTCATAATCATTTAGCTGCTGCTGCATTTGATCTCTTATCTCAGCCATCTCTTTCTCTTTGTCAGAGAGTGTCCTGCGGAAATTATCCCTTTCTTTAGCCAGGATATCCTCCAGTTCTTGCATCCTCTCAAGCCATCCTCTAGACTAGATTTGGGGAGGGATGGAGGTAATCACACCATTATTTATTTATTTATTTATTTATTTATTTATTTATTTATTTAAACAAACAAACAAACTTTTATGCCGCCCTCCTCAAAAAGACCCAGGGCAGCTAACACAACTCTCAACACCTAAAAACACAATAAAAACATAATATAAAATCAAGATTAAAAGATTAAAAAGCTAAAACAAAAAACACAGAGAGAGGGGGATCAAATGAGTCAACAGACTGGGGCAACTGTCTGGCCCATACCCCACACATGCTCTGCCAGCCAGCAGCTCCGTCTTGCTCACTTGACAAGAGGTTCCATAGGGCCGGAGCAGACAGGGAGAAGGCCATCCTCCTCGTGCTAGAGAGGTGCGGCGCTCTAGCTGATGGTACAACCAGAGTGCCTCTCTGGTCTGCTCTAGTGGGATGGACAGATGTCCTTAAGGCGATGTGGTCTCTTAGGTATCCTGGCCCACTACCATATAGGGGTTTAAAGGTAATAACCAGCACCTTGAATTGCACCTGTAGACATACTGGCAACCAATGCAGCTCCCGCAGCAATGGTGAGGTGTGAGCATAACACCCGCACCCGATCACGACCCGGGCAGCTGCATTCTGGACCAGTTGCAGCCTCCGAACGGTCACCAAGGGCAGCCCCATGTAGAGTGCATTACACTAATCAAGTCTGGAGGTGACCAAAGCATGTGATCATGAGCAAGGAGTCCAGGTCTAGGAGTCTAATCTTAATTTTTGAAAACCATGATTCAAAGGCAGTATTATAAAAGCAGAAAAATAAAGATGAAGATGGTAATAATAATACTGTATAGATATTTAGTTCATTTTAAAAATACAAATTGCATTTTCCATTATGGTGTCTCTTTCTTCATGTTTAAAAGTGACAAAGCTGATTATGATTGATATAAAAGCCATTTAATATACATAAGGAGAACACAGACATACATTTCCTGACTTGTGCAAGAATAAATCAAGCAAACCACTAAGAATTACAAAACTAGTTCATTACCGGAACAGAGCTAAATTTCATGCAACACAAAACATGAAGTATTCATTTGCTAACAGGCTTACTAAGAGGCTAGGAAAGGGCTAAATACTCAGATCAAGTAATCATGAGCACTACTGTATGAGCTCTATGCAAAAGGGAAAAGTCTACCAGTATAATTTTGCAGAGTAAGTAAATTCTGAGGAAATAACATCTAAAACATAAAATGTAGTCAAACCTCGTTTAACGAGGGACTCGCTTAGCGAAAAACTTGCATAACGAGCCGGTTTTTCACTAACTGGTCTGACTTACATAACGAAAATATTCACTATGTGAGTCAGACTTTCCCTATGGAAAACTCGCATAACGAG
Source organism: Furcifer pardalis (assembly GCA_030440675.1). Lineage (NCBI taxonomy): Eukaryota > Metazoa > Chordata > Lepidosauria > Squamata > Chamaeleonidae > Furcifer > Furcifer pardalis. Next base: position 53,388,238 of record CP126896.1, read on the forward strand.
CGAAACACCAGCATATACTGTCTACATATTTTCAAACATATCTTTGCAACTACAGAGATTAAAACACTATTATTCATTTTTAAATAAAACATTAATAGAGCATACCTGAGTAAACAGAATCATTCATATAAAAACAGGCTAAGTAAAACCCCGGGTTACGGAATTAATCTGTTCTTTGGGGTTTTCCTTATAGTGCCCATAGGCATGCATTGCACAATTTCCCATAGGAATGCATTGAAAACAAAACAAAAATTCTGGAAAAAATCAGTAAGCCGAGACATTATTTTCAATGGATTTCTTTCTGTAAGTCCAAGTTTTCCGCTACCTGAAGTGTCCATAACCTGGGTTCCACTATAATACTAATGACTCCTAAATTCTCCTTATCTAGTGAGGACCATAAAATCCATTATCAGTAACAAATCTGTAAAACTAGGCAACAAACTGGCAATTCCATTATATAATTACAGAAGATAAAAATAACTGGGATCAACATAATGAATATACTGGCCTGGTCCATGCTAAACATAGGAGCAAACAATTAAGCTATCTTCTTCTTTTGCCATATCCAATTCTTTCTGGTCCTGAGCGCTTTTGGGATACAAAGTTCTCATCAGCACCAGACCAGCATTGACAAAGCTGCTACCCTCCATCAAGATGGATTCAAGTGGAATTTAAATCCACTTGGGGACCATCACCCTTCCCTGTGGACTTCACCAACCAAAGCCATTAGTCCTCAGGGTGTTCAGTTTAGTTAAACACTGCCTGACTATCGGCATTGAGTCGCTGGCATAGCAGGATAACCTGGCCACTAAGCTACAATACCCTAGGAATATAGCTTTTAAAGCCTTCTTCACAAATGTAACTAAACATTTTAATTCTGATTAAATACTTACATCCAGATATTTAGACAAAAATGTAGTCAATGTACACGAAAGTACAAAAATTCTGGACATAACATCCCTACAAGATTTAAATGTATATTCTCCAAAACACATAAGGAGAGACTGTATATACATGTCTGCCTTTGTGCTTTGAAGCAGCTATTCTGAGATGAGACTGCTAGCAGAGGAATGTAATTCACTCCATCTAGCATCCAGATATAAATTTGTTGTGGAGGTAGGCATTTGTGTAATGTACAAAATATCTGAGGAACAATTTATTAGTCAAGTGAAAAAAATCAGGATCTGAATTCCTTACCTCTTTCTGCAAAGCAGCCAATTGGGAAGACAAACTGTCAATGCGCATGCGACTTTCCATAAGTTCTTCTCTTACTGTGTTGGCTGCAGAGCTAGACATTTCAGAAGCATGTCTTGCATTCTCAAGCTGCACAAAAATGAATATTATACACTCACATTTGGTCTAGCAGCAAATAAATGATCACCAACAGCAGCAAGACACGAAGTTCATGCAACACAGGAAAGCAATCACACAAGCTTCTCTGACATATGGCTAAAAACATGTGTAATACTTCCCTCGGACACAACCTTCCAGCCACAGAACATATGCAATTCTTTTACTTCCAGTCAAGTGAATGACGTTCTTGGAAGCAACACCAAACAAGAATTCTTTAGAATTTTGCCTTTAGAATCTGCTAAAAAACCATGGACATTCTGTCCATCATTTGTTTATTGTGACATATGAGTCCTGGCACTGTCTTATCTCTTCCATGACAACTAGAATGCTTGCTTTGGATATCATGACACATGAATCTTTAGTCTGTTGAGCTTCTCTCACACCAGGACACTGGTTTATTACTGCTGCTATACATGTCCAACATGACAAACTTCATTAACAAAAGAAAATCATATTCAAATGGATACAAGTTGGCTAGGAACTGTATCACTAGAGCAGTGATGGCAAACCTTTGCGCTCCATCTGTTCTTGGACTTCAATTCCCAGAAGCCCAAGTCTCTGTGGATCCACACGAATGGGTTTACTACACGTATGCACAGTAAACTCATTCATGTGGATCCACAGATTTGGGCTTCTGCAAATTGAAGTCCAAGAACAGCTGAAGTGCCAAGGTTCGCCATCACGACTCTAGAGCATGTATGTCATTAAAATGTTTGTATTAGAGAAGTGAACTTTCAGCAATTATCTGAAATTGGCTTAACTGCATTGATTAACTCCATAAAAACATTAAGGCCAGGACTTGTAGAATTCTTCAATTTTTCAATAAACAATTTTACTTCACTTTTAAAAAATTAAATACAATTCAGTCAAAATTCACTGCTTCACAATTTGCACAGGTATCACAAAATTTTAACACCAGATATACAGTAATACCTCAGATAACGACTGCCCCGGATAATACTAAAATCAAATAGTGTTGGGGAATTTGAGACAAACATTTGCATCGCACAACGTTAACATAACGTGTGATGCAAACTTCTGCCTCAAATTTCCCAACTTTGATCGCTGCCCCAAAGTCCGTAGGGGCAGAGATCTCCACTCAGATTGACGGATTGGTTGGGAGGGCATGCGTGCCCATTCTCCCCCCAACCAAACCAGTGATCCGATCACACACTGGGACTGCTGGGGGAGGGGAACCGTGTGCGTGCACACCAATCTCTCCCCCAACACCTGGCGGTCCCAGTGCTCAATCACTGGGACTGCTGGGATGTTGGAGGAGAAACCGTGTGTGCACACAATCTCTCCCCCAACCCTCACAGAGGCGGCAGGGAGCCCAAAATGGGCGAAAAAACCTCAATTGCGATGGAATTTATTTCACCCATTTCGGGGTCTCCACCACCCCTGCTACCTCTGGCAAGGTCAGGAAACCCAATCCACGCTGTTTCCGACATCCCCCGACCTACCCGGACGTTGCTGCAAAGCAAAACGCCGTGGGAAATTCCCTGGAGTTTTGCCTTGCAGCACTGCCCGGGTAGGTCAGGCGATGTAGGAAACAGCGCGGATCAGGGCCCCCAACCCTCACAGAGGTGGCAGAGACCCCAAAATGGGCGGGGTGGTGGTGATTCCACTGTGATTGAGTTTTTTCCACCCATTTCTGGCTCTCTGCTGACCCTGGCAAGGTCGGGGGACCCGATCTGTGCTGTTTCTTACTTCCCCCGACCTACCCAGGTGCTGCATTGCAGCACGCAATCGGCACTTGGGTTGGGGGGGGGGTTGAACAGGCGCATCACCCAGTTCAGCCCCCCAACCCAAGCACCAATTGCACACTGCAATCCGCCTGCTTTTTTGGAAAGGGCAATGGGGATTCCACACATGGAATCCCCGCTGCCCTTTCCAAAGAGGCAGGTGGATTGCCCCCATTCCCTTTCCTCTTCAGAAAGGGAACAGTGCTTTTTTTTTAATGTTATGCGATCAACGCATCACACAACGTTAAAAACCGGATAACAATGAGACTTGTGGAACCAAGTCTTATCATTATCCAAGATACTAGTAGTGTACTTTGAAATAAACTTAGTAAGCAGGAAATTGTTAACTACCCAATGTCTCCTTCCCAAACATGTACTAGCCTAACAAAGGAGAATGATAAAGTCATTACTGTCAGAACTCAGAAAAGCTTCAAGCTTCTTTATCCAAATGAAAAGATTATTTACTAAAATAAAAAGAGTCTGGGTTTTACTATTACAGCTATACAAGATGGAAATAATGTGTTATTCAGTAAAAGTGTTCATATTTTAACCCCTTGACTATCTATCCCCAAATCTTTGTGAGCTAAAATCTAAATTGAAGTTCTCATCAAGATACAACATCCACTTCAACTGCACTGCAAGTTTTTCATCACAGTTATTAAAATTAGAGCAAGTTTCAATACTTTGGCATGGTAAGTGTCTTCAAGCTCCTCCTTGTACAGCTTCACTTGTGCATCATGCTGCTCTCTCATGTCCTGAAGTGCTTGAGCAAGTTTATACTCATATTCTATTTGCTTTCCAGAATCCACCTCAACAAGGCGTGTCTCATGTTTTCTTCTTGTCTCGTTGATTTCCTTAAAACGAATGGATAAAGTTACACTTTAGTTAGAAATATCAGTAAGCAATGAGTTTTTAAGAAGACATCTTATGAAACTACCACATTAATCAAAGACCCAAAGGTTACTTTTTGCACTGTGCAAACACAGAAAGCATCACCTGAATAGGCTTTGAAGTGTACAGCTCAGGTTTCATGGAAGATGCTTCAAAAAATATTTCAGAATTGCAACTGCATTACCTCTTCATACATATTTTTTCGGAACTCCAAGTCTTCAATCAAACTTTGACAGCGATTTTCAAGATCCACCTTTAGTAATGTTTCATCCACCAGTTGCTTCTTAGCAGCTGCTAAAGCAGCTTCAAGCTGAAAGGAAACATCAGAAGCAAATCAGTAAGCAAACAATAATAATAATTCCATGCTGTCAAGTCAATCCTCATTTATGATTACCCTTTTCAGGATTTTCTGGGTAGAGACTACTCAGAAGTAGTTTATCATTCCCTTCTTCTTGGGGAATCCTGGAACTATGCAGCTTGCGCAAGGCTACATATATGTTAGCTCTTCTCCCTGGAAGCCCAAAAGGGAATCAAAATGCCCAAACTCTGGCTCTGCAGCCAGATGCCTAAGCCACTGAGATATCTAGTCAGAGGTAAACAAACAAGCAGGACATAAAGGACCATCTGACAAAATATTTATAAAGTTGACCAAGTCTAAACATTATGAATTGAGTACTTGATGCACTTAAAGATATTAATTTTTCCTTAATTAGGCCACAAGCATTTAAGTACACAGCTTTCAAAATGGCTTGTAAGTGGCTTTTGATTCATATGTTTACTAGTAATATTATGCTTCAAAATAATCTACAATGCTATATTCCAGTTATGCTCCCAGATGATATCCTTGCCTATTCTCTTACAATCCATTATGTTATTCCTATCTGTAAGTGATTTCCCGCCATTATGACATCCTCCATTATGATTTCATCCTATCTTTGGAGATTCAGTATCTTAATACATAAAAAAATTCAAGTGGTAGAAAATCTGCAATCTGAGTAGCACTCTCAGATAAACCAGTGATGTCTAACCTTGGCACTCCAGGTGTTCTTGAACTTCAATACCCAGAAGCCCTGATCAGCAGGATTGCTGATTTGGGCCTCTGGTAATTGAAGTCCAAGAACACCTGGAGTGCCAAGGTTAGCCATTACTGGTTGAAATCATCTTGACTTTGTATTAGTTAAGTTTAACAATTTCTGCACTGAAGAACAACCTAAAAGTTGTGGGACCAAATAAAACGATAATGGTCAACTGCTGCTTCCTTTTCCCCTGGTGTTTCCCCTCAGCAATAGAAATTTGTAGGTGAAGAATGAGGAGGGTGTCAAGATTTATCTCTATGAAAGCAACTTACTGCCTCACACTCTACCACTCCCTTTCCCCTCCCATGGTGAAACTGGCAAAGCAGACATTCAGAAGTATTCATGTCTGCTAGTCTACTACATATACCTCAGACTCACAAATTTAACAATAAACCTTCGTCATTACATTTGATCCATGTCATTACATAGGCTAAATTACACAGACTTTGCAGCTAAACCAAACACAAAACTGATAATATTTTTTTCAGGTAAAAAGTAATGTACTGTACTGTTGGGCACTAAATCAAAACCACTCAATCTACTACAGCAGGGATTCTCATCCTACAGCCCAGGAGACACGACCCACGGCGCCATTTCATGTGGCCCCTCACTGCCTCCACCACACCCGGAAGTGCCATGTGGTGGAGAAAGGCCAAAATGGCAGTCCAACCCCCCGAAGCTGTCTGAGGGAGCATGACCCAGCCCCCGGCTTAATAAGGTCAAGAACTCTTGTACTACAGCATAGGGCCAAGGAAGACTGTTAGTGAAAACTGATTCTGTCTCACCTGACCAATTTGATCCTTCAAATCCTCCAGCTCTCCCTCTAGACTCTTCTTATCACCGAGTGCTGTGGCAAGTGCAGCTTCTTTAACATTCAGAGCTGCCTCAAACTCCCGAAGCTTCGCCACAGTCCCAATCAGATCAGATTCTTTTTTTGCATAGCTAAAATCAAGAGAAGATAATTTCAATAAAGAGCCTCATATATTATGAAAATTGGGGGGGGGGGCATCTTTTTCTCACCTTGAAATTCCTAACTTGAACATTTTAAGTGCATGTATTGATCTGATAGTTAAGACTCTCCAAAGGCTTCCACTCATATTTTCAAGATCAGCACATTTTTTTTCTTACTGGTCTTTACATTTCAACAAAGCAAAGGTTCTTCAGCCCAACATTTCTATACTGATCTACAAATTTTACCACTAAAGTTTTCTATTTATATTGATGAAGACAGAATTTGTAAGTTTCTAAAAGCATAACACCTGACTTTAGCAATAGATTAACTGATGCAGTCATGTTTTTGTGTTACTTATTGTTTTAACAATATTTATATTTTGCCTTTCTTTGTAAAAGAACCCAAAGTAGCATACATTATTAAAGAGAAACAATGCTAATAATAATAATTTCATGTCAGAAATTATTCTGGGTTGAAAGGATTTTTGGAGAAGAAATTGCGCTCAGGAAACGCCCAAATGAGGCTCCTTTCATGTCCCCAAGAACTGGGAAAGAGATGGGCGCTCAATCCATCATGCAGTACCCAGGTCTCAAACTGCTAACATTCATAAAACAATAAATAAACAAATGCAATATTTAAAAGAATTAAACAAATATATTAAAACAGTACATAAAACATATTTTAGTACACAAAGCCATCCTAAGACATATTAAACGGTAACAAATTTAAAACCAGCAAGGTACAAACAATGCTAGTTTTAAACACCTCTCTCAGGCAGCCAATCACTAAGGGAAAACCTGCCTGAAGAGAAAGGTCTTTGCCTGCTTGCAGAAGTAGCAGATGCATCTAGTCTGGGCTTCTTAGTGAAAGTTCCAACGTTTGGGAACAAGACAGAGATGGCTCTCTCCCATTTCCCCACCAAACCTACCTGTGAGAAAGAGAAAGTCCTCTGCTAATGATCTTAACAACCAGGCAGGTTCATAAAGGAAGAGGCAGTCATTGAGATAGCTTGGACCCAAGCCATTCAGGGTTTTATAGGAAATGGACTAGCACTCAGTGGAGCTGTTGTTACAGCACAAGAGTTTCTATTCCTGGCCTTTTAATGCAAACAGTTTCATCTCAAACAAAACCAAAGTTATAATTAACATCACATGGATGCTACGATTAACAGCTTCCACTTAACTGACAGAAATCAAAGTGCAGAATTTTTTTTAGTAAGCTTAGAGCCATAAGTAAAAAGAGTTGGCAAACGCAATAGTTTTTGTCACCATAAATTACTAACTACAGTTGTACCTCGCTTAAAGAGCATAATGTGTTCCACAGGAATGCTCTTTAAGTGAGTTTGCTCTTTAAGCGAAACACCATTGTAAGTGACCAGTTGTGACTTCCGGTGTGTGTGTGTGTGTGTGGGGGGGGGGGGATTGTGAAACCTGATTTATTTGTTAAGCGAGTTTTTGGTTGATTTTATTTGTTAAGCGAAGTGAACATTCAGAGAAAATTTTGTTCTTTAAGTGAGTTACTCTTTAAGCGAGATGCTCTTTATGCGAGGTTTGACTATAAATTTGGGGTTATAAATATGATAACCAGGTGTGAGAGAATGAAGTGTGGAAGTGATTCCCCCACCCCCCACTTGCTTATACATTCTTGCAGTTGGGGAAAATGTGGAACACTAACAAAAATGATTTTTCTTTTGGAATAACTCAAATATTTAGACACGGAAACAGATCTTTTTATTCAGACAACACTCATTAGAACATACCAGAGTGAATTTAATATTTAGCAAATATTTTCCCAAGCAACTATTTGCTAAATTGTTAGTGAATAAGTGGCATTAATACACCAGTAATTCTTCTAGCAATATTGTCCAAAATGTCATATCTGACAGAATGTAACAGCATTCTCTCCCAAACCAGACCATGCTGCAAAAATGAAACAGAAATCTCACTCAACCACAACAGAGTTTATCCACTAGTTCCCAATTCCCATGGCAGCAAATCAGGGAATTGGACAGTCCGCTACTGGAGTGAAAGGCCTATGCACAGCTGGGAATTCCCACATACTGTATTTAACATTGCATAAACCTCCTTTGCCTCCTTCGCATGATCAACACATCAACTGGACTTAAATAAGTGTCTTTGTTAACTGTTAAAATTTGAGATATAAATTATCACTTCCTAGATCAGGGGTTCTCAACCTTTTCAAACCATGGGCCGGGACACACTCCCTCAGGCTGCTGAGCAGGCCGGACTGGTGGTTCCCCTGCCATAAATGCTGCCGTAAACCACTTCCATGGGTGTCATAAACGTGTTTATGACAGCCGGAGGCACAGCGGTTTCCTCTGTCAGTAGGCCATATGAAATGGCGCAGTGGGCTAGATCTGGCTTGAAGGCCGCAGCCTGAGGACCCCTGATCTAGATCTAACACACCCTTGCACTTCTGCTATCAGTCTTGAGAAATGAAGTAATACCCTGGATAACACAAGTACCGGATAGCGCTAAAACCGCATAACGTTACAAGATTTTCGGAAAAATTTTGTATCGAATAACGCGATTTTTAACGTTATCCGATACAGTCGTTCTTAGCAGCAGGGTGGCTGGAAAGCTGAACGGGGTTCTCCGTTCAGCTTCCCAGCCACCCTGCAGCTACGGAGGCAGGGGTGGGGAGGCTGGAAAGCTGACGGGGGGCTCCCCCGTCGGCTTCCCCAGCCACCCCACAGCTGCGGAGGCAAGGGCGGGTGGCTAGGAAAGCCGACAGGGAGTCCCCGTCAGCTTCCCCAGCCACCCTGCAGCTGTAGATCGGGTCCTCTGATCTCTCTGGAGCAGGCAGGGGACACAATCCAAGCTGTTTCTGGGCTTCCCCGACGTCCTCAGCCAGTGCAGCAAGCCAAAACGTCAGGGTTCGAATCCCAACATTCTGGCTTGCTGCACTGGCTGAGGACGTCGGGGAAGCCCAGAAACAGCTTGGATCGTGTCTCCCCACCTCCCTAGACCTGGCGGGGGGGTCAGAGACCCCAAAATTGGTTTAAAAAAAGGTGCAGCAATGTCTCTGGCCCCTGGTGGGAAGTATCAGGGGCGGATCCGGGCCCTGGCAAAAAAAACTTTGGGAATTCAAGGTGCTGGTTATTACATTTAAAGCCCTACATGGTAGTGGGTCAGGATACTTAAAAGACCGCATCGCCCTGAGGACATCTGTCCATCCCGCCAGAGCAGACCAGAAAGGCTCTCTGGTTGTGTCATCAACTAGAGAGGCTCACCTCTTTAGCACTAGAAGGAGAGCCTTTTCTGTGTCCACCCTGGCCCTATGGAACTTCCTGCCAAGTGAGCTGCACCTCCAGACAGAGCTGCTGCCCTTCAGAAAGGGGGTAAAAACCTGGCTGGCGGGACATGTGTGGGCTGCGGGCCAGACAGTCAGTTCGGCCTGCCGGCTCTTTTGAATAATCCCAATCTCTCTCCCTGATATTTTTAAGGCATATCAGAAAACAAAACAAAATAAACAAAACAAAATAAAATTAAAAAACACTGTAGCACTTTAAAGACTAACTGCTATATTTTATTGTTAGCTTTCATGGATCAAGTTCACTTCTTCAGTGTTTTTTTATTTTGTTTTGTTTTATTTTTTATTTTGTTTTCTGATATGCCTGAACCACAGACTAACACAGCTACTATTCCAAAAAATTCAAGTATGAAGAGCATGGTATTTTTAACTTTTTATCCCTTTTAACTTTTAAATTTTTAAAATGTAATCAATGTGTTTTTAACTGTGTTTTTAATTTTGTAAGCCGCCCTGAGTCTTTAGATGAGGGCAGGATATAAATGTGATAAGATAAATGGTAAGATAAAATAAAATAAACCCCTCATCTAGATTCAAAACACCCCTTAGTGAAAAAGGTCAGTAAGAAGTTGATCGAGTGGTTCCAAACATGGGGCTCATGCCCCACAGTGGGACTTCCGATTCCCAGACACCTAGGTTGCTACATTGGCTGATCAGTGCTTTGGGGAATTGACTCAGGCTTCTGGGAATTGAAGTCCAAAAACCAAAGGTTTGAAAACACTAATCTAGTCAATATATACCTATCCAGGCATTAAGAAACTGAAACTAGGATGCCTCAATTCTGCCTTACTCCCCTCAGGAGGCTAACAAAATCTGAAACAAGTCTGAATTGCAAACTAGATACAGGACTGTAGTTTCAGTCCATACATGTGGTGATCCAGCTGAACCATCACCGAAAGTTTTATACAGATTAGAAATAATGCAAGCCATTCTACAGAGAATCAAAGTAATATAAATGTCAAATGAAACGATAGGAAGAGGTGCAGCTAACCATAATTCAAGTAAGATTTCAGTTAAAGAGTTAAAGTCCAAATGTAAAGTCTAAAAACAAGCATTCTGTAAAATATGAACAAGCTATGGACACAAAGGAGATCTGCACCTGCTTCCAAGACTTCACTGAAACTCAACAAATATTCCTTTTTAGATCATATCAAGTTAACCTCCTAAATGAGGGATTTGGGACACCTGTTTCAACTTTGCTTATTCTGAACAGCTGTGCAGTGCACCAACTGAACCACAGGTTAACACTTGCTGAATCAATCAAAGAACTATCTTAATAACTGACCAATGATGAACTTTTATTATAAAATATAATCTAGCATACTGTATTTTTAAATAGGGAATCCCAATGTCATAAAGAAAACATGTGGCGTGCTTAAGAGAAACAGTAAAGTTCCTGGAACAGGGCCATGCAAAAGTATAGACATATACTCAAGAGCTTTTCCTCTTAACCATTAGCTTTTCAATGGAAGTTAAACATCTGATAAGAAATGGAAACTTTCACAATTGCAACTGTGCACTTTTTGTCAGAGTTTCTTGCTGAAGTGCCTAGCCTAGTAAAATACAGCGTTTCCCAAACTATGTTCTGTGGAACACAGGTGGACTTCAATTCCCAGAGGTCCGTCAGTACATTGGCTGATCAGTGCTTTGAGGAATTGACTTAGGCTTCTGGGAATTGAAGTCCAAAAATCAAGGTTTGGGAAACAAGCAATGAATGAGTTCTAACAGAGGCAGCCTCCACTGGAACTTGTCCTCTCATGTACCTTTGTGAGTCACAGAGAAAACTTAAAACTCATAAAGGTGCTTAGCACAATTTCCAAAAGGTATGAAGAAGTGGTGTGGGAACAGTGTGGAAATAAGACAGCTGCTCCATCCCGTCATGATTACTTCCAATGCCAAAATTTGGCCACTGAATGCTGATACTGGGAATTTATTTATTTATTGCATTTTTATACTGCCCATTTGGAAAATTTCCCATTCTGGGTATACATACAAATAACAAAAGAACATAAAACACACAATTAAAAATAAACCAACCAAATAAAAACATACAGTAATACCCCGGATAACGTTAAGACTTGGTTCCACAAGTCTTAACGTTATGCAATTTTTAGCCTTATGCGATTTTTAGCCTTATACATGTATCGGATAGCGTTAAAATCCTATGGAGCTGGCTCGGATAATGTCAACTCCATAGAGATACATTGTAACCGGCACAGAGTGCAAGGGAAAGTCAAGGAAACATGCTGGAACCTTAAAGAACTTTAAGAAGTTAAGCGGCTTGCTAAGAGTCCGGGGAGATCCCGGAGACAGGCGCCTGCCACCGGGGTCTCCCTGGGCTCTTGGCGGCTTGCTAAGAGCGCGGGGAGATCCCGGAGACAGGCGCCTGCCACCGGGCTCTTGGCGGCTTGCTAAGAGCGGGGGAGACCCCAGGGAGAGCCGCCTCTCCTCGCCCGGATCTCCCCGCACTCTTAGCGAGCCACTAAGAGCGCGGGGAGACCCCGGGGAGAGCCGCCTCTCCTCGCCCGGATCTCCCCGCGCTCTTAGTCTACCCAATCCAACACACACACCCACGACTGTACCGGATAACGCTAAAAATCGCGTTATCCGATGCAAGATTTTTCCAAAAATCTTGCATCGTTATCCGATTCTAGCGTTATCTGATACAATCGTTATCCGGGGTATTACTGTACTAAAATAAAAGACTGAGAATAAATTAAAAAATGTAGTATGTATCTCAGAAAGGTTTAGGAATGCTGAATTAAAAAAAATATAGCAAACTAGATTATCATGGTTCTTAATATCATAATAGCAAATGATTTGATTTGGGGAGATAATGAATCACCTAAATTGGGTGGTATTTATAAAGACTGGTTCTTTAAACAGGAAGATATGAAAAGTGTGTGTGTTTGTGTGTGGGTGCTCCCTGAACCACGTGACTGGCCCGCAGCCTGAAAAGTTTGGGCACCCCTGGTATACACCACTATGAAGTAAAAATGCCAAACCCAGACATATTGCATATTTTAAGCTTTACTGAGTTTCTCCCACATATACCATTCCTGAAGTTGGGACTTCAGAAAAGATTGCAATTCTTACTAAAAAAAAAACCAAACTCATTCAGTTTTGCTATGCAATGGAATTCTGATCAAAGGTTTTCCTCTCTACCTCTAGGCAGGTGACTACATCGCATTTCCCCTATGAAACAATTTAGCACTATGAAACAATTTAGCACTTTCTATATATACAGTATAGGCATTCAAGGTGTGTGTGTGTTTGTGTGGAACTATTAGGATAGATAAGAACTAAAATGCACAACTGTATGTATTATGTTCTATACCGATGACGAACCTTGGTATTCCAGGTGTTCTTGGACCTCAATTACCAGAAGCACAAGTTAGCACTCCGGCTGATCAGGGCTTCTGGGAACTGAAGTTCAAGAACACCTGAAGTGCCAGTTAGCCATCACTGTTCTATACACTACTTTTCCCCCAACAGGGACACTAAACTATACAGCTACAGTACTTCTGATTCCCTTCACAAATTCAGATACAGTAAAACCTCATATAACGCTAAAACCTAGTTCCACAAGTCTTCGTGTTATATGATTTTTCGTGTTATCTGATCCTCTATGGGATCCATAGAGATACATTGTAACCACACAGGCTTTCGCGGTTGTTATCTGAAGCATCCCATAGGATCTTAATGTTATCTGATGCAATTCTTCCCCCCAGATTCCTTGATGTTATGCGATTTTCGTGTTATTCGATACTAATGTTATATGAGGTATTACTGTAATGCTAAAGCCATTACAATCAGCCACTTGTACAGCCTCAACCTCTCTAGACTTATTAATCAGAAGGATCCCTGAAGATGTAAAAGGGTGGCTAGTGTTGAGTGAAACACAAAGTCACAGCAATAAAAGGGACTTCTTCATATTTCCAAGCTCAATAAGTGGTTGATGACTCTCATGTACTGAATTTCTCAAAATAATAATAATAATAAATACGGTAAATAAATAAATAAATAAATAAATAAGATAACTCAACTCTATTCTCCTGAGCTTGGATTTACTAGGTACTGCAAAATATGGGGAAATCCAATGTCTTCAAAGATCTTCACAGGCGAAGAAAGAAGCATTGTAGTGAGGAATTTATTAGCTAATTATTAAAAATAGTTAAAATGTGTAACCCACTATTTCACTCATCAATGATACAAATTAATTTTCTCTGCTTAGCTTGTAAAGGATCTTACAAGAAAGTTTGTATTCCTATTTAGATCAGTAAAGCAGCCAAACAGTAATGAGTATTGATAAGAAATATTAAGATGTTTTTGTTTATCAATTCTTTTTACTCTAATGCAATGGTGAAAAAAGACCAATACAGTACAGTATCATGTTTTAAAGATTAAGAATGAATGCCATGGCGTAGCTCTCTTTGGTCTGCATACTTAAATGAAACTAAAATAACAAGGTGGCTAATAGAATCCCCTTTCCTAAAACCCCGTTTTCCACATTTACAAAGGAAGTATGCAGACATGCATTTTGAACTGATTAAAAATGATATACAGTGGTACCTTGCATAACAAATGCTTCGTATAACGAAAAAAATCGCATAAAAAGTGTTCATTATGCAAAGGTGATACCCCGCATAACAAAAAAAAAAATCATTATGTGGAGGGTTTTTGTTTTTGTGGTAACTGGGATATACCCAGTCAATGGGAACATCTGGCGCATCTCCCATTAGCTTTGCATAACAAAAAAATCTGCATAGCAAAGAGCTTCATGAAACAGTTTTTTCCTTATGCAGGGTTCTACTGTATTGCTATGATTTTACTAGCTAAAATCCTACAAGTAGTTGCATACTTTTACTTAGACTTAGTTCTACCTACGCTACACAAGGCAATGAGGTTTCACCAATGAATCCAATCCATTGCTAGATTTTCATCTTTGCTCCAATGGACACCTATTTGTAGATCATTTATGAATGTTCAGTGCCAATGGTTTCCCAATTTTTCTGTGTTCACCTTGCAACAGCCACAGCAATGCTGTTTTCAGAATTTTTTCATTGCCCATTCATAAAAAAAAGGCCCACAAAATGTAGTCTCCTTTCGGCAGCAATTTTGTGGATGCTACAAAGGCTGCTTCTTTGCAAAATCTCATAATTTGTGATGTAATCATGGGAGTAATCATGCTTATATAACCACCAATATAATAGTACACACACAAAGCCATAAATTTATGGGTGTAGTGATTGAAACCAATTACCATACACAATACATTAGTTGGACAACTGCTGAAGATCTCCCAATTCTACTACTAATATCAGTACACTAGTACCCCGGAGGTTATGACATGGTTCCACAAGTCATGATGTTGTCCAGTTTTTCGCGTTGTCCGATCAATGCTAAAAAAAACCTGAAAAGAGGCGCTGGCACACGTGCGAAAAGGCGCGCCAGCGGGAGCCTCTTCTACCAAACGGGTATAGCAACGGGGATCGCATGTCAAGGCAATGGATCAAAGTGGGGGGTGGCTCCCCCCGCTTTGATCCATTGCCTTGAAGTGCGATCCCCGTTTAGGCGCTTTGCGATGGAAGTTTGGGTGCCCAAACTCCCATCGCAAAGCGCCTAAACAAGGGTCGGCATTTCCGAATTTCCCCCTCCCCCAGGGGAGGGGGGAATTCGGAAAAGCCGACCCTTGTTTAGGCGAGCGAAACGGGGATCGCACGTCAAGGCAATTGCCTTGACGTGCGATCCTCGTTGCTATAGCGCGCCCGGGAAAGAGGAGGCTTGGTCGAAATCCTCACCCCCGCACAGGGGGAGGGAATTTCGGCCAAGCCGGGGAGACCCTGCAGAGAGGCGCCTCTTCTCTCCCGATGTTCCAAAAGGGTAAAGATCCTTATCCTTTGGGAACATCGGGTGGCTTGCAGACGCGCGCGCGTTGGTGGGGGTTAGCACAGGATACGGAGGTCCCCCCGTATCCTGCGCTAACCCCCACCGACACGCACCGCCCACCTGAAGTTTTGAAAGGTAAAGTTCCTTATCCTTTGGGAACATTGGGTGGCTTGCAGGTGCGCGCGCGTCGGTGGGGGTTAGCGCAGGGTACGAATGTCCCCCCGTATCCTGCGCTAACCCCCACCCACACGCACCGCCCACCCGAAGTTTCGAAAGGGTAAAGATCCTTATCCTTTGGGAACATTGGGTGGCTTGCAGGCGCGCACGCATCGGTGGGGGTTAGCGCAGGGTACGAAGGTCCCCCCCGTATCCTGCGCTAACCCCCACCGACGTGCGCCGCCCACCCGAAGTTTCGAAAGGGTAACGATCCTTATCCTTTGGAAACATTGGGTGGCTTGCAGGCGCACGCACGTCGGTGGGGATTAGCGCAGGGTACAGAGGTCCCCCCCATATCCTGCACTAACCCCCACCGACGTGCGCCACCCACCCGAAGTTTCAAAAGGGTAAGGATCCCTGTACCCTTTCCAAACATCGTGGGGGCGGGTGCCGGGGGGGGGGGTTGGATTGGGTAGATGTTCTACCCAATCCAACTCCCCCCACGCATACGCTTGTTCCGAATAATGTTAAAATCGCGTTATTCGATACAAGATTTTTCCGAAAATCTTGTCACGTTATGCGGTTTTCGCGCTATATGGTACTCACGTTACCCGGGGTATTACTTTATCTTCATCCCCTTGAATAAAGTTTTCATAATTTGCTACAAATAATTGGCCAAGCACCATGATGCATCCTGGTTGTCCGATAGGTAGGTGACTGAGATTTGTCATGGCATTTTGTCAATTAGCCAAAAATAGCACTACAACTTAATGTTGTGTGAGCAATAATTAGGTTGTACCTGAATCAAATTTAAGCAGGATATCACAACAGTTTAAGACGGGGTGCCCAAACTTTTTGGGCCATGGGCCGATCATGTGGTTCAGGAAGCCAGTCACTAAGGCCCGGGGTGCGGGCCCCGACACCAATTCATCCGGCCCGTGAAGCCCTTGTTGCTCCTGGAAGCTGAAGTAAAACGCACCCGTACGGGCGCATTTTACTTCTGCTTCCAGGAGCGACGAGGGCTTTGCGGGCCAGATGAATTGGCGTCGGGGGCCAGGGGCCTTAGTTTGGGCACCACTGGTTTAAAATAACTAGAAACTATGATATACACAAACATATGTAAGTACTGTACCAATGTTATTTTCACACCCAACTTCCTTTCAAGGGCATGATTGAATGTGAAGAAGGAAAGTCTTAAACAGAAAAAAGATTAAGGATGCCCTCTCTCATCTTCATTGTCCTACAGAAACAATGTTGTTGAGCATTTAATCAATAAATTACTCTGCCTTTTAGAAATCCACTTTAACCCATTTTTAAGTGGTAATTATAATCCAGCTCAATTATGAAAAGTGTTTTCACACAAAATGATATACCAGAAAAGATGCTATGAAAAACAGCATGTCTTGAAAGACACGTCAAAGTTCTTCACATATGTGAATAGTCAGTATTCTAACTTCTACAATCTTTCCTTCATTGGTCACTATTATTTCATTTATTTGCCTGCCAATAAATGCATGGTAAAATTTGCATAGAAAGTACTCTACTAAGAACAAGTACAGTATGTATACCAACTGCCAGGGGAAGAAGCCAGGGCAGGATGAGGACCTTGCCGTCCCTCACCCTGTGCCTATACCAACTGCCAGGGGAGGAGGAAGCCAGGGCAGGATGAGGACCTTGCCACCCCTCTCCCTGTGCTTATACCAACTGCCAGGGGAAGAGGAAGCCTGGGCAGGATGAGGACTTTGCTGCCCCTACCCCTGTGCCCACCCCAACATATTGTATTATAATGTAATGTATTGTCTGTAAGCCGCCCTGAGTCGCCAGGGCGAGTGGGCGGCAATATAAATTTGAACTAATAAATAAATAATGTATACCTATATTATCAATTTCTCTACCCTTCATAGCTTGCTTATCATCATATTTAGAAGCAGAGATGAGATTCCTCATCCAGCCAATGTTACAGAGCCACACATCGGGTTCTATAAGATTGCATCCACTGCGAAACAAAACCCATGAGATCCTCCAGGCAGACCGGTTATTCTTCATCCCAAACATAAAGGTTTATATTACTAATATAACTCATCCCACAAAACCAAAGGATATTATTTTATGCTATTACTAATGTTTAGAAACAGATTTTCCCATGACTGAATGTCTGCTAATAAAAGAGACTTCAGAATATGGGAGGAACTAGACTTTGAACTCTGATTTAAAAAACACAAAATCCAACTAATGGCTGAAAACTGTGAACTCAAAGAAAACATGCATATATTCAAAAACAGAAGAGCAAAATTGATTTTTTTTCTTATCACAATACAGCCATAGATAAAGATCAAAACAGTAATTTGTTCTGATCCCTGGGACCATTTCCAGGCTTTTTTCTAGAAGATCATGATGTTTGCTTATTACACAAACTTACTTCTTGTTACAGAATTAATATAGCCTTGTGGAGCAGCAGTTAAGCTACAGTACTGCAGCCAAACCTTTTGTCATTACAGTAATACCTCATATAACATTAGTATCGAATAACACGAAAATCGCATAACATCAAGGAATCTGGGGGGAAGAATTGCATCAGATAACATTAAGATCCTATGGGATGCTTCAGATAACAACCGCAAAAGCCTGTGTGGTTACAATGTATCTCTATGGATCCCATAGAGGATCAGATAACACTAAAAATCATATAACACGAAGACTTGTGGAACCAGGTTTTAGTGTTATATGAGGTTTTACTGTATTTCAGTTTGATCCTTATGTGCACAAGGTTGACTTAGCCTCCTATCCTTCTGAGGTCAGCAAAAGGAGTATCCAGCAAGTTGGGGACAAAATGCTAATCACTTGTGAACTGCCACAGAGTTTTCTAAGCACTATGTGGCAGTACAGTACAGTATATAAGTATAATTGCTATTGTTAAATTCACTGTATTTCCATGTACATTTGCTCTGTAGTGTTGGTGCTATTTCTGAAACCTACATGACATATATTTAGAGCCCAATTATTCATAGAAATTTGAAAGCGGTTTACCTCAACTTACATGGGAATGCTCTAGTAAACAGTAAATACTTACTAGATGATTCATCAAGTGTAAGGATGTGTCACTGGAGGTCAAGACCAAGATAATCCACACTATTGTTTCCTACCACCATATAGAAATGTGAAAGCTGGACAGTAAGGAGAGCTGACGGGGGGGGGGGGGTATTTGGTATGGTACTAGAAGAATATGGTACTGGAGGAAAGCTTTGTGGATAATCAGGACTAGCAAAAAGATAGATAAATAGGTCCCTGACCATGCCTGATCTCTGGAAGCAAAAATGATGAAGTTAAAGCTGTCCTGCTTCAGGCACATCATGGGAAGACAAGACACTCTGAAAAAGACAATGCTGAGAAAGATTGAAGACAACAGGAAAAGAGGAAGGCCAAACACAAGATAGACTGATTCATTACAGAATGCCACAGGCTATTACTTGCAGGAGTACAGCAGGGCTGTCAAGGACAGGACATCTTGGAGATCTCTTAATAGGGTTGCCATAAGCTTGAGACAACTTAACAGCACATAACCACCACCATGAACACGCAAATGATCAAAACAGAGGTTTTAAGAGTTGTCTACCACAGATGACACCAAAAGTCCAAGACTAAAGTGTATTCCTTGTAGAATAAGGAATTTAGGAGACATTATCTACAGCAGTGGTTCTTTTTTAGAGGCATACTGAAGTCAGGTAGGGTAAGATGCAAATCCTGCTAGTAGGATTAGGTCAGTGTGCTCGCTTTGGCAGCACATATACTAAAATTGGAACAATACAGATAAAATTAGGTCTGTGGTTACTACCCACCAAAAGCTGTAAACATCCAAGCCAAAGGCCACTGAAACTCCCTCACTCTGAAAAGACAACTATCATTCACTCTTACTTCAGTGCCTTATTTCTGGCCATCAAAGACACAACTGTTTCATCTCCTATCAATCATGATGACTGACACATCATTTTATAATCCTCCTATTTAACCCCTAAAAAGAAGGGGAGTCCCTGCTGTCTCTTTATGTATGGCTTCAAGGATGCTAAAGCTGTTATAGCATTGACAGTTTTACATTTCTGCACATTCTACACTTTTTATTGCTTTTTGAAAAGTTGTATAAGAGCAATAATCAATCAGCAACACATTGCATTAAAGCCCACAGAAAACACAGCTGTTCACAACTTTCAAAGTTCACAATCTTAGGCAATGCTGTATGAGACTGGTTACCTTATTATACTTATCTAGCAGGATACTGTACTTTGGAAAAGAATGAGACTGATCAAGAGGTACTGTACTGGGGGAATTCATCGCCAGCTTAGCATTAGCCTTGCTTTTTCATTAGTTTTACTTCTTGAAAGCCAAATATGTATCAAACTGAATGGATACAGCTGATAACATCACAGTAAAGTCATGGTACAAGGGATACAACAGAAAAGACAGTTCCCCACACCGTTTCTTCACAATGTTGAAGTTTCCCTTTACATTTCTTTTTCTATCTACTTTTCCAAATATTCAGTATGGTGTAGTTGTGGATCACTTGGATCTGCTGAT
This sequence comes from Furcifer pardalis, assembly GCA_030440675.1. NCBI lineage: Eukaryota > Metazoa > Chordata > Lepidosauria > Squamata > Chamaeleonidae > Furcifer > Furcifer pardalis. The sequence continues at coordinate 53,408,199 of CP126896.1, forward strand.
AATGATCTTTATCACATCAGTTCTTGAAAGAGAAAGAGCCTCCTCAAAGATTGTGATATTTTTGAACCATATTAGGGCATACCCTCCAGACTTGACTATTGCAATGCGCTCTACATGGGGCTGCCCTTGATAACGATTCAGAGGCTGCAACTGGTCCAGAATGTAGCTGTTCGAGTGGTGATGGGGTACAGGCAGTATACCCATGCCTTGCCACTGCTTTGGGAGCTGCAGTGGTTGCCGGTGTGCCTCCAGGTGCAATTTAAGATGCTGGTAATTACCTTTAAAGCCCTACATGGTAGTGTGCCAGGATACTTAAGAGACTGTGTCTCCCCAATAACATCTATCCGTCCCACCAGAGTAGACCAGAGAGGCTCTCTAATTGCTCCATCTGCTAGAGCCACGCCTCTCTAGCACCAGAAAGAGGGCCTTCTCAGTGTCTGCTCCAGCCCTATGGAATCTTCTGCCAGACGGAGTTGCTGCCCTTCAGGAAAGGGCTAAAAACCTGGCTGGCAAAGCAGGTGTGGGGCACCAGCGATGTGGTGACCCATGCCTGCTGGCTGATTTAGTAAGAACACTCTCTCTCTTCTAATCTGTAAGGGCTGGCGTAACTTTTGGTAGTAGTTTTATTGGTTTTTTTTTACAGGTTTTAAAGTTTTTAAACTGTGATTGGTTTTACTCTCTGTGTGCCGCCCAGAGTCTTCTGAGTTGGGCGACAATATACATCAGAAAAATAAATAAATACCCTGGTAATGGCAACCTTGTGTTGCTGGCTAATCTTTCTCACACTAGGTCATGCAAAAGGACTTGCAGAATGAACTCACCAAAAGATGCCTTCATTTTGGCATTTTCACATCTGGCCTAGACATGGAATAAGTTTTTGAGTCAATCATAAGCATTGCATAGAATGGTCAGAATCTTAATGTTGGTTCACAAGTTCTATAGAACTTGCTTTTACTCATTTTAGATAATTGATTACTGCTAGTGTGCCTGGTCATGTATCTAATTGTGTAAAAAAAAATCTATCTTGGCACACTGTTGAATATCCACAGCAAGTCAGGTACAACAGACATCAAGACGCTGGATGGGCTGAGAACTGGGGTGACATGATGCAAAACAAACCTTAAGAGGAGGGACTATATTGAAGATGACGAACAATGCGAACATCTGCTAATGTATGGCAACTTGCCTGAACAACATGATATTGAGGATTTGTTCGAAGCAAATGGCAGGGCTATTCAAACTACTAAGTTTCATTCTTTGTCTGATGAAGTGGACTTGATCCATGAAAGCTAACAATAAAAATATAGCAGTTAGTCTTTAAAGCGCTACTGTGTTTTTTATTTTATTTTGTTTATTTTGTTTTGTTTTCTGAGATGCCTGAACCACAGACTAACACGACTACTATTCCAAAAAAATGTAAATATGTAATTTGCTTTCTTGATGTTTTTAATTTGATCAATTGATCTATATCTTTTTATTATTGTCAAGTTTTTTATTGTTGTTGTTATTGTGTTGTAAGCGGCCCAGTGGGAAAATATCCCAGATGGACGGGTTATAAATGTAACAAGAAATTGCAAGTAGATAAATGAGGGACCACCTTGGTGGGAAAAGATCTTGAAAGGAGCCTCATTCGGGCATCCCCTGAGCAGTTTTTCTCCAGGAAAAGTCCTTCAACCCAGAATAATTTTTGACACAAAATTATTATAATAAAATAAATAAATGAATACCAACAGTAACCATATAATCTATATGGAGTGGAACCTCATAGAACAGTGTTTCCCAAATGCTGGTGTTTGGACTTCAATTCCCAGAAGCCTAAGTCATTTCTCCAAAGCACTGATCAGCCAATGTACTGACTTAGGCTTCTGGGAATTGAAGTCCCCCTGTGGGCTGTGTACCCCTTGTTGGGAATCACTGTGAACAATCGCCCCGTATAGCAATGAAATCACATAACAATTAGGTTTTTTGGGGAAATGGTGTCCCGCATAACAATTTTCCCTATGGAAAAAAATTGTAACAACAATTTTTCAATGGGAAAAACCATTTAGCAAAAAAAAAATCATTGTACGATGCATCCCATAGGGAAAATCACTATACGATGCATGTATCGTATAGCAATTCTTTCGTACAACAAAGAGCCCCATGGAATGGATTAAAATCGTTGTATGAGGTACCACTGTAATAGCAGAATGTCTGAAAATATGAAGGTGCTTTGCAGAAAAGTCTGTCTTTTTTTATCATGGTGAGGCAGAAAGTCTTATAGAGCAATTAATAAAATGTTATACATGAAATTTTGATAATCACTAATCCAAAAAGGCAATTTTTGGATGTTATTAAAACAAAGGAGTTACAAATTAAGGAAAAGCAACAAAATGGCTTTAATGTAGGCCAGGCATTTGCAACCTACAGTCCGTGGGTCAGACACGGCCCCTGACGCCAATTTATTCAGCCAATGCCCTTGCTGCTCCAGGAAGTGGAAGTAAAACAGGCCCCATGCATGTGTAGAATGCTGCTAAATGTGTCTTGCGCATACAGGGTGCATTTTACTTCCACTTCCGGGTGGGAGAAACCACGTAGCCAGCCCAATCAGCTGTCCAAGTGTCCAGACCCACTACCTGAAAACGTTGAGAAATGCTAATGTAGGCAGTCCATCCTTTATAGCAGGGGGTTGCCAATGTTTTCCCATCATGGGCTGGACCTGCCCCGACATACAGCTGCGTGAGCCAGAGGCATGTTTCCTCCCTCCACTTCCAGTTTCCGTGATGCCGGCGGCAACTGTGGCATTTTTGGTTGCTTTTGCAGCCTCCGCCGCTTCCCATAGCAGTGGGAGGGTGTGCAGAGTATTTTCACTCCATTTTTGTATTATTTCGCTGCATTTTCGCACATCCAGGTTCTGTGGCAACTGTCCACCCGAAGTTCCCTGCCGCCACCAAAGTGCAAAAATGCAGCGAAAACTTACAAAAACATGGCATTTTTGGATGCTTTGACAACCTCCGTCGCTTCCCCATGGCAGTGAGATGGTGTGCAGAGCATTTTTGCTCCGTTTTTGTATTTTTGTTGTTGCGTTTTTGCACTTCCGGTGGCGGTGGGAACTTTTGGCAGTGCCTGAGTTCCCACCATGGGCTGGATTAATCACTGCCATGGGCCAGATTAGGGCCACGGGCTGTAGGTTGGGAACCCCTACTTTATAGGTGCAAGAACCCAATGCTAATAATGCAATCATCCAGCAATGAAAATGATGTACTGTACTGCTAATCAGCAATACCAGGAGTCCTCAACCTTTTAAAGCCAGGGGCCAGTTTACATCCCCTCAGACTGTTTAGGGGGCGAACTGGTGGTCCCAGTGGCATCGGGGGTGGGCGACACCCCCCCCCCCCACTGACTCCAGCAGGACCACCCTGAGCTCCCACCATCACCACCACTGGTGACCAACCTGAGCCACCTCCCACTCCTATCCCACACCGTTTCATGCTTACCAACCTGGAAGAGCTGCATGGCACCAAACCATCCAGTCCACACCCTCGTTCCAGCTGTCACGTCCACTTCTGCCAATGCTGCCTCAATCCTTGTCCCCTTCACTTGGTTTGATGAGTCCCTGGAGGCGCTCCATAGCAGGGCGGATGTTGTAAGTGTATGGAGCACCATCAGGGACACACCAAGACAAGTGGAAGGGACAAGGATTGAGGTGGGGGAAGTGGAAGCAGTGGCTGGATGATTTGGTGCCATGGGCCAGATCTGGGTCAGGCCGTAGGCTCAAAATCCCTGAACAATACCAATGAATTGAGGCGAACCGGCTAAAACTTCTCTAATATCTAAAAATATAAAGAATGTGCTAGGCCCTGCCAACATGCTGCTAGATTACATAGTGGGTAACGCACTGATTTCCTGTGGATAAAGCAGTCTCAGCATATGACTCCAAAAACTACACTCACCTCTGTAATATTCAAACATGTGAACAAACAAATTGATGTGTTTTCAATTCCCACACATTTGGTGCCAATGTGCTAGTAGTGATTTATTGAACTGTCACCAAAACAGGAATGATTCAATTTTTACAATTTAGTATTTAAAATTGATGTACAGTACTTAAAATTTAAGCTCTAACACTGTATTCATTACATAACATTCATAGTATGTTATTGCTTTTATGAAATGAAAACATTTTTCTAAAATCAAGTTAACAAAACACCAAAGTATCCTATTAATATTTAAAAAGAACTAACATTTCACATTACTGTTTCTATAAATGCATACTGTCGGTATCTATGTTTTCAATTATGTGAAGAACATGTCTAGATAATCTATCGTTAATCAGACCAGACATGAATAAAGAAGACAATGTGAACGTGGCCCATCCAAGGAATAGTAATACAGTATGTCTACACTGGACACTACTACTCTACCGGAAACTCATGACAAGGAGGATGCACGGGGCTGCCGGAGCAATGAGCAGGGACATTTCATTCATTCAAACACAAACACCCTCACTATAGCACATGGTCGCAGCTGGAGAAGCAATTACAACAGCAAAAAGAAAGTGAATGGGCGGGTAGGAGAGTGCACAATAACATACAGTACTATCAAAGCATGGACATCCTCACTTCATTGTGTAAGAGGAAGAAAAACAGCTTGGAATTTGCTTTGTTACATTGTAGCCCAACTCACTATGGTTGGTGATTTTACATGTAACCACCTGAAAAATAAGCTGGGGAGCAAAATCTCCAAAGAAAAGAATGAAAAAGAGAAAGTCAGAACACAGTCACAACCTGTAACTGCAATGCTGGAGGATAAAGGTTACCAAGGGCATGGTAAATCAGTAACAAGCTTTCCCCACAAAAAAAGTTAGACGCCAACTTCCCGCTACAGATATTTGCCAAAGACAGAAGCATGGCTTCCGGGGTGCGAAGACAGGGAGGAAGAAATGAAAGACCTCTTTGAAGAGGAAGTGCCACCATTACCAAACCATGGCACTTCGACCTATTTAACCACTTTCCCAGCATACCAGTAATGTAGCCCATTTAAGGGTACTGGATGCACCTGAGAGGGCAGGGCTGGAGCGTGACCATTTTAACCCTGACGAAGTGGACTTGACCCACGAAAGCTACCATGAAAATACAGGAGTTTGAAGGACTTTAAGCGGACTTGATCCACGAAAGCTACCATTAAAATGCATGATATTATTTAAAGGAGTTGAATTGGACTTGATCCACGAAAGCTACCATTGAAATACAGGAGTTAGTCTTTGAAGGACTTTTAAGCGGACTTGATCCACGAAAGCTACCATTAAAATGCATGATATTATTTAAAGGAGTTGTATTGGACTTGATCCACGAAAGCTACCATTGAAATACAAGAGTTAGTCTTTGAAGGAATTTTAAGTGGACTTGATCCACGAAAACTACCATTAAAATGCATGATATTATTTAAAGGAGTTGAATTGGACTTGATCCACGAAAGCTACCATTGAAATACAGGAGTTAGTCTTTGAAGGACTTTTAAGCGGACTTGATCCACGAAAGCTACCATTAAAATGGATGATATTATTTAAAGGAGTTGAACTGGACTTGATCCACGAAAGCTACCATTAAAATGCATGATATTACTTAAAGGAGTTGAACTGGACTTGATCCACTAAAGCTACCATTGAAATACAGGAGTTAAGTCTTTAAGGTGCCACGCTATTTTGTCTTATTTGTTGTTTCGTTTTATTCTCTGACACATTTTAAGCCTGAAACGCAGAGGAAGGGGCAGGATCAGCAACCAGCCAGAGTCTCCCCTTTAAGGAGACCTACAAGTGTCGAAGGGATGCCACAGTTTTCTCCGTCAGACGGTGGAGGGGTTTGGGGGTTTGGCTTGGCAGGAAGCAGGCCGGGTAAGGAAGGCGAGGACGTGGGGCGACTTACTTGCCCAGGAGCTGGTCGTGCTCGGCGCGGATCTTGCCCAGCTCGATCTGCAGCTTGGCCCTCTCGCGGGCCGTGTCGTCCAAGGCGCGCCGGGCATCGGCCAGCTCGGCCTCGTAAAGCGACTTGAGGCCCGTGAGCTCCCGGCCGCGCACCTCCTCTCGCTCGGTGACCTGGAGGTGGAGCGCGCTGTTCTCGATCTCCAGGCTCCGCACTTTGTCGATGTAGACGGCCAGGCGGTCGTTCAGCTCCCGCAGGTCTTCCTTCTCCTGCAGGCGGGTGATGCGCGTCGGGCTAAGCGGGGTGCTGGCCGCGCTGCTCCGGGTCCTTTGCCCCACCGGCGTCGAGGCCACCGCCGCGGCCGCCATGGCGCCCACCAGGTGCGGGGGGAAGGCGAAAGGGAAAGGAGCTGGAGCGAGGCGGGAAGGGAGTCGCTCCTCCTGGAGGACCCCGAAAACTGGGCCACGAAAAGCTGCACCACCGAAAGGCCTTGGAGGTGCAAGGAAGGGGGGGGAAAATAAATAAATAAACCACCCTAGGAAATATTTCTTTTAAAAAGAAATCTATCTCTCGGTTTCTTGCTTTTGTCGCAGCAGCTCCAGAAGATTAAAAACAGGGGGAGGGAAAAGGAAGTTTAAGAGCTAAAAGAAAAGCCAAGCCGAGGCCGAATGAATGGACTCGGCAGGAGCTTCGCCGGCGGAGAAAGCGAGCAGCAGGCGGGAAAAAGAAAGAAAGGGAGGAGCGAAAGCCAATGAAGAGGCTTTCTTTGGCTGGTGCTGAGGAGAAAATAAAAAAGAAGGCAAGAAAGTCAGGAAGAGAGAGGGGGAAAAAATAAGATATAAAGCAGAAAAGCGTTCGCTGGGAGGGAAGGAGAGAGGACGGGAAGGGGCACAAAAAAGCCTCCTGGCCCTTCAGCGTCTTCCCCGCCGGCGGCCACTCGCTCGCTCGCTCCCCCTCCCCTCTCTCTTCCCACAGCCTGAGGAAAGACAAAAACAGGCGGGCTCCGAAGAGAACCAATATGGCCGTCGCCCGCCACAGAGCAGGTTCCTCCCCATCCTCTCCTCCCCCTCCTCCTCCCCATCTTCTCCTGACTCGCGCCCCCCAGGCTCACGTGACCCGCTCTTTTTCAAGCCTGGCCAATGAGGAGGCCAAGCGTCGCTCGTGCTTCGCGGTGGATGGAGGTAACGGACGCTAAAATTCAAAAACCCGCGGCCTTGTAACTGTCAAGGGCGGCGGTGAGGCGCGCGCGCGCGTCCGTGCGGATGCAGGCGCGCGCGCGCTTGTTCGCTGGCTCGCTCGCCTCAGCCTCAGCCTCGACTACCCCGGCCCCCCCCCCCGGCCCCGCTTTGCCTGTTCAGGCTCTGAGTCTAGAGTGGTCTGTGGGGACTTTTTTTTTGTCCTTTTCATATAGCGCTGCGTTCCGCTTTGATCGGCCTAGTTTATTTTATTTATTTATTTATTTATTACACTTGATACCCCGCCCCAATCGGGAGAACCCGACTCTGAGCGGCTTACAAAACACTAAAAATAAAAGTAAAAGCATAAGAAACAGTTTACTCCAATAAAACATCAGTTAAAAGGTCATCAAAATATTACCACAAAAATTAAAAACAGTACACAGTCCCACTTCCAGACCCAGGTTGGCAGTCCTTTAAATAAGCCACCTGGTAAGGGAACTCGTATTCCCAGGTCCCCAAACATGTCCAGCCAGCCAGGTTTTCAAACCCTTCTGGAAGGGCCTCCTCCCCCCTTCTGTCTTTGGATGTGACCATTAAACAAAGAAAGCTCCAGTACTTTGGCCAGATATGCTGGTCTTTGACTGTAACAATAAATTGATTGATACTTTGGCCAGATCATGAAGAACAACATAAAGCAGGAGTGCCCATACTTTTCGGGCTGTGGGCTAGCTGGTCACATGGTTCAGGGGTGCCCAAAAACTACAGTCTGTGGGCCGAATCTGGCCCCCAATAATGCCAATTCATCAGGCCAAAGCTGCCCTCATCATCACTCCCAGAAGCGGAAGTAAAATGTGCGTGTTTTGCTTCTGAGAGCAACGAGGGTGGCATGGGCCAGTTGAATTGGCATCGGGGGCCGGATCTGGGCCCCGGGTGGGCTAAAGTTTGGGCACTCCTGGCATAAAGTATATAATCCTCCAACTCGCTCTGCATGGAGAGATCCGTGGGAAGAGAGGCCTTGGACGTAAATGTACTTCATGGCTGAAGAACCTGAGAGGCTGGAGTGGCACGTCCTTGGAAGAATTGTTATGAGGAGTTAAGGGGTTTTTCAGATACCACGTGACCATTTTAGGGGGGAGGGAGTCGACCAAAAGTCATGGGGGGAGAAGGTTCAGCTTGAAGTCACATGACTGTGGCCCCGGTCAGCTTTATTTATTTTTTTTAATTTTTATTTATAAATTTACTTTTCAATACACAAAAATAAAATAGAGACAGACATAAAAATATAAGTACACATATATAAAGAAAAAGAGACAAAGAAACACCCTGTGTTATTTACAATATCCGGAGAGATTACATTTTATCCGTATTCATTTGTTTTTCCAAAAGCTCAGTTGATCTGGTTCTGGTTGTATCCCTTTGCCCTTATATAATGAGTGTCAGCTTTAAAGTCGCCGCTGCCATTGCCACCAACACAAGCGTCAGTGGCAATGACGGTGGCAGCAGCGCTGACTTTCAAGCAGTGGTGTAGGGCGGGTTTCAGGCGCCCAGGGTCGCAGGCCAAACTCCTTTTCCCCCCCCCCCCGGTTCGCTCCCCCCCCCCCCGCACGAAAATCCTACCTCAGTGGGGACCAGGGAGTGCTTTTCCCTCCTCTGCTGCATTTGTCCTCTTCCTCACGGCCAGCTAGTGGCAAGGCCCAGGGGCTGGGGCGGCGCAGCGGGGGCCCATTGGGGAGCCCACTGTTGGCGTCCCAGACAAGAAGAAGGGGGAAACTTACTAACCCTGTGATGTAGTACTGATAATTTATTTGACTAAGGATCTGCCAGGATTGTTCTGATCTTGCATGGTGCAGCACAAAACCTGGCAGTATTATGGATGAAGGTGGAGCTTTCATCAGATAACAGCCAGTGGGTGTATGTGCTGTTTGACTGGCCAGGATACTTGCAGAGCAACGGAGCTATGAACTTGTTCCAGATATCTCTGTAAAAAGGCCAGATGCAGAGAATGTGCTCTATGGTTTTGATTTCTCCGGTGTCACAGGGTCACTGTCTCCCTGACATTGGTGTCCTTTGCAGTGGTGGGCTCCGCTGTCAGCGGCAGCGGTGCCTGGGAAGGCAGGAATCAAGGCCAGAGGTGCTGGGCTGCGGCAACCGCCGGTATCGCTTCCCGCCATCCTGGGTGCCACTGCTGCTGAAGGCAAACGAGCTGCCGCCGCCAGGCTCAGAGGCGGGGCGGCCATGTGCCTGGGACCCTGATGGTGGGCTCCTTGCTGGGACATTGCCACACCATCCCAGCCCCTGGGTCTCGACCCGGGGCTGGCCCCGGCGCAGCACCGCCTGGTGCCACTGGCTGGCCATGAGGAGGAAGGGCGCCCCCTGGTCCCAGAGAAACCATGTGATTTAGGGGGGTCCGTCAAAGGTCACAGAAAGTCACAGAGGGTGTGTGTGTCAAAAACTGGCCTATTTTAGTTCATGTGGTATTTGAAAGATCCCTAAAAATAGGAAGATTATCACCATGATGATAACCAATAAAGCATTGCTATTTTCCTGCTTTATTTCCCCACCTGTGTGGGCAACTGGGTGGTTAATGGTCCTGATCAAACTGTATCAGAGAGTAAATAAAACAAAGGGGGAAAAACATTGTGGCACCTTAAAGACTAACTGCTGAGCTCTGAAGAAGACTTGATCTTTAAGGTACCCACAAGGTTGTTTTGTCTTTTTTTTTTTTTTTTTTTGGTATCTGATATACATGCACAGACTAACACAGCTACCACTTATTAAAGTGTAGCTTTTTTTTTTTGCATGCATGCATGCATGCATTGGCTATATTGTAAGTTGAGATACTGGCGGAAAAACCAGGCAAGGAAAAATGAGCTGGTTGGTTGCCCAGCCTGAACACTCAGAATAGCAGGAAAGGCACTCGCATGGCCCGATTTGAGCATTGAGATGATGTCACTTTGTATGGTTTAGCAGTCAAAGATTATCGGTTACTGCTTCCAACATGTGATGTTTTGCATATTCTCTTGCCAGTTGAAAAATGCTACTCACAGGCTTCCTGGATCACAAATGCTCCCTCAAGAGACAAAAGCATGGAAAGAATATGTGCTCTCTGTTTTGCAGATATTAACTAATGGACTCTGTATAGTCCGACCCATCAGCTCAGAAGTAAAGGAAAGTCAAAATCAAATCAATTTTTATTATGGTCCAAGACCAGCACCGTACAACAAGAAACAGGAGTCGAGAAGAGGGTACCAAAATATATTTCAAAAGGTGCCTTCAGTTTAGTAGTTTCACATATGACCCAGACAAGAAGAAGGGGGAAAACTATTACTAGCCCTGTGATATAGTACTGATAATTTATTTGACTAAGGACCTGCCAGGATTGTTCTGATTTTGTATGCTGCAGCACAAAACCTGGCAGAATTATGGATGAAGGTGGGGCTTTCATCAGATAGCAGCCAGTGGGTGTATGTGCTATTTGACTTGCCAGGATACTTGCAGAGCAGCGGAGCTATAAACTTGTTCCAGATGTCTCTGTAAAAAGGCCAGATGCAGAGAATGTGCTCTATGGTTTTTATTTCTCCAGTGTCAGAGGGTCACTGTCTCCCTGACATTGGTGTCCTTTGCAGTGGTGGGCTCCCAAAAAATGTACTACCACACTGTGGGCATGATATGGTGGGCGTGGCCAGGGAGAAAGCCTTGCATTGCACCTGAATTAGGGCTACTTTGTTTCAAAACTTGGATGGACGGGGCCAGCCAGAATTTCTGCTGCCGGTTCTGGTGAACTGGTGCGAACCTCCTGATGCCCACAAGTGGTCCTTTGTAAGGGCCCTAAATATATTGGCTTTGCTTGATTCAGAGCTGACCTGCTTTGTAATGTTGACTTTAACTTTTTCCTTTCATGAGTCAGGGACAGGAGGCAGCCTCCTTTTCCTACATAGGTAAAAGTCTCCCTTGTTTGAAAGCCGGTCGTGTCCAACTCTAGAGGCCAGTGCTCATCTCAGTTCACAGCCAAAGAGCCAACGTTGTCTGGGTCAGCAGGTGTTTCTGTGGTCATCTGGCAGACATGTCTAGTTGCCAGAGTGCATGGAAAGCTGTTACCTTTCATGCCAAAGTGGTACCTATTTGTTTACCAAAAATTTCTTGTTTTCAAACTGCTAGGTTGGCAGAAGCTGGTACAGACGACAGGAGCTTACTCTGTCAGGCAGTCTCAGGTCTCGAACTACTTATCTGCCGACCTACAAGTTAAGTTCAGTGTTAACCACTAAGCCACTGTGGCCCACATACCATTATCGTAATCCTTCTTCCCTTATATTGTTAGGGGAGAAACCCCAGACACCTAGGATTCAAGATCATGTTAGTTAAGATCCCCTGTTTTTCTCTCTCCCTTCCTCCCCCCTTTCATTCCTCATGAAAATGGTAATTTATTAGTAGATGTATTTTCACATCTGCTTTCCTCCTTCAGCTGGGTGTGCCTTCCTCTCCAAGGAGAGCATCAAGTTCCTTTTTTGGGGCTTCCTTCTGTTTGAAAAGTTAACCCTTTGCTACTTCTGAGCTGGCCAGAAAGAAATTTCAGTGTAACTTCAGCTTTCCATTCTTACCTTGTTAGACTCTTTGCTAAGGACTACCTTTTGTGCTTGCAAAGGCATCAGTAAAGAATGCTGTTTTGTGGTCAACCTCAATGCCTAGACCTGTGATGGAGAACCTTGGCACTCCAGATGTTCTTTTTTCCCCCCATCAACTTTGTCTTTAAGATAAAGGAAGTTAAACTTATCATACTAAATTCTAAATTAATATATCTACTTAACTATTTTCAACCCTTATCTCTTTTCAATCTAAACAATCAACCTAAATACACCCAATACACTGGGAATTGAAGTCCAAGGGCACTCCAGATGTTCTTGGACTTCAATTCCCAGAAGCCCAAGCCCCCGTGAATCCACACGAATGGGTTTGCTGCGATTCATCCGGCCCGCACTGCACCACCCTGATCACTCCTGGAAGCGGAAGTAAAACGTGCACCAAACCCATTCGTGTTAATTCACAGAGGCTTGGGCTTCTGGGAATTGAAGTCCAAGAACATCTGGAGTGCCAAAGTTCGCCATCATGGACCTAGACTGGTCCAGATTTGCTGCCTAGAAGAGAATAACAAATGGAACCTTCCAAGTATCCTCCCAATTCAAGCTGCATAGTACCTAAAGTCAGCCAAAATATATCAGGACACATAAGGCAGAATCATCATTACCACCATCATCACCTCCCCCCCCCCATCCCTCAGTATGGCTGATATTAAGAGTACAATAAAAAGTAATTTAAGATTGTAATTTGCTCTTTCATGGTATCCAGATCTGTCTATGGTGACCACCTCACTATACCTAATGACAGTACAATACTTGGATTTCAGGAGAACATTTACGTTGCACTCTGAAACATGAGCCTGTGATATATTTGCTTCGAAGTAGGTTCCACTGTATTTAAAAGAATGCCACAGAATCATAACAGATTCCACTTTCCATATTTATTTATTTAGCGTATGGCACTTGTACACATTGAGCCAACATTTAACAAGAAGTATCATATAAAAGTAATATGTATCCAGTAGTGGGCAGCAAAGATTTTCACTACCACACCATGGGTGGAGCCTACATCATGGGCAAGGCTACATCATGGGTGGAGCCTATATCATGGGTGATCTAGTCATGCCTGCCATATGACCATCTATATATCTGCAAACAGGCAGCACTGGCTCTTTGGCTGTAAATGGAGATGAGCACTGCACCCTAGAGTCGGATATGACTGGCTTTTGAGTAAGGGAGACCTTGAATCACTTGCAGGGACAAAACCTGATGGAGCAGGACAGGAAGATGAGCGTGGCCACCCAATTTTGCTACTCCCCTGCCTGAAGGCCTCCTGATTTCACCACCACCCTGCCCAGAGGCCACCCAATTTTGCTAAAAAAAAAACCTCCCGGGGTGCGCGAACCTGTTGCTGCCCACCATTGTATGTATTGCATAACATTAAAAATTGGAAAACGCTAAGACTCATGGAACCAAGTCTTATATATGGTAAACTTATATACGGTAAATTATAAAACTAAGCATTAATTTATAAACAAACATTAAGCTATATATTCAATTGCACCAGGAGTCGCCCTTAAAAATCTTCTCTATTGCCCACATACACTCCATAACTGTTTTTAAAATGTTGGTTAGAATTTTTAAAGTATTACTGGATAGATGGAATTTCCATATTATATCAGAAAGCAAGGGTTATATAAAAGTTTCAGGAAATGATTAGAGATTGGTTGGATGATGTCATATACTGCAGTAAGAGCAATGGAATGCAATTCATAAATGCATGCATGTGAGGACAAAAGAACTTTCTTGACTACAATAAAGTGGGGAGAAATAGTCTAGCAAGATACTGTTGGATCACAGAAGCATAAAACCAGTAGATGTTGCTTTAAGAAGGCAAAAAGTTCAAGCAGGGATTTGGAGAAATACAAAAGCACTCGTTATGGGCAAGACACAATAGAGTCTCTAGCAAGAATGCTATGTCCAGAGCAAATGGCACATAGGAGCTCTTGGTACTCCCTTCTATCCACAAAGTATATATTGAAAGCTTAAGGCCAAATTCTACATTATTTTAAATATGTGTGAGTAACATCCTCAGTTATGGTCTCCATAAACTCCTGACACACAAGCATAAGAAAGAGCGCTTTCCCACTGGATCCTTTCCCTTTGGTCACTGAGAATTCCACCGATACCTTTGTCCATGGGTTCTGCATGAGGAAATAGCACACCTCCTCAGAGGCATGGAAGATGGGATCTAGTTCCTCCTTGGGTTTTCCCCATTCTTCTCCTTCCAATTCTATGAGGCTGGAGCCTGCCTCTTCATTTAGGTGTGACAGGTCACCCCTTGACTCCTCCTCTCTACCTGGAACTTGCCTTTTCATGTCTGCATATTTCCGGGGCCCAGTTGTTGGTGATTCCATTGCACCTTCAAGGGCATGGGATGAACATGGATAGAATGCAAGTGGCACCAGAAGTGACCCCTCACAATATATTATTTTATATGCCACTTTTATTTTAAATTTAAAACACTTTAAAGGACATTACCTAAAACATTGTTCTGATGCAGCGATAAGGCCCGAAATTAGTTTTACTAACATCCTCCCTTCCTACAGTCATATTAGCAAATGTAGTAAAAAGTACATTTCATACTGATTCTTCTGAAATTAGCCCTACAGATGTAGCAGAGGTAAAGTTTTCAAGATAGGATTTTTTTAAAAGTACTTTTTAAAAGAAAACGTCCATGCTGAACATGCAACCTTTTCTTTCACCAGATTTAAAATATGGTAACTCAGATAAACTGAAAAGACAAATCTTCCTTATCTTGAAGAAGAATGGTTGGTCCCAGTTATTTTTTTAATTTAGAAGGAATCCCAACTACAGGAGCTCAAATATTGATTCTATTAATAGTGATCTACAAAAAGGATAAAACAGTGAGTGTTATAAACTACAGTACTGTATGTGAAAAAGATTTCCAAGCATCAAGGTTCCAAAGTATAGATACATTATTGCAGATGTAGTGAGGTCAGGGCAATCTGAATTTATATATTCTCTATAGACATCACATTGAAAACAAAAATTCGCGTGGTCAAAGCAATGGTATTCCCTGTGGCAATGTATGGTTGTGAGAGCTGGACCATTAGGAAAGCTGATCGCAGAAGAATAGACGCCTTTGAGATGTGGTGTTGGAGGAGAGTTTTGAGAGTCCCCTGGACAGCAAGGAGAACAAATAGGTCAATCTTGGAGGAAATCAAACCTGACGGCTCATTGGAGGGTCAAATAGTAAAGATGAAGCTAAGGTACTTTGGACATCAAATGAGAAGAGAGGATTCACTTGAGAAAGCCTTGATGCTTGGAAGGGTCGAGGGCAGAAGAAGAAGGGGACGGCCCAAGATGAGATGGCTGGATGGTGTTGTAGAGGCAATGGGCGCGGAGCTGGGCGAGTTGAGGGGGATGGTGGAGGACAGGAGTGCCTGGCGGACGGCGGTCCATGGGGTCGCAGAGGGTCGGAATCCACTGTGCGACTGAACAACAAATAGTCAAATATGCAATGAAAAAATATTCAGGTTCTGGTTGTAAAAATATTTTAAAAGATATTTCAAAAAATGTACCAAACAAATACTCAGAACAGAAGCTAACTCGTTTAAGATGTGGGATTACTGTTTGTTTTTTGCTTTGTGACTAGGAATGGTTTTACTTAATTTTAACAGAGTGTTGGTGCCTATTCCAACTGTCTTGTCACTATATAATTATTTTATAATTAAGGAGGTGACTCCAAATATTCTATGTACCATGAAGTCACTTCTGATGTGTGGCAACTATATCAGCTAATGACCACCAAAATGTCTATCATTAACAGCTCTGCTGAAATCTTGCAAACAAACAGCATCTCATGATAGGTGGTTCTCACTTCCTACAGTTAGTATGAAATCACGGACTTGCTCTTCAGGAGAATAAAATCACAACAAAGGCTATTTTGCTATATCTCTTAGTTAAGGCATTTAATATTACCCTTTCACTCTGGGTAATTCTATATAAGTGAAGTATCTGTTTAAAACAGCCAGGAAATTCAATTCATAGAAAAACCTCTGGTTTATGAATGTGAGTTATTGTGCTTCCTTATCCACAATCCAAAATGCCAGGAAATGACTTGATATTTCTCCACTGTCTGCACTGCCAGCAGAAAAAAAAAGATGCCAAGTAGTCAAGACAGTCTACAATCACAACGAGAAGGCCATTCACATAGTACCATTCATACAGAGACATCAAGTAAAGGAAAATCCTGAATGCTGATTCCTCCTTTCTTCATTTAATCGCTCCTGACCAAACAAAAGCAATTGCCATGGCTGTTTTTCATAAGTGTGAATAATAGCACAAGAAGATATAGACCATCTTGACTGCTGCCATTGGTGGTGTCAATATTCAAGCTGTTCTTTTCTATGTAAAAGTTGACATCCTTTTTCTTACTGACAACCAGGCATGATATTGTGCAGAAGTATTGGGTCATTTTCTGACATTTTGAATCATGGATACCAAAGCACATCATCTCACATTCATAAACTGAAAACTTTTAAAAGAATTGAATAAACTATGTTGACCAGTCCAGTCCACAAGAAAGCAGCTAGATCATTCTTATTTCATCTAGATAATCTTTTCAACTCACCGGTCAGTAATTGAGGTAGACCAAAATAACAACAACGGCCTGAGGGAGAAGATTCCATGGCCTGGCAGGCATCTGAGAACATCATCCCTCCTCTGGGCCCACAGCAATGGCCAGAGGGGAGTTAGTCTGTGTTCTGTTTTGGTTGTTTTGTGAGGTTGTACTTTATGATTTTTACTGTACTGTTGCTGTTTTGACTGTAAGCCTCCCTGAGTCGCCTCGGTGAGTGAGCAGCAATATAAATCTGAACAAATAAATAAATAAATAAAACCATCTATCCCTGGCACATTTCTCATGAACTTAAATGCCATCAGATCTTCAAGATAATACTTTTATTTATATTGCCAGCAATGGTGGTCCTGAAGACAACTGCCCTCTCCCACATTACCACACATCAGACTGGAAACCACACTTTCACTTGGAGGCAGTAATACCTTTGCACACTTTCATGTATATTACTATCTCCATGGAAAAGAGAAGAAAGCAATATGGCAACCTACTATTTAAAAAGTAACTACTATATTGTTAGCCACCTTGAGTCCCCCATTGGGAGACAGATGGACTATAAATAAAATAAAATAATAAATAAAAGAAAGCAATACATCTGCTTCCCCTAGCACTTTGCTAGTGTTAGAATCAGTGGTGAGCATCAGCAGGTTCATACCAGTTCGCTAGAACCAGTAGCAGAAATTCTGACTGGCCCTGCTGATCAGTGGTGGGATGTCAAAATTTTTACTACCCCACCATGATGTCATCACAGTATGGGCGGAGCTAACATCGTAACATCATGGGCGGAGCCAACATCATGACGTTGTGGGCAGGGACAAAGAAAAATTAAAAAATAATATAAAATAAAATAAAAATAAGTGCGCGCGGGCACACACACACACACACCCCTCAACCCACCCACAACACAAACCGTAAATAAATAAAATAAATAAAATAAATAAAATAAAAATACATTAAAATACACCCACCCACAACACAAATCAACCAGAGCTTTTAAACCAGAGCTTAAAGCTTATTCTGGCTAATCTTTCTCACACTAGGTCAGATGGAAGGAACTACAGAATGAACTCACCACAAGATGGCTTCATTTTGGCACTTTTCAACTTTTCAACAGTTAAAGAAGTTAGGTGCTAAGTCTTCGCCTAACCAGTTCTCTAGGATATCTAGGGGAGCAGGCTTTGGGGAACTTCAGGCTAGCAGCTTCTCTTCCTCCTCCCCATTTGGGAGGACAGCAAGGAGGTCATGTATGCGTGCCAAGTGCTTGGCATGCATGCATAGTGAAAAGGTAAGCCCCGGAGGTGGTTCCCCCCAAAATCTGCAACCGGTTCTCCAGGACACTGGGAAAAGTTACTACCGGTTCTGGAGAACTGGTGAGAACCTGTTACATCCCATCACTGCTGCTGATCCAAGTTTTGAAATAAAGTAGTCCTAATTTGGGTGCAACGCAGGGCTTTCCCCTGGCCACGCCCACCATACCACGCCCACAGTGTGGTAGTAGAATTTTTTTGAGCCCATCACTGGTTGGAATCCCAAGGTAGAAATTAAAATAGGAATAGAAAAAGCAGGACCCACCTTCATTGGTTGACCATGTGACTAATGTAGAAGGATTGTGCCGGATGGATAAAGAAAAGAAAGCTCCAATACCTTGGCCATATCATGAGGAACAACATATACAGAATTCTGTCTATGCCTAGGGCCTCTTTTTTCAGCAATCTTTCCTGGCAGAGTGAGTTGGAGTCTCCAACTCACTCTGCCAGGAAAGATTGCTGGAAAAAGAGGCCCTAGGGCAGGCATAGACAGAATTCATGGCTGAAGAACCTGAGAGACTGGAGTGGCATGTCCTCAGAAGAACTGTTCCGAGGAGTTAAGAACAGGAAGACTGTTGCTATGATGATAGCCAATATCCAAAATGGATATGGCACCTGAAGAAGAAACACTTTGCTGCCTGAAACAATTGTCTCAGTGTAATTAATGGGAAGGCTGTCTTCATCATAACACCATGTGTTTTCTTAAACTGACTCACCTTCAAAATTACCCACCACTGAGCCCCCAAAAACACAATTGAAATAGGCACACTAGTTGCAACCCGACTAGTTGACCTCCTATGATTAGAAAAATCCGGGCCCAAATCTGTTAACTCAACAAACACAAACACCTCCAAACTTATTAGCCTCCTAACCGGCCTAACAAAAACCTACCGTACCTTTCAGCTACACTTACCATAACCCGAACCCTTATTATTGCACACAATTTAACTAAATTAATTCCAAATTACCCAAAACATAAACTGTGCACCAGTTCCAAAACTACAAATAATGTTAATAATAACCCAACTCCCCCAATCAAAAAACAAGCCCCACCAAAAGAGTACAACAAAGTGTGTGTTCTCCCCTCCCCCCCACACACTATCTTCCAACAATAAAAGAGCATGACCATTTAATACCCTGGCACCACAAAAAATTCACCCCCTCCAACATATCACCACAAATCAAACAGATACACAGCAAATCCAACAACATAAGAAACAACAGACCGATTACCCCATGCTACCGGATAAATATCAGATGATGTAGCAACTGAATAAACAAACACTACTAATATCCCACCTAAATAAACCAACAACAACAAGGATACAAAAGTATTCTCAACAGTTAACATGTTTGGTTCTGAGTGCCAGGTGATGATTAGAGCGCACAACGCAGGAATGTAATGTGTGCTATCACTTACAGTTATTATCTAATATCTGTTTAAAAAATTTCAGTTAAGGAGTATCCAGTGTTGCAGGCAGGGAGGATTACTAAAATAATGTTTGAGTGCCAGTTCTAAATTCTAGTGGCATTCTTCCTGTCCTTTTTAAAAAAAGTTATACTTATTTGTGTTAAGAGACCAAACTATCTCTGGACTATGGTTTTGGACTTGAGTTTGCCTGGATACTTACCCAATACAGTACAGTAATACCTCAGGTAACGTTTACCTCGAATAACGCTAAAATCACATAACGTTAAGTAATGGGAGGGGGGGAGAATTGCATCCAATAATGTTAAGGTCCTATGGGATGCATCGGATAACAAACGCTAAAGCCTGTGCGGTTACATTGTATCTCTATGGAGCTTTAACATTATCTGATGCATCCCATAGGATTTTAACATGCATCGGATAACACTTAAAATCGGATAACGCCAAGACTTGTGGAACCCAGTTTTAGCGTTATCCGAGGTTTTACTGTATTTATATTCTAATGGCCAGACAGTTGGATTGCCATAGTCTTGTTTTCAGAACACTTCCAGTCTAGATCTTCTCTGCAACAGAACAATGGAATTGAAGTCCAGAAAATTGGAGGGTGCATAGTTGACCACATTGCTAGTAAATATCACATATCCTATAAAGATACATTATTGCTCTGGCATACTACTGGAAGTGCTCAATCACTAGATCTTAAAATGTAGTGGGACCCCTATACTAGTGATGGCGAACCTTTTAGAGACCAAGTGCCCAAACTGCAACCCAAAACCCACTTATTTATTGCAAATTGCCAACACAGCAACAGGGGAGGAAGGAAATGCCCCCATTTGGCTTCTGGGCAGAGGGGTGAGGTGAACTCTGTGTTGGGGGGGAAGAAGGAAGTGCTGCCATTGGGCTGCTGGGCAGAGATGTGGAGTGAACTCTGTGCTGGAGGAGGGAGGTAGCACTCCCATTGGTCTGCTGGGCAGAGAGGTGGGGCAAACTCTGTGCTGGGGTGACTGCATGGGTGCCCACAGAGAGGGTTCTGAGTGCCACCTCTGGTACGCATGCCATAGGTTCGCCACCACTGCCCTATACCCACATATTCTATCCCCATGCCCCAACATTTTGGTTTGACTTCATCTGGTATGATCCAGATATATGATCCAGGAATGTGGGATCCCATGTAGGGTGGCTGATCTAAGGGACAGCCACCCTTTCTGTTTTTATCTTTTGCGCTGTTTTAATTTTTTAAGTTAGTATTAGCATTATTATAGGCTTAACTTATGATTTTAATTTATGTTGTAAGCCGCCCAGAGTCGGGTTTACCTGATTGGGGCGGGATAGTAAATATGAGTAAATAAATAAAATAAATAAAATCTGTACTGAAATGGTGACTCTTCTCAACCACCACCACCATCAGTGTGTGTCTATTGGTTGTCTGCTGTAGGCAAAAACCCATTTGTGATTCTCACCTATAGATGAGCCATTAAATCAACTACTGAAGTCTAAGTAAACACTTGTGTAACAAATGATTCATCTGATTTGCTCTACTGGGATTGACAGTTGGATTTAAGCCCTGAAATCTGGTGTAATTCTAAAAGAACTCTAGAGGATTCATTTCAGGATTGCTATGTTTTAAAAATGGATAGATTAAACTAAAGGCAAACCCACCCCTGTTGAAAAAGCTACAGATAAGATCTTGCAAGCCTAAGAATTAGGACTGAAAGACTCTAGCTATGATCAGTTTAGTAGTGTAAACAAATAAGTAACTTTTAAAACAGTTCCCTTAAGTCCTCCAAGCAGTTAAGAAATGCAGGAGCTCAAAAATATAGCTGACCCAAACAATTTAAGAAAATATGTATTGTGAACATACTGTTAAGAGTTTTTCTGATGTTTATTAAAGTTTACAAAAGGAAATACCCATTGACTTGTATAAAGTTAAGGACTCAACCTCATTTACTTCAAAAAGGAAGTTGTGTACAGTATATTGCTCTCAGGACAATTCTTCCTAAACACCTGATTTTGATTACGTTGTAGTATGTTTTTACCACTTTGTAAGTCCTGAGTAAAATTACTGGAAAAGATAATATTGATAGGAAGGAAGGAGGTACAGGTATTTGTAAGAGGGAAAGACCTAACTTGAGACTAGGAAAGATGGTTTGCAAGATTTGAATAGAGCTGTGAATGGCATTTCTAATTAAATAGGTCAGTTCACAGGTGGAGTGGGTAGGTGGGGATATCTCTCTCTGCCTGAAATCCTCCAGAACACCTACCAGTTTATGAAAGATTGTAATGGGCCATGAGACCATTGGGTTCCAACAGTAGTGTAGGGTGGGTTTCAGTCGCCCGGGGGCAAAGGCCAAACTTGCCTCCTCTGGCTCCCCCCCCCCCAGTAGGAAAGTCCTACTTTCAGGCTTCACCGGGCTAGGAGGCGGGGCGGCCGCGCACCTGGGATGCCAACGGTGGGCTCACCGCTGGGGCCGTGCTGCACTGCCCCAGCCCGGGAGGGGGTGAGGAGGGGCACCTGGGGAGGAGGGGGAGTGGCACCCACTGACCTCCACCGTGACATTGGGCCTGCACCCTCCGGGATAGGGCCCAGGACGCTGGTGGTGGCAAAGGATCCTGGCTCCCACCCCAGCCGCCAGGAAGTTCAGGGCAGTAGCGTCGGTGCCCCCCCCCCCAAGTGGCACCCGAGGAGGGCCACCCCTCAACCCCCTTGCTACACCTCTGGGTTCCAACCTTTGCATGTGATGTGTTTCAGACTTCAACTCAATGATATCTAACTACTGGTCACTAGGGAATAAGACCAGGGTATCTCAAGGACCAAAAACTGGGATAATCTTACTGTAGAATTTTCAAGGTAAGAAGTTCAGCAGTATTTTACCATTGCCACCTTCTGCACAGTGTAAACAAAATTTAGCCAGTCACTGCCATTGTCTGTGAAAGATACTTCATCTGTGTCGCCTTCCACTACTGCTGCCGCCCAACAATTGACCTCCAGGAGTTTCTCCACCCCCATCACCATTGAATCTATCATTCTCTTCAACTGATGCAATTGTTACTCCTGAAGAGTGTAGATGTACTTCTTAGGTTATGACTACATCGTAAAACAATCTGAGCAATTTTGTTCTGCAGCAATTTGATTTGCAGCCTCAACTGCCATTGAAATTGTAATGACTGCTCATATTGGGCTTGCAGGTTGCACTGGAAGTTCAGTGTTCACATTGGTGATGTAATTTGCATTCCAATACAACCCACACTGCCCTTTGTTTCCTTCATTTCTGTAATCACACCTCTGCTTATTTTTCTTTCATATAACCCCACCTCTGATAATCATTTTATGGTTTTCCCCCAATAGATGAGATTTACTACCATCACCAGCATGTGAGTGTGGGGCACCGTGGCAGATCATATCTGGGCAATAGAGAAGATTTTTTAAGGGCAACTCTTTCTTGTCATATGTTGATTCAATGTGTACAAGTATCATACACTAAATAAATAAACCTTAGCTCACGTTATCACTAGGTCTAGTACTCTTGAAGCAAAACCAACTTTCAGCATTGCTGCTGCTCTGGGCAGTTGGATGCAATAAATAGCCAGAGGGAGGCTAGGCTTGAAGCAGAGAAAGAAGGGGCAAAGGGCAGGAGAACATGCTAAGAAAGAGGAAGGGTGTTGTTGTTTCCTAATGATAAGAAGTTGCTGACAATCCAGGAATACCTTCACCTCCACACAAAAACTTAGCCAGCAAGAGAGGGAGGCAGAGATATAGAGAGACAGAGAGAGAACTACATGTTCATGCTCATGCTAACACCCATGCTCATGGACATATGCACACACATATGTCTACAGAACAGCAGCAGGCAGAGAGTGCATCATTCACGTTCAGGTTGTGCTGGCACTTAATGTCCACTTTCATCCAGTGTCTTACACTTGAAAGACTATGCATGCTTAGGTTCTTTTAGAAAGTCACTACTGTACATGTGTTCTTAAAGGTAAAGATCGCTCTTGCTCGAAAGCCAGTCGTATCTGACTCTAGGGTTCGGTGCTCATCTCAGTTTATAGCCAAAGAGCCAGTGCTATTTATGTCTGCAGACATTTCCATGGCCATGTGGCAGGCACCTGAGTGCATGGAACACTTTTTACCTTCCCACCAAAGTGGTACCTATTTATCAACTTGCAATTTCTTGCTTTCGAACTGCTAGGTTGGCAGAGCTCTCTCCATTCTGCAGCACTCGGGTCTTGAACTGTTGACCTACTGACCCTCCAGTCATCAGGTTCAGTGTCTTAACCACTAAGCCACTGTAGTCCTGTTAACGTTAACAGCATAATATACAGTACAGTACTATATATTTTCATCTTTTTTAAAAGCAACCCTGCAACTTGAACAGTGCATAAGAATCTCATAAGACTATAATCTTTTAATTAAAAATGGATACCTTAATCCCTAGTAGATTCTTAATTTAGTATTACATGCTATTATCTCCCTGTTTCACATTAGTGGTGGCTTTCTAAATCCAGTGATACATTTTTTTCTAAAAGCAATTTGCTTTTTAATTAAGAAGGACATAAAGTTAATGCAGTGTTTTAACAGCTAGTGCAGAAACAATAAAGGAGTTCTAACAAAACAGCAGCACCTGTTGTTAATAGTCTTTTGCATATTTGGTGCCACGGCAACAGAGAATATTTATGGCTATAGGCATTTTCCAGTTAGATAGCTTCCTAGAGAAATAGATTGCCTTTAGCAGAAATTCTTTAAGAGCCACTGTTGTTTTCTCTTAATACTAAAAATGTAACTAAATTGGTTAAGACAAAGACCAGATACGTGGCCAGCCAGAATATTTTTTTTCTTTTGCTCCTATTTTTGTTCTCACCGTGCACGTGGAATTTATTGTTTTCACCTGTTCTTCAGGTTTTGGGAGAAAGAAAGAACAACTTGATGATCGTGCTTTGCATGACAATATTTCACTAGGTAAAGGTAAAGGTTTCCCTTGCTCGAAAGCCAGTCGTATCTGACTCTAGGGGTCAGTGCTCATCTCTGTTTCAAATCTGAAGAGCCAGCGTTGTCTGCTTCTGCAGACGTTTCAGTGGTCATGTGGCAGGCATGACTAGACACCAGAGCGCACGGAACGCTGTTACCTTCCCACTGAAGTGGTCCCTATTTATCTACTTGCAATTTCTTGCTTTCAAACTGCTAGGTTGGCAGGAGCTGGGACAAAGATGGGAGCTCATTCCATCCTGCAGTACTTGGGAATCGAACTGCTGACCTTCCGCCTCCCAGTCAACTTCTTAGCCAATATTTCACTACTGAGATGGAAAAAACTATGTTTTCAGGTTGGTTGGAATAGTAATAGATCAGGAGAATATTGACAAGACACGATTGTCAATTTTTAACTGCTTTAAAAGCTATTTGGGAGTTACAGGTATATGGGTCCAAAATTAGAGAATGCAGATTTCATTTTAGTCCCTCAGTGCTAGCAATAGGAGATAAAATGTTCATCCATTACTGTCTTCAGAAAAAATGAAATGGTTTTGGAAAATATTTCTGCTACTTTATGCAATGTAGCTGGTTCATGATAGAGCATACTACTAAATTTCACAATACAGTCAAACCTCACATAAAGAGCGCCTCGCTTAAAGAGCACCTCGCTTAAAGAATTTTCTCTGAATGTTCACTTTGCTTAACAAATAAAACCAACCAAAAACTCGCTTAAGAACTAAATCAGGGTTTGCTATCCCCCCCCCCACCAGAAGTCACAATTGGTCACTTACAATGGTGTTTCACTTAAAGAGCAAACTCTCTTAAAGAGCAATCCTGTGGAACACATCAAGCTCTTTAAGCGAGGTACAACTGTATCCACAAAAAAACTCATGGCAATATATAAAATCCAAACTTTATAGAGTGCAGAGGGGCATTTTTGGCAAGAGATGACATGAACAACAGAAGACTTACTCCTGGTTCAGTCCTATAGTCCTCATGCCATCATAGCCAGAAGCTGCAAAATAAGGAATGTCCATAGAAACGTCTCCAGACGCAGACAGCACAGGCTCCTTGGCTGTAAACAGAGATGAGCACTGAGTCTTATTGTTGGATACGAATGGCTTTCAATCAAGGGCAACCTTTAGCTCTCTATCTTGCTCCAGGGACAACAGCTTCCTTTGTGGGGAAAAATATTTCAGCCAACATCTTCTACAGTGTGCTATCCAAGGTTCTGACTTGCCCTAGCATTGTGTTTTCCAGAGTCTATACAACACAGGACAACAGGAACAAATAATTATCCAACTGAATAAAAGCAACACAATTTGGATGTTTGTATGTACATCCATTTGAATTATTCTTTAATTATCTCTACAGCCTACAGAGTTTTTAGTCATCCTTGTACCTAGAGCAATTATGAATATACCTCTACTGTATCTTGGCTAGGTTTTCTTTACATTGGATCTAATGATGAACTACAACTTCAATATGTTGGTTTTCCCTGGCACTTTAGTTGGACGTCTGTTGTCACTGACTTATTACAGGACAATATACATAGCCAGTGCATATACATTAGCTCTTCAAGGCTAAGCAGATAAGAATGCACTGTAATATTAAAAATGTTAAGAACCACACGTGTCAAGGCTGTACTTTTTGGGTTGCATCAAAAGGCTTTTAAAATGTTGTTGTTTTTAACACAGAGAGCCTTGCTGTATGTATTTTGAGCACTGCACATTACTTGAACAAGTAGGGACATATATTTCCAAGCTGATGTTGAGCTGACTTTTTGCTGTGTTGGTTTTGGAAGTGTATAATCTGCTTAGATATAGAGTGGCACATTCTCATGTTCCTTTGGCAAAGAATAGATGGATAAACTGGAATAAGATAGAAGAAAAAGAATACATAATTTAACTAAATATTATGTCTCCTTAAAATACATTAAGTTAATCAGTATTCCTTTGCTTGATTTTCCAGTATTATTAATACAGTATTCTCTTTAAAGATGTTTTTCTCCTTAAATCTCATAGTTTTGGCTTACAACTGATGTAACACTATATGTATTCTTATATTGTCATCTACATTTGAATTGCAATTTGTTAGGCATGTACAATGTCCTCTAGATTTTTCTCAGTGTTCCTCCGTGGGTCTAGCCAAACTGCAGATTTCTTACTTAGGAGTACACTATTCTCATATGATGGTAATAATACTTCATTTCCAGAGACTGTTCCTTAGTTAATAGTTTGTCACTTTGTTATAGTTGCTATTGATGCATGGGAAAGACTATTTTCAAAATCTTATTGATGCTATACAGTACAGTAATACCTTGGATAACGTTTGCATCAGATAACGCTAAAACTGCATAATGTTAAGCAATCTGGAAAAAATTGCATCACATAACATTAAATCCTATGGGATGCATCGGATAACGTTAACTAAAGCCTGTGGCGGTTACAATGTATCTCTATGGAGTTTGAATGTTATCCGATGCATCCCATAGGATTTTAACGTTATCCGACGCATGCATCAGATAACATTAAAAACTGGATAACACTAAGACCAGTGGTGGGATGTCAAAAATTTTACTACTCCACCGTGATGTCATCACAGTGTGGGTGGAGCTAACATCATGATGTCATGTCATGGGCAGGGCCAAAGAAAAAAAAATACAAAATACTAAAAATGGGGAGCTTCAGCCTATAGGGAGCTTCAGGCTAGCAGCTTCTCTTCCTTCTCCCCGTTTGGGAGGACAGCAAGGAGGCCATGCATATGTGCCAAGCACTAGGCGTGCATGCACATCAAGTGCTTGGCATGCATGCGCAGTGGGGGAACCAGTGAAAAGGTAAGCCCTGAAGGTGGTTCCCCCCAAAAGCTGCTACAGGTTCTCTGGGACACTGGGAAAAGTTGCTACCGGTTCTGGAGAACTGGTGAGAACCTGTTACATCCCATCACTGACTAAGACAGTGGTTCCCAACAAGGGGTACACAG
Source organism: Furcifer pardalis (assembly GCA_030440675.1). NCBI lineage: Eukaryota > Metazoa > Chordata > Lepidosauria > Squamata > Chamaeleonidae > Furcifer > Furcifer pardalis. The sequence continues at coordinate 53,435,198 of CP126896.1, forward strand.
CCCACTAGTGGACTTCAATTCCCAGAAACCTAAGCCAGTACATTGGCTGATCAGTGCTTTGGGGAAATGACTTAGGCTTCTGGGAATTGAAGTCCAAAAACCAGCATTTGGGAAACACTGCACTAAGACTTGTGGAACCAAGTTTTAGTGTTATCTGAGGTTTTACTGTATTATGAAATGCTAAGCAAGGATTACAATATTTATTGATGAGCTAAGTCATAGAGTATATGCTTGGGCTGGAAAGGATGCTGGGATAAATCCTTGTAATTTCTAGGTAAGGTTGGTGAAGACCAGTGTCTGAAACCTGCTTCCACGACCACCCCCAGAACATCATAGAATTCTCCCTGCCAGTCGGATGGGGAGAATGAGGGGCAGCTGTGTGGACTAGCCAGCCCAGCCATAAAAGACCTTGCTGCTGCTGCTGCTGCCTCCATGACCACCCACAGAACATCACAGAATTCTCCCTGCTAGTTGGATGGGGAGAACGAGGGGCAGCTGTGTGGACTGGCCGGCTGGCTGAAGACTGCTGTCTCTCTTGACTGTACTGTATTTTTTATACTGTATTTTATTGTTTTGTTTTATAGTTTTTTCTTTTTATGAAAAATTTATTGATTGCATTATCTATGCTGCATTTGTTATACTTTTATATTAGGCTGTATTTATATTTGAGATTGTGATACTGTATATGTTGCCTATGTTATGTGAGCCGCTCTGAGTTGCCTCAGTGAGGCGAGTAGAGCGGCACATAAGTCTAATTTAATAATAATAATAAAATAACAATGAGATGTTAACAGACAGTACAGCTGCAAAGTGGGCCTCTACATGTTGTTTGATTGCATCTCCTATCAGCAGAAACTATGGTAAGGAATGTTGGAAGTGGCAGTCCAACAACATCTGGAGGCCTGCATTTCACTCCTTGCCTTGATAGATCAAAGGTCTGACATGTTATAGGGTAATGGTTGCGAACCTATGGCATGCGTGCCAGACGGGGTACTCCCATCCCTTTCTGTTGGCCCATCACCCCAGCACAAAGTTTGCCCCACCCCTCTGCCCAGCAGCCCAATCGGAGCACTTCCTCCCTCCCCCCAGCACAGAGTTCACCCTGTCCCTGTGTTTGGGCATTCAGTCTCTAAAAGTTCCACCATCACTTTTATAGAGCACTCCTAATGTTTTTAATGTTGCATTGTGTATCACCTTTGCCAGCACCTTGTTGGTAACCGTCAACTGGGCTAACAGCATAATCGTGCAACTAATTCCTACTTCTGTTATTTCTGTAGTCAATAGATTGCTTGTTATGAATGGATTCACACATTACTAGTAAGTCTGAGAAAAACATTTTGAGCTTCTGATGCCATGTATAAAGGAATAACCCATGTATCCTGTTTGTGAACCTTCTTGCTTTAAGATTGCACAGTTCTAGTCGTACAATTAGGGAGAGTAAGGGAAAGCAGCAATATACCATTAGAAAACATTGCTGTGTGTGCTACATGACCCAACATGCAGCCTTCTGCTGCTATGAATTATGCTTTCCCATTGCTAATGTTGAAATAGGATTTAGCTGAAAGTCTGATTAATTTCTGCACACTGAATGTTTGGGAGGGAGGGAATGTTGTCTCAGGCAGCAAAATATCTTGGATTATCCCTTGATCTGACATCTTTCTCAACAAGAAGGGATGTGGATATTCTCCCTGAATTTTTATTCTGTTGTCAACAAGAAGACAGTTCTTTTTCCCCAGTGATCTAGCAGATTTCTCTTTCTTTGAAAATCTATTTTCATATTTCTTTCTGTTCAATAGCGATTGAGGCAAACTGCGCCAATAAAAAAATGCAAGCCAAAAGTTAATTTGTTTGTTATATGTTTTAAGCAGTTGATATTTTCAATAGTGAGGTATTTTACACAGTTTGAAAATGTTACATTTTTTTAACTACAACTCCCCCAGATATTCCAGATAGTTAACTATTCTTTTAAAATATGGTCAGAGAAAACCTAGGAGCAAGCAGTATTAGTGGCTGTCACTGGAGAAAGAAGGTACAGTATACCAATTGAAGAGCTCTCATGGTGTAGTGGTTAAGCTACAGTACTGCAGCCAAAACTCCATTCACAATCTTAGTTTGATCCAGATGGGATCAAAGTTGATCCAGCCTTCTATCCTTCTGAGGATAAAATGGTAAAATGAGTGCCTAGCATATTGGGGGCTAATTTCCTTGTCAGTTGCACAGAAAGTACTTTAAGCACTAAGGGGTGGTATATAAGTGTAGATACTATTGCTACATGTCTGAGCCATAACTGGAAATATTCATGTACACCAGATTTATGTTAACAAACGATGAGCAAATGCTGCAGGTTACAATTTTTAGAATACATATTTTTTAATCTACTCATTACAGAACTGCTGGATAGCTTAGCAGTTTAGGTATTTGGCTGCGGAGCCAGAGGTTAGAAGTTCAGTTCTCCACTATGTCTCTTTGACATGGTCTCTAGGGTTCCTTCCAGCCCTGCAGTTCTAAGATTGTTGTTATTCTTATTATCTCATCAGCATTCTGTGTGTGTGTGAGAGAGAGAGAGAGAGAGAGACTAGCCACAAATGAAGGAGGGAACACTGAATGTAGATTTCTCAAGATAAATTTCTTATTGAACTGTGACAGCATGTCACAACAGGAATGGACTGGAATTCTATAGAACTGCTATTAACCCTGGCTATTTTTTTCAACATTGTCCATTATTGACACGAGATAATGGAATGGATTCACCTGATGAGTTAAAGGATAAATGGAACATTTTGTTTAACCTCTAGAATACTTTTCTATTGGTATTCTTTGGCAGTGAATCATTTCTTGGCTTCTTTGGTGGTACACATGTCATCATGGTTGACTTGAAAGCTGCACCTCCTTCTGAACGCCCTTCCTTCCAAGAACAACATTCCACTCTTCTCATAATCTTATCTATACAGAGGCAATTTTTCTTGTCCAAACATGGATTAGATTTTCTCTGAATTGGCTTTTTGAACCTGAGCACACCTATACTAAATAAAAAAAGTAACATTCTATTCATGCCTAGTTTTTCAGCTAGGATGGTTCTCCTCACCCCACACCCTAGTCAAAATACTCTACCTATGAAGGAAGTAGACAATCAGAGTGTTAAAAACATGTATTGTGTTGCCATGGTGAATGTAGTACCTTCGGAATGTGTTGGATTACAATTGACATCAATGCAACATGAATATAAAATTTTAATGATATAGAAAATAATTAATTGAGAGGGTGGTGGGTGCATGTAGTATATGTATGATTGTTTATTTGATGTTGTTGTGTTGCTTTTCCATTTTTTTGTACTGTATTTTAATTAAAAATGCCATCCTCCTGTAACCATCTTACCCATAAGGCAGACATGTCCTCTACTCTATCCTTCCTTATGATGTTCAAACAAATAATATTAGACTCTTTGTATCATTGGTGGAAACTAGTGACTATATACAATTATGATAAGTTTTGTCCTGCTGCTTGAGTATTCTGTCATTAAAGAAAACCAGGACCTCACAGTCACAAATATTTGAAGCATTGTTGAATTATTGCCTTTTCAGTTTCTATTAATTTGTGATGGCAAGTTACACTTCCTTACCTATTCCATATGAAAGCTTTAATTTTCTTTTTGAAGGTTAAATTGAAAAGCTAAATATATTGATAAAGGCACCATTTTCCTTCCAGAGAGGCTTGTCGCAAAGGCATAAAGCTGAGAGTAACAATTAAATAGTCAGAAAATGATACATCTTTGTGCTCTGTGGTGACATCTCAATTCAAGAAAGTAGATCAGCACAAGTGATGCTATACTTCCTTCTTGCTCCTAAATGACTTGCTTGCCTTCTTACATTCTGTAGGTAACGAATTCATAGATTAGACCCAATATATAATGAACCTGAGATAATAGCAATTGCAATTACACACATATTGTCAGGGTCAAACTCACAACATTTTGGCTGCAATACAGCAGTTTAACCACTTCACCACCAGGGCTCTTACATTGATATTACAGTACATCAATTTGTGGCCATCATTTAGAGTTAAAAATCCAGAGACGTGAGACAATTATGTACAGTCAAACCTCGCACAAAGAATGCTTTGCTTAAAGAATAACTCGCTTAAAAAGCAGAATTTTCTCTGAATGTTCGCTTCGCTTAACAAATAAAATCAACCAAAAACTCGCTTAGCAAATAAATCAGGGTTCACAATCCCTCCACAATTGGTCACTTACAATGGTGTTTCGCTTAAAGAGCAAACTCGCTTAAAGAGCAATCCTGTGGAACGCATTATGCTCTTTAAGCGAGGTACAACTGTACATACAAAAAATATCTAAGAGGCTTTTGAGCCTGTTGTAGTCTATTTAATGCTTATGGCTCGTGAACAAGTGTACAATTGTAGATATACACACGTGTTCATGTATGAAAAAAGACTGGATTAACCTTTCTATTAAATTAAAAATGCAATATTTAACTTACTATGTATTGCCACTATCACCTGTTAACCCAATACAATAAGTAAAATTATTGAAACTAATGAAATAAAAAGTATTAAAAATACCGATATACAGTAAATGATGTTCTTGGACTTCAGTTCCCAAGAGCACTGATCAGCAGATGTACTGACTTAGGCTTCTGGTAATTGAAGTCCAAGAATAGCTGGAGTGCCAAGGTGCACCACAACTGGCCTAGGGCAGGGGTGAACAAACCTGGCCCTCCAGGTGTTCTTGGACTTGAATTTGACTTCAGTTACCAGAAGCCCAAGTCAGTACACCTGCTGATCAGGACTTCTGGGAATTGTAGTCCAAGAACATCTAGAGAGCCAGGTTGGCTGACCCCTGGCCTAGGGCAATTTATGTAGCGACCCCAAAGCATTTATATTATCCCTCAATGATAACCACTTTTCTTCTACTCCACTATCACCATATGTTTATTCTTCTCTGTATACCTCTCCCAAGTATCCAGTTGTTTCCAAACAATTAGGAAGAGATCTTGAGACACTAGCCCTGCTTTTGCTACAGTCTTCTAAGCCATCGTCTTTCTCTTTAGCAAATGGGGCTCACATCAGCCAGTTTCCTCATTGGCAGAACTGGCATCAGCCCTTCCCTCCAATGCTTCTCTAAAGCTGCCATAAGATGGATCATGAAGTTCCTCTTTTTTCACTGGTGCCTTCTAGCCGAAAGAAATCTTCTTCCCTTTCCAAAGATAACTGGCCAAGCTGAGATATGACAAAGAGAATAAGTGAATAGGCAGCCTGATTTTCTTAAAAAGTGTAGCTTGCTTCCTCCAGCTCCTAGTTTTCTACTTTTCTTTCTGAGCTCTTTCTGTCCTGGTCTACTCTTTGTGTGCCTTTGCACCCATCTCTTACCTGGAAGCACAATTTGGGCATGTTTCAAGTCAGCTCTAACTGCTCTTTATCAACCGAAGTGAGAGAGGCCCTCCCAGAAAAAATAAAATCCTACTTTTGCCACCTCCCTAGCCAGCAGCATTAATCAAAGAACAGAGTCCTATGTCTGCCAGCAAGGCAGTCTGTAACCTGCCAGCCCCCTAGTCAGTGATGGGATGTAACAGGTTTTCACCAGTTCACCAGAACCGGTAGTAACTTTCCCCAGTGTCCCAGAGAACCGGTAGCAGCTTTTGGGGGGAACCACCTTCGAGGCTTACCTTTTCACTAGTTCCCCCACTGCGCATGCACACTAAGAACTTGGTGTGCATGCATGCTTACAGTGCTTGGTCCGTATGCACGGCCTCCTTGCTGTTCTCCCAAATGGGGAGGAGGAAGAGAAGCTGCTAGCCTGAAGCTCCCTATAGCCTGCTCCCCACGGTAAGTTACTCACCTTTGGATGTGGTATGTCTGTGTGTATTTTAATGTGTATTTAATACCTTTACCTATATTGACGTACTTCCACAGTTCCTAAAAAGGCCTGGCTTGGGGTTTTTAAGCAAAGTCTTGGAGTTACCTCATCAATAAGCTACACCTGTGCTGTTCCAATTGCTGTTCCAATTGGAGAACCCTTAAGGATGTACAGCTGTTTTACATTTACATTAAGACATATTATCCTAGAGAACTAGTTAGGCAAAGACGTAGTACCTAACTTTTTTAACTGTTGAAAAGTGCCAAAATGAAGCCATCTTGTGGTGAGTTCATTCTGTAGTTCCTTCCATCTGACCTAGTGTGAGAAAGATTAGCCAGAATAAGCTTTAAGCTCTGGTTTAAAAGCTATGGTTGATTTGTGTTTGGGGTGTTTGGGTGGGTGGGTGTATTTTAATGTATTTTTATTTATTTATTTATTTATTTATTTTATGGGTTTGTGTTGTGGGTGGGTGGGTGGGTTGAGGTGTGTGTGTGCGTGTGTGCTTATTTTTATTTTATTTTATTTTATTTTGTATTTTTTTAAATTTTATTTGGCCCCGCCCACATCATGATATCATGATGTTAGCTCCGCCCACACTGTGATGACATCACGGTGGGGTAGTAAAATTTTTGACATCCCACCACTGCCCCTAGTTCTCCTTTAACAATGATGTCAAATTGGATTTTAGTAACAGAGGAGCTAATCTGGCAAGTTGACAAATCAAGCCCCCAAACCAAACCTCTCATTTCCTAATCTGGAATGTTCAGAATTATAAGACTTTGTAAGAGATGTTCAATTATAAGTGTCATTAGGCTGCTGTGTTTTTTTTTAAACAAATGAAAGCGGTTTAGAAGTGGCTTCAAAGACAACAAGTTCAGCTGTGCTTAAGGACCAGCAACCAGAAGTTTTTATTCATATGCTTCCCCTTCCCATTTAAACTATACGCAGGGGAGGGCAGGGTCCAAATGCCACATCAGATGGCTTTTATACCCTCTGGTGGTTAAAACAATGAGCTTCCTGGCTGAAATATCAGCATGTTAGCATTGCAAGACTTAAGTGCTATGCAACAGAGCTCCCATCATCTGTCCCAGCTCCTGCCAACCTATCAGTGTGAAAGAAAGAAATTGCAAGTAGATAAATAGGCACTGCTTCGGTGGGAAATATAACAGCATTCTATGTACTCTGGCATCTAGTCATGCCTGCCACATGACCACAGAAACATCTACAGATGCAGACAGCGCTGACTCTGGCTGTAAACAGAGATAAGCACTGTCGCCTAGAGTCAGGCACAACTGGCTTTTGAGCAAGGGAGACCTTTCCCTGCACAGCAATTTTTCAATACAGTTCCCCCCCCCCAGAGCACTTACATACACATGCATAAACATGAATGTTTCCTGTGTTCAATAAATTTCAGTGGAGATGTGGGATTTGCTTCCCTAGATTCACATACAGTGTGTAAGAGTCTCAATTTCTAGTGAACATTCTGTTTAGAAGTACAGTCAAACCTCGCATAAAGAGCACCTCGCTTAAAGAGTAACGCGCTTAAAGAGCAGAATTTTCTCTGAATGTTCACTTCGCTTAACAAATAAAACCAACCAAAAACTCACTTAACAAATAAACCAGGGTTTGCAATCCCCCCCCCCCAATTGGTCACTTACAATGGTGTTTCGCTTAAAGAGCAAATTCGCTTAAAGAACAATCCTGTGGAATGCATTATGCTCTTTAAGCGAGGTACAACTGTAATAATTCCAGGGGAAATGATTCTTTAATATTCCTAAATGGTTCTACTAAAGCAGATTATCTAAATGTAAATGCAGCAAGGGTAGACATCAATTTGCTTCTACTTCAACTGACAGCAACTTTGTTCAACAGCACAAGGCTCCAAGATAATAATGCCTGTTCAACTTACTCAAGAAAAAGACCTCTGGTGGGGAATGCATTTGGGAACTTTGCATACCATTTCCCCTAATTAATGGTGCTCATTTTACACTGGGGTGGGCAATTGGTATGGAGATCCGACCAGAGCACCACACCATTAACCCTGCATGGGCTGGATGACTCAAGGGACATGGCTGTTTCCTAATGTCATGGATGTGGCCATCCCCCCCTCCCCCAGTGGTGGACTCCAAAAAAAAAAAAAATTACTACCACATTGTGGGTGTGATATGGTGGACATGGCCAGGGGGAAAGCCCTGCGTTGCACCTGAATTAGGACTTTATTTCAAAACTTGGATAGGTGGGGCCAGCCAGACTTTCTGCTGCTGGTTCTGGTGAACTGGGGCCTGCTGAAGCCCCCCCCCCCCCCCGTACACAGTCGCAAGTCATACATCTCTCAATGCAGTGTGATTGGAGTTTCCAGCTGTTCTTTACTCCATCTTTGTGTTCCCTGAAAAGGGAGAAGCGTGAATGTGTGGAGGCAAGCAAAGCTGTTAACAATCTCATGCCAAGTGGCGTCTTCCTTCATTAGGAAAGCAAAGCCACATTACTACCGCTATCTCTGAAATCTGTAAGTCACAAAATAAGTAGCAAAACTTGCATGTCTTCTCAATGTTAATTTCCAAACTGCATTGACTATTAATAGTTGGCTTAATTAAAGCTTGCTGAAGGAGGGACATGGGAATCTGGGCTTGAATAAAAGTCCCATATACATTTTGGTTTAATACATTTAAATTTGGTAATCCAAACTAGGTGACTCTGAAAATACTACATCTCTGAGATTAGAGATAGCTGCAAGGATTCCCCAGCCATCACCAGTTCTGACCTTGCCTGTTGGGAGGCAAGCAGCTAAAGGAGTCAGGGTTGAGTGAGGTGATAGGTGATTCCTCATGTGTGGAACCTAGAGAGATGGATGCATGTCCATTGATTATTTTCAAACCAAAATAGGATTTCCTATACACCAGAGGTTCTCCTTTCATGTTCTGAATGTTATTCCAAGGTTAGGGAACCTCTGACTTTGTTTGCACTAGCACTCCCATAGCCATTTGCATTGACCATGCTACATAATAGCCATGGGACTTCCAGAGTTTTGCACTGCATCCCACAGAATTCATCAGAAGTCTCTTCTCCCCACCAGAATTTGGGAAATGTAGCAAATAATAATTCTTGATTCCTGGATTGACCAGACTTTCAGGGGATGAGTTCCTGCTGGTTGCAACTTACTTTTCATTCTCATGACTTTCCACCCTCAACTGCACCCCAAACTGGGCTCACTTAGATCCCTTTATTTATGATGGCAGCAGGGCACACAGGTGAAGAGGACAAGGAACCAAGATCCACCCAATTTTGGGACAGTTAGGTGGTGCATCAAGGCCCTCCTCTCAGTCTGCCAGGCAACAGAATTTTACTCCCAGAGTAAAATATCTGCAGTCTGATCCACTTTCCCTTGATCTCCCCTTCTCCTGGGCGAGTTTCCCAAGGTCTTGGAATGGGAGTCTTGCAAGGTCTCACACTCCTTCTTGTAGCACGGTTTATCTCGATGCTCGAACCAATAATCTAGTTCACAAAACAAAACATCAATTTGTCTTTTGTGGAAAGGAAACCAATCCTGGTTCCGTCTCCCTTTTTATTGCAGAAGCGATGAGAAGCAAAGCATAATCCCATAAAATATCCAAACAAAAAGCATAGCTAAACATAAGCTAATAAACTCATAACACACTCTAGAAATAAAATTCCCCATTCCTGGGTTCCTAATCTAAATCTACTCTAACACGAAATTTATACTGAAAAATAAGAAAATGCACAGATTCTAAGTATCATCCTGGACTCATCTCTTCCAGAGTTAAAATCCAGCCTTGCTCTAATTTCAGCCAGTGTCAACCTGGCAAGATTTCTTCTTTTTTTAAAATGAATTTTTAATAATCATACATAAACACACACACACACACACACACACACACACACACACACACACACACACACACACACACACAAATAATACACAATACAAAATAATATCTGTTTAAAAAATAACAGACAAGACACACAAAGATCATAACATAATACAGAGATTTCATCTATCTCCCATATAGGCGGCCTGGCTTAGCCCCATAGAATCAGAGTGTCATCTCCTGATGTTTTCCTGATCTTATCTCACTCCAATGTGGGCTTCACCTCCTTTGAAGAAGCATTTTCCTAACTGAACAAAATCAGGGGGTTTTATACACAATTTCTCCTTCTTTCTCTATCCTTATCTCCTCAAAATATTTCAAGGTCAGGGCATGTTGGCAAAGTTTCCAGCTCTCATTTTGTCCCCCTCCCAACTTTTTGACAGGGTCCTTGACCGACAGTTTAAAAGGACAATGAACTTTAATTTAAAAGTTCACTCCCATTGAACTTTGAGAATCCCTCAGGTGTTTCTCTGTTCACTAGAGGCATTAAATCCTGATGACGTAATGCATCCAGGTATCTCTTTTAATCACTGCGCTTTTAAAGCTCCATTTCTCAACCTTGAGGCATGGTGACAAGTACTGTATATGCTGGCGTATAAGACTACTTTCCCCCCTGAAAAACATGCCTCCAAGTGGGGGGGGGGCATCTTATACGCTGGGTGCACTTCAGTTGGGATAGACATAACTGCCCATAGTGACCTCCTGATGCTCGCCCGGTGCCCATAGTGGCCTCCCGATGCCAGCCTGGGGCCCATAGTGGCCTCCCGATGCCCACCCATCTCATTCTATATACCATCCAGTATCTCACGGTATCCAGCATGGTTGCAGCAAGCATCAGCAGCGAGACAGGGGTGCCAGCTTTTTCGGTGTGACCAGCCCATTCTGCTCAGTGGGAAGCAGCGGTGCTCCGTCCCGCCCCTTGTCTATGCAGAGCTCGCACATGCGCACTTCCACACTAGTGCTGGCCACAGGGAGATGTTGAAATCAAATCTGATGTTCTTTTATGTTTTATTTGGTGTGTGGAAGGTGTGTGGAAGAGGGGGTAGTCTTATACGGCGAGTATATAACAAACTCTTATATTTTGAGTGGAAATGTTGGGGGGGTCGTCTTATACGCCCAGTCATCTTATACGCTGGCATATACGGTAACTTAAAACTTTTCCAAGTTCATGACATCCATTCCTTTCACTGCTGAGTTCTTCTTCTCCAGATTTGAGCAAAACTTTTCACAATTGAGTCTTCCCATCTTTTAGGGGGCCTGCTATGGGATCTTTTTACTCCTTTGGGATACCATTCAGTGACTGCTGCTGTCCAATGCCCATCTGTCATTCAAGAAACTTGTCCAGCCCAGCGCAATTTCCATTTATGATATCTGACAACAGCTTTGTTGACTTCATTTTGTTTCTTATCTGGCCGTTGGGAATGTGGTTGCAAAAGGATACCTTCAGCATTAATTTTTCCATAGCTCTTACAGCTCCTGACAGTTCTTCTTCCTCAGCCTTCATTAATGACCATGTTTCCCCCCACAGAGAACAGCAAATAATAATAATAATAATAATAAATAAGTTCTCACAGGAGTTCTCATTAGTCACATGTGTAGGATTCAATAAGCCTCTGGAGTGACCAACATTTTTTGCCTTTCCTTATAGAGAACATACCAAGACTACTGTACTAGCTTGACATTTGGTACGATACCAACAGTTTTGTTAATTTCATCTATTAGTCCTCATGAAGTTGACACAGTAGAGATATTACAACACAGTTAAACAAATGTGCCACACTAAAGAATCCTGTGGAACCTCATAGGCCAGTATGCGTTGCAGGCATTTACAACCTACGGCCCGAGGGCCTAATTGGGTCCATGCATAGCATTAATCTGGCCCACGGTGGTCAGCTGGGCACCTCTAGGACCGCCCCACTGCACCCCACTGCTAGAAATCACAATATGTCACTTACTACGGTGGCTGCAGCAGTTTTGCCGCTGTTTCCACAGTCTCTCTGCTTCTCCCAGCATTGGCAGGCTTTGGGGAGCATAATCACTCCATTTTGGGGTATTTCAGATGTTCCTCCAGGTTGCTTCAGCAGGGAAAGCATGCTGTTCTGGGATTTCCTGGCTCTGCACTGGGTCCTCAGGTGATGACACTGCTGGGAGAAGCAGAGAGACTGTGGAAACAACAGCAAAACCACTGCGATCATCGCCACTGCCGATAACGGCAACGTAGGTACAGGGAGCAACCTGCCTTTGGCTCCCACAGCTGTGTGTCAGGGGCGGGACCAGCCTGTTGAGAAAAAAATGTTGCGAACCACTGTGTTATATTGTGATAAACATTCACTGAATTGTAGAATAATTGAGTTGGAAAGAACATATGAGGCTATCGAGTCCAACCCCCTGCTCAGTGTAGGAACTCAAAGCAAAGCAAATCTGACAAATGATTATCCAATTTTCTCTTGAATGTTTCCAAACATTGAATGCTAACCACCTCCTGAGGCATTTGGTTCCACTGTAATGCTGCTCTAACAATTAAGATGTTTTCCTGATACCTGTATTCAGTTTATATCTGAATTCCTGTAATTTGAACCCATTATGTGTCCTGCACTCTGGGTTGATCATGAAGTAATCGTTCCCTTCCTCTTTATGATATTTCAGGTATTTGAAGAGTGCTGTCATATCCCTTTTCTCAAGGCTAACCATGCCGCCTAGAGTCGGATTCGCCTGAGTAGGTCCGGATATAAATTTAAATAAAATAAATAAATAAATACCTTGTTCCTCCAGTCTTTCCTCATATGACTTGGTTTCCAGTCCCCAATTCATCCTTGTTACCCTTGTTTCAGTTTGTTGCAGTCATTTTGCAAGGCTGGCTGGATAGTTCAGTGATTCATATACAGTATCTGGCTGCAGAGCCAGAAGTTGGGAATTTAATTCTCTGTTGTGCCTCCTAGCCTAGGAGAAGAGCCACCCTGTGTGGCCTTGGGTAACCTGCACAGTCTCAGGGTGGCTACAGAAGAAGGGAATGGTAAATGACTTTTGTGTATTCTCTACCTGGAGAACCCTGGAAAGGGTTGTCATAAGTCAGAACTGAATTGACAACACATAGCTGTTAAACATTTATTTATTTATTTATTTATTTATTTATTTATTTATTTATTTATTTTACAGACTTATATGCCGCCTCCTCAAAGAGACCCGGGGTGGCTAACAAAGGTTAAAAGAGACATAAAAACACAATATAAAATCCAGTTAAAATTAGTATTAAAATATTAAAACTAAGCAAGTAAAAGATTTAAAAAATTCATACATTGATAGAGGGAGGGGTGAGATGAGCCAACAAGCCGACGCAACTGTCTGACCCAGACCCCATACCTGTCCTGCCAGCCAGTTCTTAACCCCCTTCCTAAAGGGCAGCAACTCCTAAAGGGCAGCAAGCTCCAATTGAGACGTAGCTCAATTGGAGCAAAAGGAGAAGCCTCTTCTCCCTCCCTGTTGTGGAAGGTTGCCATTCAAGTACCTGCCATTTAGAGGAGGGGAGAAGATTCAGACCAAGTTGAAAAGAACTGGCAGAGATGGCTGATTTTGTTTCCTGCAAAACTCTAAACATCCCAGCAGTCTCACTGAACATCTAACGGAGGAGCAAGGTCTATCCACTAAGCTGTGAATATTCACCTTTGCTCCAATGATATATTTATGGAGAAAAAGATTACAAAAACTCACGGCCTTGAAATAATAATAGGTTAAATATTAAGCTCCATCCTAATATATTAAATGTTATCCATGATGGTTTAAGAATGTGTTATTTGAAATGCCAACAGTGGGGGGTTTTCAGACTGACAACTAACATTTTGAATTCATCCATTGTGTTACTTTTCATGCAATTTGGAAAGGGGGCTATTTTTGCTTACTTTTAATAATTTAAAAAAATAATAAAATTTAAGACTAACATCATAATAATGTATTAATGTTAACTGACGGAACACATTACAGTCATATTTTCCTCTTAGTATTTTAACGATGAGAAATTGAGAGTGCAACTAAACTACAATTTGTGATGGAGTTTGGCACAGTTGAAGTCAATGTATTTTCCATTGACTACAGGAGGCACAGCTAATCATGATTCCAGTTCTTTTTCTTACGTATCATTTGCTTTTTGTTCAGTTGTCAGAGGCTATTGTTTTTTCTGTAGCTATTCTGCTTGCATTGCTTTTTTATTTGTTTTGTGGGTCTGTCCCAGGGTGACATTGACAGTGAGGTGTCTTTTTTTTTTTTTAATGGCAAATGACAATGGCAGGAATGGGACTTCTAGAATTTTAGAATTTCCTGCCTCCTAGAGGCTGAAAGATGAGAAACCAGGAGGCAAAAGATAGATCATTTTACCATCATTGTCTATTTCATTCTATGTGCAATGAGAACATTAAAGGAATGTCCCCTCAGTCCACTTGCTTCCTGGGAGTATCCTATTTTTTCAGGAGAAAGTGGTCTTGCTACTTATTAGACTTTATGAGTAACCTCTCTCTGGACTACAGATATTATGACTTTGTCAAGTGACACCACCATACCAAGAAGAGAGAAATGGTGGAAGACCCTAAAGCAGGGGTTTTCAACCTACACCATTTCATGTGGCCCATGTCACCGCCACCAGTGGAAGCAGATGTGTTTACGACAGCCATTGATGCATTTTACTGTAGCGTTTACAGCAGGAGAACCACCAGTCTGGCCCGCTCAGCTGTCTTGGGGGGGGGGGGGTACGTGGTCTGGACCATGGCTTGAAAAGGTTGAGAACCTCTGCCCTAAAGTGATGTTTTGGCCACAAAAATGCAGGTAGTCATGTGGAAAGCAACTGCTACATCCCAGTGATCTCACTCAGAGAAACTTCCTAGTGAAACAGGATTTCATTGGGCATAAAATTATCAAAATTGACCTATGATACTGGCTCAGTGGTTGTCCTCATAAATTACTATCCGTTTTTTGTTCCCCTCCCCCCTTTTACTCTCATACTCTGCTTGCAGTTTTGCTTCATTTGCCCTCACTTTTCACTGTGTTGTTTTAATCTTGGTTTATTTTAATCTGTGGTTTAAAGCAAACATCAGTGTGACCACATGGCCATTGGGCAGCCACTTCTTATTTGCCTGGGTCTTCTATGCTCGTTTAATTCTCTTCAGCAGAACAAGGGCCATAGCCAGGGGGGGCCAAAAGGGGAGGGCGGGGGGGGGCAAAATCCTCCTGAGCTAACAGCATGCGCCCACCCCACCCCGCGGTGCCAATGTTATATATGTGAGTGTGTAATTGTTGCCCCTCCTGAATTTTTTTGCCCCTCCTGAAAATAATTCACTCACTCACACTCACTCACACACACACACACCAATCTAGAACCCTGGCTACGGCCCTGGGCAGAGCTCCCCCCCAAACCTGCTCCCAAAGGAAATAAATGAAAGAAAATAAGTGAGTCCCACTAAAGCAAGGGTGGCCAACCTTGGTGCGTCAGCTGTTTTTGGGCTTCAGTTACCAGAAGCTCAAGTCAGTACACCTGCTGATCAGGGCTTCTGGGAATTGAAATCTAAGAACAGCTGGGACACCAAGTTTGCCCACCTCTGCAGTAAATAATATAATAATATAGCTTGCCCAAGGCATCATGAGTTGGCTCTTTTGCAGAGAGGCAGAATGGGAAATCAGTCTCGCAACCCTGTATTTTAGCTCACTAAACTCTCTAGTCAAGTCCACCAAAGGTTAAGGAACCTCAGATAGTTCATAGAAAAACTCCTTTTATTCTTTTGTGTAGCTAGCATTACATGGAGCATTTTTGTTTTTCAGTTGCAGTCGATTCTGACCCTTTGCAATCCTATGGACCATTGCCCGCCATACACCTCTATCCTCCATCATCTTCCTTAACCTGTCCAGCTCTGTGCCCATTGTGTCTGCAATACCATCTAGCCATCTCATTTTTGGCCGCCCCCTTCTTCTTTTGCCCTCCACCTTTCCCAGCATCAAGGCTTTCTCAAGCGAATCCTCTCTTCTCATTTGATGTCCAAAGTACTTTAGCTTCATCTTTACTATTTGACCTTCTAGGGAGCAGTCAGGGTTGATTGCTTTTAAGATTGACCTATTTGTTCTCACAGTTCAGGGGACTGTCAAAACTCTCCTCCAACCCCACTTTTCAAAGGCATCTCTTCTTCTGCGCTCAGCTTTCCTTATGGTCCAGCTCTCACATACATACATTGCCATTGGGAATACCATTGCTTTGACTATGCAAATTTTGGTTTGCAAGGTGATGTCTCTACTTTTAATTATGTCCCCCATATTTCTCATAGCTTGTCTCCCAAGAATCAGTCTCCTTTTTATTTCATAGCTGCAATTATATGGAGCATATACTTGTACAGTATATACATTTCAATTTGCTCTCCTCTCTTGATTGTCAGTATTAATAGTCTGCCCAAATAGTTGTTAATGTCAAGTATGCATTTTGCTATGAAGGCCACTCCATTCTTTGCGATGATCCCTTCCTGAGTAAATAAACAAGTATCCTTTATGAATTTTCTTATTCACATGTCCTTTGTATTTTATATCAGCTAGGAGCTTAGTGGTTAAGATGCTGAACTTGATGACTGGAAGGTCAGCAGGTCAACAGTTTGAGACCCGAGTGCTGCACAATAGAGTGAACTCCCGTCTCCATCCCAGTTCCTGCCAACCTAGCAGTTCAAAAGCAAGAAGCAGATAAAAGCAAGAAGTAGATAAAAAGTAAATAGGTAACACTTTGGTGGGAAGGTAAACAGTGTTCTATGTACGCTGATGTCTATTCATGTCTGCCACATGTCCACGGAAACATCTGCAAACACAGACAGTGGCTCTTTGGCTATAAAAAGAGATGAGCACCGAACCCTGTTCGGATACAACTGTTTTGACCAAGGGAGACCTAGTGCTCTTATTTCCATTATTTCTAAAATGTCTTCTGTTTTATTTCCCAAGTAGGCTGTACTCAGAGTTTCTATTTTGTACTTTGTTGTTCTGTCTCTTAGTCCTTTAAAATTGCTGTTGTCATTTCCTAGTACTAATACCATTGCTTAAACAATGATAAAACCATTGCAGACAGTAATTATTAGCTTGTAATTTTATAATCTTACTCCCCTCACTTCTTGATGTACTATTGTCCACTTTAAATCTTTATCATAGACAGCTTTTGTAGAAAGATGTTAAACATTTCAATATACATTTTTCATTAATTAAAAGATAAATGCAGGCATACTTTGCAAACAAAATGTCAGGCTGCCCTCTGCTGGAAAGTAATAAACATTAAGAGAGTAACAGAAAAACGGAAGTAAGCTCAGGCCATCCATCCTTTTCCCCATGCTAATTTCAACAGCCAGAGTCTGTCCCAAAATGTTTGGTTACCAATTTAAAACAACTACCAATACTTGTTAGTTGGCTTTCTAAAATAAGAATAGTGATTTTGCAACTGTGCCATCTCACCCACACCTTTTTAGAACTTGACACCTATGCTGAGAAATAACAAGTGCAATGTAATAAATAATAGGGTAATTCTGATTTATGGCCACACTTATCACAGTTTCCTTGGTAGCTGGCTGGATAGCTGAATGAGTTAGGTATGGCTGGCAGTTCAATTCATGACAGTTATTCCTGGGGTGGAAGAGTCAACTTGTGTGTCCATGGGGCAAGGCGGACAATCCCAGGGCTACCCCAGAAGAATGGAATATCTGAGTATTCTCTATCTAGAAAACCTGGAAAAGGTGGCCATAGGTCAGAATTCACTTAAAGAATTACTGTTACTAAGTATTCAAAAGTGGTTTACAGTCCATTCTTTTGCAGACACCCTGAGACTGCATACAAACAGGCCCTTCTGCAGGATACATAAGGTGGAATCTTCCAACCTTGGCTCTGCACTCATAAACTCCAGATCACCAAGCTATCACCATATATTGAGCCCAATATAGCAATGTCCCACCACCACCACCACCCCTCTTGCAAACCCAGAGCAGCAGTAGCCCCCACCTCTTTCCCCATATATTCCTATAGACTGAAACGTGTTCAGAACAAGGGGCAACACTGTTTTGACATTTCTTTTCTATTTGCATTAGTTTACCAGATCTCCTCCTCTGGCCACCAAGCTGCTGCGGCTGCTGCTACAGATGCTGGTTGGTGCTTAAACAGTGGACTTGATCCACAAAAGCTAACAATAAAAATATAGCAGTTAGTCTTTTAAGTGCTAGTGTTTTTTGTTTTGTTTTGTTTTCTGATAAGTACAAATATAGCAGTTAGTCTTTAAAGTGCTGCAGTGTTTTTGTTTTATTATTTTTTTTGTTTTCTGATATGCCTGAACCACAGACTAACATGGCTACTATTCCAAAAAAAAAAAAAAAATCGGCATTGAGTTTATTGTTCTAAGTAAAATGGAATGCTCCATGGTTGGTGTATTATGCCATTCCAATGCAAACACTCTCCCTTCCATGGTTTGATGGTGTCTCAACAAACTAGAGCAAGAATGCAGGGTTTGTTTTGGCTTTATTCACTGGCTCATTTAGAAAAATGCAAGCCAGAGTGAGGAAAGTGCCCAACAAGTTAAAGAAACAACAGAGCACAGCTTTCAGACAGAACAGACTGCCAGCAGTCTCCAGCATACCGTTGGTAAAACAAGAAGCATTCCTGAATATCCTTGTCATTTGATCACCCAAGTCCCCTTTGACTTGACCATGAAAACTGAATGCCTTGTGTTGCTACAGCGGGAGGATGAAGTAACAATCCCTTGAAGTTGTTAGAAATACAGCAAAACCCTTACTGACATATGCTTTGAGTTACATAAAATTCGACTTACATAATTATTTTTGTACTAAAACCATGTCCCGGTTTACATAAACATCCCGATTTACATAACACAATTTCCTATGGGTTTGCTTCGAGTTACGTAAAACATTCATTTCTCTTATGGGGTTGCTTCGATTTACCTAAATATCATTTTCCTATGGGTTTGTTACGAGTTAAGTAAAAAAATTCATTTTTCCTATAGATTTGCTTCGAGTTAAGTAAAAAACCGATTTACATAAAAGCCTACGGAACAGACTTTTTACGTAAGTAGGGGTTTTACTGTATTCACATAGGCAGCTGAACAGCAAAAAAAATCTTACGACAGTTTAAAGACAAACATGTTTCTTCTGGCGTTAGCTTTTGTGCACTTCAGTTCATGAAAGGTTTGTACCAAATGAAACTTGTTAGTCTGTTGTTGTTGTTGTTCCGTCACAGTCGATTCTGCCCTTCGTGATCCCATGGACCACCGCATGCCAGGTACCCCTATCCTCCACCACCATCCTCAGCCCACCCAGCTTTGTGCTCATTGCGTCAACAATGCCATCTAGCCATCTCATTCTCTGCCGTCCCCTTCTTCTTTTGCCCTCGACCTTTTCCATCATCAAGGCTTTCTCAAGTGAATCTTCTTTTTTCGTTTGATGTCCAAAGTACTTTAACTTCATCTTCAATATTTGACCTCCCAAGGAGCAGTCGGGGTTGATTTCTTTTAAGATTGATCTATTTGTTTTCTTTGCTGTCCAGGGTACTCTCAAAATTCTCTTCAAGCACCACATTTCAAAGGCTTCTGTGCTCAGACTTCCTTATGGTCCAGCTCTCACAACCATACATCACTACCGGAAATATCATTGCTTTGACTATGCGGACTTTTGTTTGCAAGGTGATGTCTCTGCTTTTAATTATGTTGCCCAAATTTCCCATAGCTTGTTTCCCAAGAATTAGTCATCTTTTTATTTCATGGCTGCAATCTCCACCTGCATTGATCTCGGATCGTAAGAATGTAAAGACTGTCACTGCTTCTACTTCTTCCCCATCTATTTTCCAGGGAGTGATAGGGCCTGTTGCGATTATCTTGGTTTTCTTGATGTAAGTCTGTAAGGTTCATCAAAGATGTTTTGTTTATTAGCTTTAAACTAAGTGGTGCAAGCACAATTGAGGCAAACTCAATGGACAACCAACCCTTACAGCAAATCAACAAGGAAAGGCCGCTAGAGGGTCTCTCTGGAAAGCTGGGAGTGATTGCAGACTGAGAGAGAGAGAGAATGTAAGCATAAGAAGGTAAAGTGATTGGCAGCATCCAGTGGCCTCACAGTGAAGAACACCACTCTAGAAATGCAATAATGAACACTTTAAAATGCAATTAGGTCAGTGCTGGGCATGGGCCGGTTCTGACTGGTTCTCCATAACGGGTAACAACAATTCCAGTTGGTCTCCTGGGGGTGGTGGTAGTAACTTTTCCGGGAGACCACCCAGGATTGTTACCTGTTTTTTTTTAGGCAACCAGTTCAGTCACCTATCCGGCTGCCCGACACAGCAGCCCAAAACGGCTGCTTTGTTAGTGTGCATGCATTAAAATACCAATTGACGCATGCATGCCTCCAGTGCTCAACGCGCATGCATCAATTGATATTTTATCGCATGCGCACTGACAAAGCAGCCATTTTGGGCTGCAATATCGGGCAGCTGTTGAGGCCCTCAGCAGTCACCTCGGAGGTGCAGCGGCGGTGGGCCCCCTTGCTCGAGTCGTGCCACCGCTCTGTACTGCCGCACCACTGTCACTCACTGCCGCTCTGCTGTGCCAGGCCAGGCCGCACCACCAGACTGGGCCAGGCTGCGCTGCCAGGCCAGGCCTCACCCCCGTGCCATGACACGCCTGGCTGTGCCACCATGCCGTGCGCTGCCGCGGTGGAGAAGAAATCACAGCTGGGCCCAGCCGCCTGCTTCCCAGAATAAGTGACTCACTTTTGGGTGTGGGGTGGGAGGAATGTGTATTTAATGTGTTTTTATGTGTATTTTTATGTGTTTAATGTGTATTTTTATGCATTTTTTTGTGTATTTAACGTGTGTTTTTATGTTTATTTAATTTGTTTTTTTTATTTGTATTTTTATGTTTTTTAAACTTTGGCTCCACCCATGACACTGGCTCCACCCATGACACTGGCTCCACCCACAGTGTGGTAGTAAAAATCTTGGCTGCCCATCACTGAGTTAGGTAGGAAATTTCTTTTTAAAATCCTTTTTCTAATTTGCTTCATTGGCATCATCAGAATCTTAAATATTTGTTTTAAAATAATTTTGTTCTACAGTATGTTAACCTGCAAGAAATCGCCTCTAAACTCGCAGCTCTGATATTCATTTAAATAAACACTCAATGTATATATCTGCATCAAGTCACAATGTAGTTTACATTTAATTATAACTTAGCAGAGCCAAAGCAGGTGCTTAATTGTATTTACAAGTGATATATGCAGTGTAGAGCATTTTCATTAAATGCTCTCGCCTAAGTGCTTTGAGCACTTAACACTGTATAAATAATATGTAGTTTCTGTATACATTGTATTGAAAACATCACAGATAGCATGAGGTAATCCCTACAACAATTCTGAAAGGCAAGCATGGATAGCCATTGACTTTCTAGATGCTTTTATCTATACTTCTCATCCGCTATATTTAACACATTGTAAGAGCCACAGGCTGAACTATCTGGTGTAGTGCTTCCCAACAAGGGGTACACAGCCCACAGGTGGACTTCAAATCCCAGAAGCCTAAGTCAGTACATTGGCGGATCAGTGCTTTGGGAAAATGACTTAGGCTTCTGGGAATTGAAGTCCAAACACCAGCATTTGGGAAACACTGATCTGGTGGGTCAATATTGCCTAGCTATGCCAAAAAGCCAATGTTATTTCTCATGTGTTACAGATGGATGCTGAGGACAAGAATCATAACCAATAATCAATTAAATTAACCTTAATAATTAATGAAGGCTACCTGATGGATTAATGGCTAAATAAAGTTTTGAACTAGAAAGATTCCTATCCCCAGATAAGTAAAGACCGGGTTTTAGCCCTATGGGGCTTGATCTGACTCCCCCCCCCCCCCCAGCAGAGGAAGTATTCCCTGAAAAAGCCCATCAGAATCATGGCACCAGTGGAAAGCAAGGGAAAGGTGATCTTTACTGATGTTCTTTCCCACTTCCATACCCACCATTGATCCAGAGGGTCACCAAAACTTTCAGAGCAGACTTGTGGTAGGAGCAATAAGAAGAAACTCCAATGAAGACAAAATTGACCATGTTTGCCTCCTTTGTTCAGTGCTCCTTGTTCAGAGATTCAAGAAGCTAGAATCACCAAAAGTAATTCTTCCAAACCAGTAGCAGTGATGGCAAACCTTGGCACTTCAGGTGTTCTTGGAATTCAATTGCCAGAAGCCCATGTCAAGCACTCCTGCTGATAAGAGCTGGAAATTGAAGTTCAAAGAACACCCGGAGTGCCAAGGTTCTTCATCACTGCTAGTGTAAAATGAGCAAATGCCTGCCTCAAGTCTACTTGCTCACTTATCGCTCTGTCACCTGCTGCTCCTTCATCCTTGAAAGATCAAACAGCTCACCTTGTTGGTGGAGATGATGATTTGTGGCCCATGACAAAAGGAGGGAAATGGGCACAGAGGAGAGCTGCTACTGAGCTTTATGGACTACTAGATATGACATACTTCCAAGAAAACCAAAATGGAAATAGCATCAGGGGGACTTCAATTTCTAGAAGTCTAAGTCAGTACATTGACTGATCAGTGCTTTGGGGAATTGACTTAGGCTTCTGGGAATTGAAGTCCAAAAATCAAAGGTTGAGAAACACTGGTTTATAGGCAAAGAGCCAACACTGTCTGTGTTTGCAGATATTTCCATGGACATTGGCAGGCATGACTAGACACAGGTGTGAACAGAACACTGCTTACCTTCCCACTGAAGTGGTCTCTATTTATCTACTTGCAATTTCTTGCTTTTGAACCTCTAGGTTGGCAGGAGCTGGGACAGAGATGGGAACTCACTCCATGCAGCACTTAAGTCTTGAACTGCTGAATTGCCAACCTTCCAGTTGTCAAGTTCAGTGTCTTAACCACAAAGCCACTGCAGTCCCCTGGACTGGCAATTAACAAGTACTGTAGTAAAAATAATGTAACCTGTCCCCACTACTTGAGGAAAATTTTGTTCCTGAAGTCACTGGATTGCATTGGAAGGAATTGCTTATTGGTGCAGGATTAGGTTCCCATTGCTCCCATATAATGCTGGCTTGAGTAAAAGTTTTCCTTGTGTCCTGTAGGTACCATAGCAGTGGAAGGACTTTTTTGATCCTGATTTTCCAGCCTACTTCCAACCAAGTAATATTATTTGAGCATAAGTTAAAAACCCGTATGTTGGCTGCACAGCTAGGCTTGGGAGTTTGAGTCTTTAAGTAGAGCCAACCTGTGTAGTGCTGGGCAAATTGCGTAGTCCCAGGACACCCCAAGAGGAATGGAATTGTAAAAAACATCTGTGTATTCTCTACCTAGAAAACCCTGGAAAAAGTTGCCATAAATCAGAATTGTTTTGATGGTACACTATTATTAAAAACTTGAAGGTAAAATACAAAAAACAGTACAGTACAGTATCTCATTGGGAGTTGAGGCAAAATTCAGAAGGCACTGGGTGAGGGTTGGCTCATTTTGAGGTGCAATATCTGAATTCTGAGGCCTCCATTTCCAAACTGTTCCTTTTCTGACATTCTAACTCAAGGGTGCCAAAATATTTTGTGCCAGGTGCCTGGCCACACCTCCGAAACAGATGAGTGGGCCAGACCATGCACATGGAAGTGGGTGTGTTTGTGCATGCACATCTACATTCACTTTCTGGTTCAGCGTGGACACTTCTGCGCATGAGCAAAAGCATCTGTATTCACTTCCTGGTTTGGCATAGACACTTCTGAGCATGAGCGAGCATGTGTGCCAAACCAGGAAGTGAATACAGATGCTTCTGAACATGTGTATTCACTTCCTGGTTTGGTGAGGGTGCCACAGGCCTGATGGAATGGCTTTAGAGGCTGTATCCGGCCCGTGGGCCGTAGTTTGGGCATGCCTGTTCTAACCTATCCATTATATATCTCCTACAGAAAGGCCAATATTTAAGACATCCTTCAAATACAAATCCAGTCCAAGTCTGTTTTAGTAAGTAAAGGCTCTAGCCCAAAATCTTGAGTTCTGTGCAAATAAAATCTCTGCTTTTTCATTTGGTAGAACACCTCACAGGCTTAAACACAATTTTACCCAAACAGGGAAATGGTAAAGTATTATAAATTGTTTTGCTCGCAACATTGTTTAATTCATGGGAAATGGAATCCCAACTGGAGAGAAATGTTTCAGAGTTTGATCCTGAAGCCATAAGCCATCATGGACTTATGATATCTAGAGAGGTGTGAATAAATGGGAATGTCTTCCACAGCCATTATTTGGGGCACCTTCTGCAGAAGTTTCTTGCGATCCTCTCCATGACAATGCCTCTCACGTTTGTTCAAAAACAGAGTGTCTTCTTGAGAACCGGAATAAAGCCCAATATTGTCCGCATGCTAGGGAAGAGAATTCAAGAAATGTATTCTGTACTTGTGGCAAAGGTGTTCTGCCAATAGCAATGCTATGATACAATAAATAATCATTTAAAAATCAGCGCTAACAATGAATTAAAACTACTACATAAGCTGGAGAAAGTTTGTTGAGTTTGCATGTTTTGCATTTGTTTTGTACACTGAGCGGAAATTGGAAGTGATGGCATTTAACAAACATTCCTCTCCAAAATGTACCTCTCAGCTCCCCCTGTGTTGTTTTTGTTCTGCTACCTAGTTTAGTTTAGTCTTTCTGTCTGTCAGGCCCTCTGAGCCACAAGACATTCCAGAACCTATTATCAGACACACATCTTGAATCAACTAAGGTGTACCACCAAACTAGCCATCCTACCTCACAAGATCATCATGCACTGATGAAACTGCATCCTGGGAGGTTATGAAGCAAGTGTCAAGGACTGATGCCATAGCCCAGGTTAAAATTTGGCTTTCAGAAATAATACCTTCAATCCGAAATAAATATCACTACCAGTAGACCCTACTGGATTCTGTTGGGCCTATTTCCAAGCAGACATGAGTAGGATTGTGCTGTCAATTTCAGTTTCCGTTACCTGTGTGTAAAACTGAACCACAGGAAATATCAGATATTGTACTATTAAAGTCACAGACATAAGACTTCAAAAGAAGTTTATTGCTTTAGAAAACTTTTTTACATGAGACATTTGTTGATTTGATTTCTTCATATTTCAGAAAGCATGAAATATTGTGTCATCTCTATATGCAAGCAAAAATTGACCAAAATTTCTTTCTCTGTATTTGAATGACAGAGAATATATAAATAAAGTGTTCCAAGTTAAGAAATCACCATAGACATTACTAGTTGCAGACTGGATAATACAAATTGGTATGTGACTGACAATGTCTATGGTGATTTCTTAACCTGAGGTACCTCCAAGACACATCATATGTGTCATGTCGCTGTGATAGTTAGCCTTTCCAAAACAGGGCCTATATTTGCACTACCAGTTTTTCTACCTGTAAATTCATTGTGCGGTATTTCATATCTTGTTTCCAGGGCATCACATAGAGCAGTGGAATCATCCCATGTCTGTATGAAAATCTTGGCAAATGGCAATGAACAAGCCTGGAAATATGGTAAAAACAAATGAAAACACACATACATACTGATACAACACAATAAATCTTGTTTGCAGGACCTCTTTAACTACAGCAGAGGCATAAATAATCCTTGTGCTCAAGCTTTCTCCCTAGCTTTCACCTGATAGGACAACCTGAGTTTATCTTTGTATTAACAGAGGATAACATAAAACCATAAGGAAAGCTGAGTGCAGAATAGATGCCTTTGAAATGTAGTGCTGGAGGAGAACTTTGAGAGTACCCTGGACAGCAAAGAGAACAAATTAAGTCGATCCTGAAAGAAATCAACCCTGACTACTCCTTGGAAGGACAAATGTTGAAGATGAAGCTCAAGTATGTTGGCCACCAAATAAGAGGAGAGGACTCACTAGAGAAGGCCTTGATGCTGGGAAAAATCAAAGGCGAAAGGAGATGGGGGCGGCAGATGATGAGGTGGCTAGGCTCACATCATCACTATGTGACCTCTGGTCAAGCACAGTATCTCAGCTCAACCTGCCTTTCAGTATTGTTGTGAGGATGCTAGAGGAGAGTGAAATTATAAAGAAACTGTAGTGACTAAACCTGGCCTACTAGGACAATTGCATGAGGTAACTTTGTAGAAACTTGAAAAATCATCTAGTGCAATTCACTCTGGGCTTTCAACTAGTTTTAATTATGTTCATCTGGAAAAGTCTGGAAGCCCATTGCAAGAGCAGTTTGTAGCCAGTGTGGCAGTATTCCATGAACAAACCTTGCTCTAGCCTATTGGAAGCAGAAGTGGGCATTCTTCCCCCTTCACAAGCATATCAGAAAACAAAATAAAATAAATAAAATAACAAAACACTGTAGCACTTTAAAGACTAACTGGTTTATTTTTATTGTTATCTTTCGTGGATCAAGTCCACTTCTTCAGACAGAGTGAAACTTACAGGCATGGTTTTTATACACCAAATTCAGGGGGTCAAAGGGAGATGGGTGTGGTCAAGCAAGATGACAGACAAGCAAGCACAACAATACAGCTTCACGCAGCCATTAGCAACAATAGATTATTCAGATTAGCTCTAAATGACTCCCTTTCAATCTCAAAATTGCTGAGAAAGTCCATTCTGCTCTCTGATCAACTTTTGACCTGCATGTCTGAAAACAAACAAAAACACTGTACCTGATTACTTTCTGTTTTGCTAAAGAGAATTGGCATGAAATTTGTAATAAAATATATGAAATCATATAGCAATTTGTGTATCAAATTTGATAATGTCCCAGAAACCCTTCGCTAATATTTAGTCTCCTGCGATGGGTGTCTAACAGATGGATGTACAGTAATACTTCGGATAACGTTTACCTCGGATAACGCTAAAATCGCATAACATTAAGTTAGGGAAGAGAATTGGATCGAATAACGTTAAGGTCCTATGGGATGTATCAGATAACAACTGCTAAAGCCTGTGCGGTTACAATGTATCTCTATGGAGCTTTAACGTTATCCGATACATCCCATAGGATTTTAACATGCATCGGATAACACTAAAAATTGGATAACACCAAGACTTGTGGAACCAAGTCTTAGCGTTATCCGAGGTAACACTGTATTTGATTTTTCCACCTTCTCAAGATACTTTGCAGAGCCATTAGTTTTATTCATTATCTGCACTGTATTATGTAGTTTGCACTTACAATTAATCATGGTGTAAGTACCCTGTTTGTCATAGGGCTGCTTCAAAAAAAAATCATGCTTTTACTTTAAAATATTTTAGTAAAGATTGGAGAACCTTTGCCCTTATTTTGGACTATCACTTCCATTCCCCCTTACCATTGTTCCTGCTGGCTGGGGTCACTGGAGGTTGAAGTTCAAAAAATCTCAAAGGCTAAGTGCTCCTCTCTAGAGTTGTACAGATATGGGTTTTTGGATTACAACCCTGTACCTTTCATAGTTAATTTTTTTGAAATGGTAGCCATGTTAGTCTGTGCAAGTACATCAGAGTAAACAAAACAACACAAACATTGGGGCAGCTTAACTGCTTTATTTTGATATTAGCTTTCATGGATCAAGCCCACTTATGTCTGACGAATTGGACTTGATCCACGAAAGCTAACATCAAAATACAGCAGTTAGTCTTTAAGATATCACAGTGGTTTTTGTTGTTTAACTTTCCTTACTCTCTGATATAACTCTGTACCGGTGATGCATGTGCAGTTCTGGAAATTGTAGTTCTAAAACACAAATCCACACTTCTATTCTCCACTCAAATACACTACTGTATATGCATTATGAGTAACCATCAGAGATAACGCTCAAACTCCCAAATGGTTCTTGGAAAGAAATAGCAAGACTACAATGTCTATTTGTTTGGCTAGTTTCCCTCAAAGGACTGAAGTTTTTTTCTTACCCTCTTAGGTCAGTATTGATCCCTTTGGAAACTACATTAGGTTTAGACCTCCCTGGGGTTACAGCTTTGGAGTTACTCATGTTGCAGGAGCTGCTGTGTGCTGTTTGAGAGCTGCCCAGAAATGTGGCACATTTTCCTGGGTAAGGATTGTGACACACATGCAGTTGTCAAGACTGATGACACAAAAGGCACAAGAGGAACCAACCAACCCCCTTCCCAAACCCGGGTCAAAATTCACACAAATGCATGGAGATTAGGCACAGGTGACTGCTCTGACAAAATCATGATGGATTCAATATTCAGTTATACTGTACGACTGGAGGAAGTCACCATGATGGATTCAAGCTATAATTCAGCTGGAGAGACTGAAACCATTAATCAGAAGTACTAGGGACAAAATCAGTCGAAACATATTATCACAGAGGTCAATTATGCATCCATGAAAATTCAGTTGTAATGCATGCATTGCAAGCAAGAATCAACTACATAAAAGGTAAAACTGACCTATACTGGGTTGACTGGTGAGTAAAGCTGGAAACATAGTTAACAATTCAATACACTGTCAGTTTAAAAAAATCTGGAAGCATCTTGTTTTGTCTTTCATTATTTTCACTTCTATGAAACTAAAGGAAGTTTTGGAAATATCAATAATAGGATTCCATTTATACTCTCTGTGACAATGGACAATGAATCATCCCTTAAGAATCTCACTTACCTTGGAAGCTTTATTAGGATCGCTACGTCATTTTGGATGTGATAACATGTAACAGCAATACTAAAGATGATTTCCTCTTCCATATTGTTTTAATTATATATCTTGTATTTCCTCTAGAGATTTTAAGGTGTGACCATTCCCGTCCCACAAAAAATCATGTAAGAATATTAGGTGAAGAACTGGTGACTGTCCTCAATCACTCAGCAAACTTAATGGGGATTTAAATTGAAGTTTCTCCAGTCTGGATCTGCCACCCTAACGTGGGGTGAACAACATATATCCTCTCCATTAAATGAGCTGTTGCATGGCCCAATTACAATAGCAACAAACAATTTGTTATTTGCAAACGGTAAAATTCATCTATAGCTGTAGAAAGTTGAATATTTTTTGAAATAAACAGCATGGGTTTGGACAGGACACCTTATTCTTTCGGACTGCATTCTTAGCACCTTTTAGAAAGCAAAATCTAGCTTAATAAAAGTGCATAGCCCTCCAGTACTTTATTTATGTGCACAAAAATTCCAGACGTTTTTTGCAACCACAGCCACAACAAATCAAGTGGCTTAGCAAGATCAGGATTTTTAAAAAACAAATCTCATAAATGAGAGTTGAGGGTTGTACACCTTGTTTTTACAGAGGATGGTATTTCCTCTGCATGTGTGTCCAAAAATATGATCCGTCTTACAGCACACACCTGAAAGAAAGTAGGAAAAAGATAATTTTCTCACAGATTCAGTAGCAGAATACCAACAAAGTTCCAGGGGTTGGAGAAAGAAATGAGCATTCAGTGCAGCTCCTCAAGAGTAGTTAAATTATATTACATTGGCTGTATTGTTATAGCGCAACATAATTTTTTTATAACTTTCTTGGTAGTGGCTATTGATCTCACTCCTATACCAGATCCTTCTATACTACTCCCTACACAAAGCGGCATAAAAGGTATTTCTTCCCTGAAGGGCTTACCCTTCAGAAATAAAGTAACAACAATTATAAAGCATGAGATAAAAGTATATGCTAAACATGAGCAAGCAGCAAAACAACACAGAGAAAGGCTTCTGAACATTAACACCTTCCTCCCCTTCCAAACATCAGAGTAATACCGTAGTTTAAAAGGAAGATTAAAGGACTCCAAGGCAGTATGGTTCTTTTGTAAGTGCAAAGGGAATTCTTACTTTTGGGTATCTAAGTACATGTCCTGACAAAAGGATTGCAAAGGAAGGTGCTAAGAAAAACAAAAATTTGGCTTAAGGCAGCTATGTGATCAAATGTTTTTTGACACGAGTATTGAAATATTTGTGCTGTGCCATCACTCCTCACAATGTAAGTTATAGCAACTCACTGCATACAACTACGCCCTGACACTCCAGCTGTTCTTGAACTTCAGTTCCCAGAAGCCCAAGTAAACCATTCATGTGGATTCACAGAGACTTGGGCTTCTGGGAATTGAAGTTCAAGAACAGCTGGAGTGCCAAGTTTTGCCATCACTGATCTATGCTGAGTAGCCATATATACGTGCAATCCATATTATCAAATGAAACAGCACACAGTAAAAAATTAAGCAAGAGGTGATTATTAACACAAAGACCAATAGAATACACTGAACTATGAACAGTTTCTCTTCTAACCCCTTTTTTAGACCACACTGGAAATCCTTTGAGAATATACAAAGACATTCAGTAAACAGGTTTTTTAAAATCAACATTCTTTATTTTTATACTGCAAGTGAAAATTTATCCAGTTCCACTAACATGTCTACTATTATTATGATTCAGGAAAATCTACTGCTAGCCACTTTAACTTTTCATTCCTTCTTTCAATTTCGTTTATTCAACACGAGTTGGAAGAATCTGAGATACTTTTGTCATCCACATTGCTCTGATTCACCATTTAAAGTGGATTTCAGAACCTTAAGAAAAATAAAGCCACTCAACAGCTGACGACATACTATGTAGGGTGGTAAACTGCCTTCATATGAACAGAAGGAAAAAGATAGCCACAGCCTAATTGTTAGATGTGTTGCATCTAGCACAGGCCTATTTAGCCTGTAGGAACTTGCCACTCATCCCAAAAATTAAATGAAAATCCTAACCTATTGACTTGGAATAGAATTTCTGCCTAACCACTTACATTTATGCTAGTTTATGTAGCAATCCTGCTACATTCACTAGGACCTGCTTCTAACTGAGGACTGCAGGTTTCTTACTGGCAAGGACTAAGGTCTCTCAGTAAACAGAAGAGCCTTACCAAGAGGACTGTCAAAAGTCTATAAACTGTCACTATATGCAATAATGAACCTTAAAGTAATAGTAATAGTTCATATAAGTGAACTATAGTGCCAATGACTTCCTATAAAACCACCGTATTGTGAACTATCATAGGTTCCAGCCAACATAGCCATTTTTCAGTGTCTCTGAGTTCTAATCTAGAAGCCCATATTCAGAAAAACTGGTGTAATTGATAGGCATCAGATGCCTTGATTCTACCATGCACCCACAAATTAAGCCTCAACAATTTCTTTGCTGTAGAAACTGATCAGCAAATACATAAGTTTAATGAAAACTGAAACAGAGTGGAAAGTTTTTCAAATGAGGCATCTGTACCATAGCTTTGCATAACTTAACACATGCAGTATAATCAATGTTATCCATGAAACCTAACACTTTCCCTAGAGACGATGAAGAAAAAAATAAAAACACACACAACTCTGATTTAGAAATGGCAATATGTATTCTTCCCACTGGGACTGGAGTGCTATACAAAGGTGGAATTAGATTTTGCCATATTTCCAAATGACTCGCTGAAATAAATGGAATGGAAGTTAATCATGAACTGCCTTGTGGTTCAGTGGACCTAGTCAAAGTATGCCTAAATCTGGATCCACTCCAGAGTGCTTAAGTCCAAATGATTTCAGGAATGTTCATGTACTTGTAATTTAATGCAATACTACAGCAATAATACAAAATCCAAAAAGGAGCAGTAGATGACTGTGAAAATGGTGCAAATGTTTATATTAAGTCACTGAAAATATTTATGAAAACTACTGTTTAGTACTAATGGTTCACCATCAAATGTCAGGGTTAGAACTGTATAGATCTTTAGTGCAGAGTATCTGTACTTCGTATTTATAAGCAAAACCTACCTTTGATATTGTAAAGTCATCACTGAGGAAATAAATTTGAAGACACCTTAAAATTGAAATTCTCTAGAAAGAATATTCTATGTGGACAGTGATGGACATCCAAATAAAGAACATTTAATATCACTACATTTTATTCCCTTGTAATTTTACAGTGCTATCCAAATATAATTTTTCAGTTAATTTACAACCAGATAGAATGTTATATTTCACGCATGGCCCAGTGCTGTGTTACCAAACTTTTAATCAGATATTGATTTTGGCTACATGAAGAAATGTTCCCATGCACTTACAGTAGGCTTCATACATGAATATTACTCTGGTATGAGAACATTCAGTCTTGCTCAAATCCTGAGATGAGTGAATATGATCTGATGAGTTACTAAGTAAGTGAGGATGTAAGTAATGTAATAAAGGAGGCAGATCTAAAAGCATTCATGATCTCAAACAAACTGATAAGTCACACATTCACATTAACTGAGAAAAAACCACCTTTGTTTTGTATAAAACTAGTACAGCTACTTAAATCAGTAGTAAGCTGTAACTAGAGTATGTCCATTTAATTAGTGGAATTTATATACTGTAGGTGCTGATTCAACAAATCCCCACTGATCCAATGGCCCTACTCTAGTTGGATTTCAGGCATATACTAATGCAACTAAGGAAAAGAGAAATATAAAAACTGCAACTGAACCTTTCTTGAACATCCAATACATTAAAAGATGTCTAAGTCATGAGTGTTGTCTATTTCAATAGCATCCTCTGGATCCAACTTCACTTCACCATGTCCTTCCTGCAAGTCATCCAGAGAAGCCAGTGCTTCATTTGTATCACTAGCAAAAGTCTCTCGAGAAGCATCATCATATTCCTGAAGGTTGAGCCCTTTAATAGCTTTCTTCATCTTCTTCCCCAGAACTTGAATCCTTCTTTTCTTTGCAGCCTTTTTGTTCTCATATTCCTTTTGGTTTTCAACAAAGAAAATTTCCTGCAGACAGAATTTCAACAGCTTATGAAATGCTAAGGAATAAAGTTGCCCTTTCAGAAACTATCAACTAAATTAGTTAACTTTTAAGCTGAGGATGAAAACTAAGAGCATGACAAAGAACGAAAGTCAACATAAGAAAATAGAATTTTGTCTTCTTATAAAAATTGAACCCAAATATATTTGAAAAAGAACATGTATTTATTTGTTTGTTCAGATTTATATTGCCGCCCACTCGCTGTTGCGACTCAGGGTGGATTACAGTCAAAACAGCAACAGTACAGTAAAAATAATAAAATAAATCTACAGTTTCCTTTAGCAAAAGATTCCATATCTTAAATAACTGCATATTTGTAATTCTCACTCACACACACACACACACACACACACACACACACACACACACACACACACTAAAGCATGATCTCTCCCTGCTACAACAAGTATTCATTAAAAAGATCTGTCTCAATGATTAATTTCACTGAATTATAGCTGAAGTAGAAAAAAGTAGCAAAATAGGCACTTATTGCCCTGTGAAAGGCAATTTTCCATATCTTTAAATTCACATATAATAATAGGTGGGAAAAGGATAGGAAGTCAGGCATTTTTACTGCAAACATGCCTACAGAAATGTACTGATATGTATGGTAAGATTTGGGTTTAGATATCTCCTTTTCCTCCTCCCTCAAGATAGAGATTCCTCTACCAAATACAGTAATACCTCGGATAACGATTGGACCGGATAACGCTAAAATCGCATTTTAGCGTTCATTTTAGCGTTATCTGATACATCGTATTAAAGAAGTAAAGGAGGCCACAGCTCCTCTCTCTGCCACTTCCCTCCTTCCTTTCCCCCACCCCCACCCCCAGTTTGGGGACTCCCCACACCCCACCCCACTGCCTGCTCCGAGAGAATCCAGCTCAGCTTACCTTTCTCTTGCTTTGTAGCTCCGACATGCAGCCGATCGCTCTTTCTCTTTCACTTCCTGTATTGACAATACAGGGAGGGGGAAAGAGAGAAAGTTGATTGGTTCTCTAGAGATCCAATCACATTTCTCTCTTTCCCCCTGCCCTGTAGTTAAATGTACAGGGAGGGAAATAAAGAGAGACAGAGACTTCAGACGAGAAAAAAAAGCCTCGATCCGAGCGTGCAGGTAAGCACAGAGGGAAAAGATTGCAGTAGAATGGGGGGAAAGGTGCTTTTCCCCGATCCTACTGCTGTCACAGCGGTGGGGGTGGTGGGGGTGGCGGCTTTAAAGGCACCCCACTGCCTGTTCGATTTGTCCCTGACGTCAGGGCTTTTTTTTTTAGCGTTGTTCGATGCATGTGTCGGACAACGATAAAAACCGGATAACGTCATGACTTGTGGAACCAAGTCATAACGTTATCCGGGGTATTACTGTATCAACAGTTGACAGACAGTGTTAAAGCCAAAAGGCTGCTTTCTGGCAAAGCTCTGTTTCCGAAACTGTACAAAGCCTCTGCGTATATCCTTCATTTTCAGTCTTTGAGACAGACTGGAGGAGCTGGAAGGCAAGCACATCTTCAGGGCAGCCCTGCACAAGAAAATACTTTCTCCATTCTAAAGCTGTATTTATAAAAGCATTTGAAAAAAATACATTTATATGCCACCCTTCAATATAGTACTGTTCCAACTGCTACCAAAATATTACATACAAAACTGAGAACTATCAGAAAGTAAACCTGAGAAAAATAAAATAAAATATTGCTGCTGCACAGCTGAATGACACCCAATTCAGTGCCAGACAATGGAGAGAACTCATCTCCCCAGGTATTCCTGTCCTCATCTTGGACAAAGGTAGCTGAAGCACAGGGGGAGCCTGGTGCAAAAGGAAGTGGCCTACAGATACCTAAGCTCCAACCTGTGATAGGCTTTAAAGAAAAGTAGTAGGAGTTGGACTAGCATTTTGTGTTTGATCAGTTTGACCTGGAAAAAGGCAGAGCTAGTGAAAATATTTCACCATTAGTGAAAAGTGATTAATCATATAAGACTCTACTCTCCTTGAATTAACCGGAGAAACAGTGGGATATAAAATGAACAAAATAACACAATATTGAATGAAACAGACATTCTGTGCACTCTTGAATGTGAATTTCTCCATCACATCACTACAATCCACTCTCAACCTAGTATATTCAACCAAGTAGTAGTAATCTTCCTATGAGTTCTTATGATACATAGAGTGTAGCTAATTTATAACAACTTCAACTTTGAAAATGACTTCTCTCAAGATGCTTCAGGCACAACGTGAATAATACAACATGGGCACACATCAGACGATTTATGACGAGAACTGATGAGGAAGTAAGGAAATTATGCTTGGAAAATTCTATCTTATGTAGCCTTTTAAAATTTACCTCTAAATTTTTGCTATTTAATGGGAAATATAACAGACAAAATTTACCTTGATTTGTTCTCCAGTTATGCTTGGTGTATTCTTCAGCAAGTTTAAATAAACTCCTCCTGGTGTTCTTCTTCTTGTGCCATTCTACATAATAGAAGAATAATATTTTTTATGCTAAAAGTGTAAAAGAGACTAACCATGAAGTTATTATTAAACATTTATCTGAATAGACACAGAGAACCTTTGGGATGAAACAGTGAGTTATAGGTTAAAAAACAAAACCCTATTACACTAGTACCCCGAATAACGTTATGACTTGGTTCCACAAGTCCCGTCGTTATCCGGTTTTTAACGTTGTACGATACATTGAACACACAATGTTAAAAAAAGCCCTGTTTCCCTGGAGGCTGCAGGAAGCGAGAACGTCGGGATTTGAATCCTGACATTTTGGCTTGCTGCTGCCTCCAGGGAGGTGGGGGAACTTTGGAAACAGCTTGGAGCGGGTTTCCCCACCTCCCTGGACCCGGCGGGGGGGTCAGAGACCTCAAAATTGGTAAAAAACCGTCCGTTTTTTTTTTTTTTTTTACCAATTTTGGGGTTTCTGACCCCCCCCCGGCCGGGTCCAGGGAGGTGGGCAGACCTGATCCAAGGTGTTTCTAGGCTTCCCCGACGTCCTGAGCCAGTGCAGCAAGCCAGAATGTCAGAGTTCGAATCCCGACATTCTGGCTTGCTGCACTGGCTCAGGACGTCGGGGAAGCCCAGAAACACCTTGGATCGGGTCCCCACACCTCCCTGGACCCAGCGGGAGGGGGGGTCAGACATCCCAAAATTGGTAAAAAAAACAGACGTTTTTTTTACCAATTTTGGGGGCTCTGACCCCCCCGCCGGGTCCAGGGAGGTGTGGGTACCCGCTCCAAGCTGTTTCCAAAGTTCTCCCACCTCCCTGGAGGCTGCAGCAAGGCAAAATGTCAGGATTCGAATCCCGACGTTCTCGCTTCCTGCAGCATAAAAGAGGGTGGGGGAAGTTCAAAATTAGCGCGCATCAGCTCTAGGGAGGTCGGGAGACCCGATGCGCGCTAATTTTGAACTTCCCCCACCCTCTTTTATGCTGCAGCAAGCCAGAATGTCGGGATTCGAATCCTGACATTTTGCCTTGCTGCAGCCTCCAGGGAGGTGGGAGAACTTTGGAAACAGCTTGGAGCGGGTCCCCACACCTCCCTGGACCCGGCGGGGGGGTCAGAGCCCCCAAAATCGGTCCGTTTTTTTAACCAATTTTGGGGTTTCTGGGGGCCCCCCCCACTGGGTCCAGGGAGGTGTGGGGACCCGATCCAAGGTGTTTCTGGGCTTCCCCGACGTCCTGAGCCAGTGCAGCAAGCCAGAATGTCGGGATTCGAACTCTGACATTCTGGCTTGCTGCACTGGCTCAGGACGTTGGGGAAGCCCAGAAACACCTCCAGAGAGATCAGAGGACCCGATCTATAGCTGCAGGGTGGCTGGGGAAGCTGACGGGGACTCCCTGTCGGCTTCCCTAGCCACCCGCCCATGCCTCCGCAGCTGTGGGGTGGCTGGGTAAGCCGATGGGGGAGCCCCCCATCAGCTTTCCAGCCTCCCCACCCCTGCCTCCGTAGCTGCAGGGTGGCTGGCAAGCTGAATGGAGAACCCCGTTCAGCTTTCCAGCCGCCCTGCTGCTAAGAACAACTGTATCGTATAACGTTAAAAATCACGTTATTCGATACAAGATTTTTCTGAAAATCTTGTAACGTTATGCGGTTTTAACGCTATATGATACTCGCATTATACAGGGTATTACTGTATATACATGGCTATATATTGTTTGAAAGATTAACCACATGGTCTGAAAAGGAATCTTATTTGAGGACCCAAACATTTAAAGATGTAAAAACAAGACCAAGAGGGTTTCTTCTGTTTGTGGTGAGAACTGGAGTCCAAGACAGACTTCCAGCTGCAAAAAGTCGGTGAGGCATCAATTTTCTACATTTCCCTTTGTTTGCAGGTGGTTTTGCAGCACACAATATAAGAGACAAAAAGAGCGAATATCACTGCTCTGACCCTTCCTTCAATAGTGAAACATAGATAAGAGCAAGTCGGTATTTAATCCTATGCAGTCTACGTGTGTATTTTTAAATGAAAAACAATGTTCTTGTGATCCACAATGAGAAAAGGAGCAGAAGTGCTGTTGTTGTTGCAACAGCCAGAATTCTTAAGGCCATGGCAGTGCAATACTTCAAGCAAGCTTTCTTCTGTCTATTGTGTCGATTCACTACACTAACCGACATTGGAGCTGTAACATTTTGTTTTGTATACAGTATGTGTCCCTATTAGAAGAGCATTCTTCATCCATCTATATTGGTTTCTTCTAGGGAGAATTTCAAGGGTTGCAATGGCACAGGTTAGCTGCTACTTGTTCACCTAGGACAGGGGTGCCCATACTACGCCCTGCAGGCAGAAATGTGCTGATTTCGGCACTTCTGGTGATGTCGGAGCACTTCCTGGTGGCATGGGGAGGGACAAAATGCGATGAAAAATTGCAAAAACGGAGCAGAAATGCGCCCCAAACCTTCCTGCCACCATGGGAAGCATTGGAAGGGTGTTCTGAAAACCCTACATGAGTTTTGTACTGTGGGGAAAAAATCCGTCAACAGAGTCACTATTTTCTCTATGACTTGGGAGAAGAGTTAACCCTCCTCCTGCCTTGAAAAGTACAAGCTTAGGCTATAATACCAATTTTTTCATTACCAGTATAAGGAGGCCTCCATTTTGTTCCACTTCAGCAGTTTCCATCAGTAATTCTATAGATTTCTTTTTCCCAATGGTTTTCACCACCCGAACAATAAGATCCTTCTTTGGTTCACAAAGCCTAAAAGAAAAACAGTTTACTATTAAAAGTGTCAAACTTTGGATTTTGCAACCCATTTCAATGACAAACAAGTGTGGTATATCTACAGTCATTTAGCACTGGTTAGTTATGTGTCACTAAGTTAGAACTGACAGCAATCATGGTGACATACTTGAACTTACTTTCAAAGACCAAAACTATTAAAAGATATTTTAGAGGCCTGAAAATGTACCTCAATTTAACAAGTTAACAACCCTATCTAGCTTAATTCTAAATGCTAATAAGTTCAAAGGCTAATAACATCTTCTAGATCAGGGGTTTGCAACCTACAGCGCATGGGCTGGATCCGGGCTGCGGCACCAAATAATCTGGCCCGACCTCACTCCAGCCACCCCTGCAGCCACTGCCAGAATCAGCCATGGACTCATTTATGGCTGCGTAAATGCATTTACGACAGCTGTAAATGAGTCCATGGCCGCAGTAAGCACATTTACTATAGCCGTTAATGAGTCTGCAGCTGTTATAAATGCTTTTACTGCAGCCACGGACGTGTTTTACGGCACTAGTCCAATCCGCTCAGCTATCTGAGGGGGCATGGTATGGCCCACAGCTGTAAAACATTGAGAAATCCTGTTTTAAATATCTGAAGCACAATCAAAGTCTACAAAAGTAAATATTATGAAAATAAGTTAACGCACAATCAAAGTCTAAAAAAAGTAAATGTTATGAAAATAAGTTAACTGAAAAGCTCTGTGTAATGTGAGTCTTTTTTCCTCTCAACTAGCAATTTCTTCTTGTCCCTGAAACACCACTAATTCTCCTACCTTCCAATTATTTACCTTCAGTCTTAACATTCAATTCCGTATTGGTAGATGGTAAGTGGGGTGTGGGTTGTGCACTGTACTCTTTTCTTTATTCCCAAAGGGCGAATCATCCTTTTGTCTTGAGACAAATCACACATTCTGACCATGGAGCTACTGAAAGTATCCAACTTTGTGGTCTGATCATACTGTCCTATTGTCTACCAGGCTGAGATAAACCCTCAACCATTTTTGCTACACAGGTCAACAGACTACTCTACTTGCCATATAGCTATAGGCCAGTCCAATCCACAACTTCACATACCTTTTGCTCTATGTACCTTCAGATCCTAAAAGTGGAACCTGATAACAAGGGGGAACTTTAATATCCAAAAAATGACACAGGATTGCCACTGGCCATCTGAATTCCAGTGGCAATTTTTTTGGCTAACAAAGGTTTCCTTGCCTTGCTGAGGTTCCTAGGTAGTTTCAGAACCTGATGGAAGGGATAGAAAGATTTCAATTACAGTCAAACATCGCATAAAGAGCGCCTCGCTTAAAGAGTAACTCGCTTAAAGAGCAGAATTTTCTCTGAATGTTCGCTTCACCTAACAAATAAAACCAACCAAAAACTCGCTTAACAAATACATTGGGGTTCGCAATCCCCCCCCCCACAACTGGTCACTTACAATGGTGTTTCGCTTAAAGAGCAATCCTGTGGAACACATTATGCTCTTTAAGCGAGGTATGACTGTAATTTAAATTAAATATGACATCTTCCTACTTGCATGGCATAAAGTTGCACAAGATTTTAGTGTTTGAATAACATATTATGCCATTGTTTGGTAGGGTCAGATTGACCTCATTGCTCACTGTAAAAGGTAAAGGTAAAGGTTTCCCTTGCTCGAAAGCCAGTCGTATCCGACTCTAGGGGTCAGTGCTCATCTCTGTTTTTAAGCCGAAGAGCCAGCGCTGTCTGCTTCTGCAGACATTTCCATGGTCATGTGGCAGGCATGACTAGACACCGGAGCGCATGGAACGCTGTTACCTTCCCACCGAAGTGGTCCCTATTTATCTACTTGCAATTTAAAAAAAGCTTCCAAAGCTATCTTGACACCTATAATATAGAACTCAGGAGTGAGTCATCCTGAAATTTGTGTCAGAAACAAACACAAACCAAGATTTCCACTTTATTCACATTTAGTTCCTAGTTACTTAAATTTAGCCAATCAAAATAATACAGATTTAAACAGAATGCCCAATAATTGCTAAACACCACCTTCCGCCAGTAAAAAAGGTTCTAGGACTCTACTAAAATTATAATTTATCATTCAAACATTTCTCTTGCTGCGTTAATGTGACCTTCATTGAAGACTAAATCAAAATACAGAGTTCTATTAAGTAAAAAGCAAATGGGTTGTGGTTCTTCAGATGTTGCTAGGACAGTCACTCTTATGATCCTATTAGCCATGTAATTTGAGTTGAAAGCTTGGGAGGCCACAAGTGACCTGCCCCTTTGCACAAAAGATCACACACTTACCGGTAGGCAATTTCATCTGCCACTTTTTCCTCAGGATCATCTTCAGTAATTTCATATCTTCCTTTATAATCCATTTCTTGTCTTACACCCAATCTCTCCTTCATAGGCCTTTTGCGTTTCAAAAGCCCTTGTCCATTTTCCTCCTCCTCTTTTGATAAAGTCTTTTTGTCATCCTGCATATATTCATCCAGTTCTTTGTCTAACGTTTCAGCCGCTTCTTGCTCAGATTGTTTCATCATCTTTTTTGCCAACAAATAATTGTAAGTCTCTGAACCTCGGCTTCTGTTAAGGTTCCCCTCCATCTCAAGAATCCCAAGTTCTGAGACCACCAAATCTTGATTCTGCTCCTGAAGCACAGCACTCCAAATGTTGTTGACCTTTTTACCTCCTTGAGTCACCTGTTTTGGAAGATTTGGGACAAACTGGAAAGGATTTGGTTTAGAGGGGACGTTAGAACATTTCTGCCGCTTTCGCTTCCAGAGACTGCTGTCTTCATCCGAATCAGTGAAACTCTCATCACTCGAGTCCATGCTTTTCGTTATACGATAAGGGACATTTAGTGTACAGGGTGAAATGCTGCTTGGGAAAGACCTGGTTGAGCTGTTGTTATCATGCGGTTTCTAAAAAAAAATAAACAAACATCACAGTGCTTTAAAGAACAGTATTCATATGCATTAATTGCTATCCTACAGGAAGAAACTGCTGAAGCAAGCTACAATACAAACTTTTCAGTCAGCTTTCTGTCTCATTATCTCATCTTGTGAAGGAATAAAGGAACCAGAATGGAAAAACATATCAGATCCCCAGGCAGGATGAGAACCAGTGACTATTCTTGTTCCTATGGAACATGGGTGATTTTGGACTGCAACTCCTATAATCTTACTATGCTTATACTGATTAAGGATGATGGGAATTGTAAGTCAGAAATAGCTGCCCACATCTTGGGATAAGAGTCCCAGGTTCCTCTTTTGTTCAAACACCATAGAATCCCAATGATGGTGAACCTTGGCACTCCGGCTGTTCTTGAACTTCAATTCCCAGAAGTACTGATCAGCAGGAGTGCTGACTTGGGCTTCTGGTAACTGAAGTCCAAGAATACCTGGAGTGCCAAGGTTCACCATCATGGGCATAGACATAGTAGAATAATAATAGCAAAAAAGTAATTGCAGTAGGAGAAAGGAACCTTTTTCTGCCAAAGACTACATTTCTTCAAAAATAAACTCCGTGCCTTTGGATGCTTACAAGCAGTGAGTAGGGTAAAATCCCCTTTTCTTTCCCCAACTCACCAATGGCTTCTAACACCATGGTAAAAAAACATGGATAG
Organism: Furcifer pardalis; assembly: GCA_030440675.1. Taxonomy (NCBI): domain Eukaryota; kingdom Metazoa; phylum Chordata; class Lepidosauria; order Squamata; family Chamaeleonidae; genus Furcifer; species Furcifer pardalis. Next base: position 53,476,585 of record CP126896.1, read on the forward strand.
AATGTTCCTTATTCAGTTAGATCAGGGCTTCTGGGAACTGAAGTCCAAGAACACCTAGGGCAGTGATGGCAAACCTTGGCACTCCAGGTGTTCTTGGACTTCAATTACCAGAAGCCCAAGTCAGCACTCCTTCTGATCAGGGCTTCTGGAAATTGAAGTTCAAGAACACCTGGAGTGCCAAGGTTCACCATCACTGACTTAGGGCACCAAGGTTGATCACCTCTGATTTAGATGTTCTGGCACTAGCAAGAACAATTAGCAATGGCTTGTCCATAGTAGCCAGAATATAGAATTTTATCTTGACCAAAACAAGTTGTATCATCTATACATCTGTAATTTCAAGTAAGATATTCTACTGTACGCAAAACTTTTACTACACTAAAAAGCAGCCTTCAAACTCTCTGTTTGGCTAGTTCTCATGATTCAACTTCAAGAAATACAGATTTTAAAACTTTGAATTTAAATGTAGATTTATACAGGAAAGATTATTTTTAAAGAGGACGACTTGGTTGACACACAGTTTGTTTATATACCGTATGTGCTAATATTTCAAAAATGTTTGTTCAAACTTCTTAAAAAACCAGTTCAAAATGTTTAAAATTCTGCTTTTACAAAAAAATAGGCTTTAACTGTATCATTCACAATTCTTTGTTTCTAGATGCTTAAACAATATAGTATTACAGAAGGTATGACAAACTGATTTTTATAGTGTAAGGGGCATGATTACAATTTTTAAAATCTGCAAGATTTTAGATGAAGTCTAAATATATAAAGAAACTACAGTACAGAGAACTCAGATAAACATTACACATCAGTTCATTCTTCTGTTATGAATTTTATTTGGCCTGGGCATCCATCAATTTATATTATCTTCCACTGAGAAATGCAACTTGTTTTGTGCACTTTGTAGCACTTCCTATTACGTTCTGTCCTTATCTGGAAAAACTTTCAGTACTGATTATAAACAATACTGTACACTCAAGAGTTGCACTCCATAGGAACTTCAGCATGTGAACAGAATCTAAAATCACAATGTGTTCCTACAATCGAGGAGTAGGGAATGACTTCAAACACAGGGACTTCAAAGATTCCTAAAATTGGTTACATGGACAAATATTTTCATTATCCCTTCAGAATATTCCCATACTGAATTCTTAGGACCATTACACAAACAGAAATATTATACTGACATGTGCGATTTGCCTCCATATGTTTCTATTAGTAAATGTCTTCCATAGGGCTCTCTTAATATTTATAATTCTTCTACCTCTTCTTGAAGTCACAGAGGTACAAGAACTGAGTGAACATGTGATGTTACTGATATGTCAACTTAATGCATAATACTCTTGCATATTATATCAATAAACCTCAGTGAACTATTAATTTTATAGAAAATGATTTTTAAAAAACCAGTCCTATACAACTTTTCTTTTGACCATGGTAAAGGTTACAGTAATCTGTCAATCTGATGAACATCCTTTGTTCTTACAAAAAAAAGTTGGCAAGCTCAAAAGCTTGGAAAATAAATGTGACAGATTTTATCTCTCTCTATATATTCTTAATTTGGCCTATGTTGAAAGCATTTGTGAATACTGTACCTTTTTAAGCAAGTGAATCTGATTTCTTTCCGATTTCATAATAGATTTGTTCTTCTTTTGAGTCAATAAATAAAGCAAAAGTTGACATATGATGGCCAAAATCCAATGGGAAGGGAAAAACACACATGTTGTGGCAGTTTCTCCTCCTATGAGCTTCCCATTTTGGTGTGAATCAGTTATGTCCAATTTTACAACCAATGTAAGATCAGGCACACAGAGAAATGCTTACACAATTGCTCTTATACAACTGTGTAAGAAAGCCGGATTTTGACCAATTAAGATATATACAGTATTTTAAAACTTTCTCCATGGGACTTCAGTAACTGTATCATTCACACTTATCCCAAGAATCTACTAATAAAAAGCTTAGTTTCTGATAGAGATTGTGCCACACTGACACAGCATATATTGTTGCAGGGTAAAAGTACTGTAATTCAGTTATAGTACTGATCTCTTTCCAAATATCTATCTACTTAAACAAGGCAATATACTAATTTTATTTTATTTACAACTTTTGATAAATCAGTAGCTAGATATTTGGATGGAGATCAAGAACTGACTGGTCTCAACCTGCCACAGTATATGCTGTGTCACTGTGACACAGTATCTATCAGATTGACCATTTACACTTGAAGCCTGACGTCCTTCCCAGGGATGATGTGAGAATTCCATGAGAAGAAGCAAAGCTACATACCTCATCTTGAATTCACTGAGGGAAAACTAGAAGCACCAACCTAGCTCCTAATTAAGCAAGTTGTTAATCCTAAACACTATCAAACATGGATGCTTATGTAGCCAAATCACAGTTTCCACAAACATAAAAAAGGGGGCTACAGGCTTTGTTAACCCTATGAAATGCAGAAATACAACACCTCTTTAGAAGTAGGAAAGAAACAACTAAATAAGGGCTAAATATACAGTACAGTGCTTAGACATTACAGAAGGCAGCAGGTCTGCTCGAGGATATGTGCAAGATTTAAACAATGATTTAATAGCATAACACGCAATACTGTATAGTAAGGATGTAAAGACAAGGGACATTGTACCAAGCCTGGGGGCAAAAGAAAACAGCATTACAAAACCTAATACAGTACTGTAATGTCACCCACTAAATTCTCTATTTTAAATTTAAAGCTTATGTACATTTGAGGACCTCATGACAGGGCAGCAGAATGCAATGGATGTTGCCCACTTTTGGGCAAGATTTGTCTAAATTCTAATTCTAAAGATAATTCTAGTTTAGACCTTATCTTTCTAATTCACACTTTTAAATAATGTAAATGCTATGTTTTAAATTTAAACTTTATGTTTAGGTGCTTATTATAATAGTGATGTTTCTGACACAAATAAAAGCAAAATGCTCTCATTTCAAAATGAGGTGAGAACACCAGCGTGTAGTAGCAAAACAAGACGTTGCTCCAGAGCCTCCTCCCAAGTTATGATTATCTTACAAGCCCCCCAGAATGCCTCCCCAGGAGAGACAGAAGGCAGCAATCTGGCCTAAGCAGCTTCTCAGGCCTGCAGGAAAATGATAAGCTCTGGTGGTGCAGTGGTTGAAACTGCTGTACTGCAACCTCAACATTGTGAGTTCAATCTTGATATGAGGCTCAAAGTTGACTCAGCCTTCCACCCTTCCAAGGTTGGTAAAATGAGTACCCAACACACTGAGCAAAAAATGCTAATTAACTTGTGAAACCACCCAGAGAGTGTACTAAGCAATATGGGGCGGTATAGAAGTGTAATGGCTATTGCTGTAAGGTCATGATGGCAATCCTTGGCACTCCAGGTGTTTTTGGATTTCAATTGCCAGAAGTCCTAGTCAGCAGTTCTGCTGATCAGGACTTCTGGAAATAGGAAGTTTCAAAACTCCTGGAGTGCCAAGGTTCACCATCACTGCTATAAGGCGTCCCTAGAGAAATTTGGTCTCGGGAGCACCGCATGGTGAGGCCGGTTTACAGATATGATTTTAAGATTTTTTAAATCTGGCTTTGTTTCTTGTGTTTTTATTGGCTATTATGGGGTGAATTATATATCAATCCAGTTTTGACCTTACCTTTCTAATTCACACTTTTAAATAATGTAAATTCTATTTTTTAAAAAATAAACCTTATGTTTAGGTGCTTATTTTAATAACGATGCTTCTGACACAAATAAAATAAACCTCTGAATGCTCTTGTTTCAAAAGGTGAGAACACCTGCCGCGTGGTAGCAAGACACTGCTACATAGTCCCGGTGTTAAATCCTGCATGTCGCATTTCATCTGTGCCGCAGGAGACGGCTCCGTGATCATGGTTGTGTGGGTCTCTTCATCGCAAGCTGGGATCCAGCTTATACAAATTCACGCAACTGGCATTTTTCCTGCTTCAGGGGAAAAATGAATTCGCGGATACGAGTTGCAGTCTAAATACATATAACGCGTGCGTATGTATGAACGTACGTACGTATTGTAAGCTGCCCTGAGTGGCGCTTGCACCAAAAGGGCAGGGTATAAATCAGCGATGGGATGTAACAGGTTCCCACCAGTTCTCCAGAACCGGTAGTAACTTTCCCCAGAGTCTCGGAGAACCGGTAGCAGCTTTTGGGGGGAACCACCTTTGGGGCTTACCTTTTCACTGCGCATGCGCACCAACACCTGTGCTGTTCCAATTGCTGTTCCAATTGGAGAACCCTTAAGGAGGTACAGCTGTTTTACATTTACATTAAGCCATATTATCCTAGAGAACTGGTTAGGCAAAGACTTAGTACAGTAAAACCTCAGATAACACTAAAACCTGGTTCCACAAGTCTTGGTGTTATATGATTTTTAGTGTTATCTGATGCATGTTAAAATCCTATGGGATCCATAGAGATACATTGTAACCACACAGGCTTTAGCGGTTGTTATCTGAAGCATCCCATAGGATCTTAATGTTATCCGATGCAATTCTTCCCCCCAGATTCCTTAATGTTATGCGATTTTCGTGTTATTCGATACTAATGTTATATGAGGCATTACTGTACCTAAGTTCTTTAACTGTTGAAAAGTTGAAAAGTGCCAAAATGAAGCCATCTTGTGGTGAGTTCATTCTGTAGTTCCTTCCATCTGACCTAGTGTGAGAAGGATTAGCCAGAATAAGCTTTAAGCTCTGGTTTAAAAGCTCCGGTTGATTTGTGTTTGGGATAGGTGTATTTTAAATGTATTTTTATTTATTTAATTTATGAGTTTTTGGTGTGGGTGGGTGGGTTGAGGTGTGTGCTTAAATTTATTTCATTTTTAAATTATTTTTAATTATTTATTTATTTTTCTTTGGCTCCGCCCACAATGTCATGACATCATGATGTTAGCTCCGCCCACACTGTGATGACATCACGGAGGGGGGTAGTAAAAATTTTTTAACATCCCACCACTGGTATAAATGTGACTAAATAAATATAATAATATAAATAAAAAGATAAAAGATGCGTTAAGGCAGGCCAGCGGCCTTGCAGGGGCTCCCACAAACGCTGCCTCTCAGAAGGCCTGGGGGGTGTCCACCCACCTAGCTACCTACCTACCAACCCACTCACCACCCCACCTTCTTCTGTCCCGTGAGGGCGGGACTCGGTGCCTCAAGCAGCCCCGGCGGCGAGGCCTCCAACCTTTCCCCCCACCACGCCGGGGCAGGAGGTCCGCCTTGCTTGAGGCGCTCCTCTGAGGGCGGAGGGTTAGCCTGACCTGCTGAGGGCTCCTGGCAGCCGCCGAGGCCGGCATTTCGCAGTCCGAGGCGGCCTCCGAGAGCTCGCCCTCCTCCAAGTCCTGCTCCATCCCTCGGGCCTCCAACGCCATCTTTCCCGCCCCTCCGAAGGAGTCAGGCGCTGCAACCCTGGGCAAGGGAAAGCCGGCGGCTTCCTCCCCTTGACGCAGGAGTCTCGGCTACAAAAGCCCAGGACGACTACGAAGCCCGTCATGCTTTGAGGGGAGGGAAAGCGGCCACGCTAAGGCACGTTCTCTTCGCGGGGCGTGTCGGGAGTTGGAGTTTTGGTGTGGGTGGCTGGGTTTCGCGGGCGGAAAAGCTGCAAAAGGGCAAGACCAGGCCAAACTTTGGGCTGCCAAAATGAAGCAACCCTCCCTCATCTGCACGTTCGCGCCCCCCTTTAGTAATACGTTACACCTTTCAGTTGCTACACTGAACTTTGTAGGTACAGGTAAAGGTTTCCCTTGCTCGAAAGCCAGTCGTATCCGACTCTAGGGGTCAGTGCTCATCTCTGTTTCTAAGCCGAAGAGCCAGCGCCGTCTGCTTCTGCAGACATTTCCATGGTCATGTGGCAGGCATGACTAGACACCGGAGCGCATGGAAGGCTGTTACCTTCCCACCGAAGTGGTCCCTATTTATCTACTTGCAATTTCTTGCTTTCGAACTGCTAGGTTGGCAGGAGCTGGGACAGAGACGGGGAGCTCATTCCGTCCTGCAGTACTCGGGAATCGAACTGCTGACCTTCCGCTTCCCAGTCAGCGTCTTAGTGACTTGAGCCACTGCAGTCCTTAGTAAACACATATAAGGAGTTCAATTCTTTGTTATTGTTGCATAAATTGTAAGGAAATAAAGTTCTTTTTTTTAAAAAAATGCTATGCTTGGGAAGGTTTATGGGAGAGGACTGTCTTCGGGAATACCTTAGGCAGTATGATCACTATACTAGGGCAGTGATGGCCAACCTTGGCACTCCATATGTTCTAAACTTCAAATCCCAGAGGCTCTGATCAGCAGGTGTACTGACTTGGGCTTCTGGGAATTAAAGTCCAAGAATACCTGGAGTGCCAAGGCTGGCTATCACTGTGCTAGGGTATTCTGAAGGTAAGGATCCACTTTCAAAGAGTAAATTTGTCCATGTTTTGCAGCCAGATCAACAGTAGCATGGTAGATGTTTCTTTGACTTCTTTCGTGTCCAGGTCAAACTTTAAACTGCCAAAATGAAGCCATCTTCTTGGCTTTGTCATAAGGGATCAGCAAACTTGGCTCTCCAGATGTTCTTGGACTTCAGTTCCCAGAAGTCCTGATCAGCAGGCATACTGACTTGGGCTTCTGGTAATTGAAGTCCAAGAACACCTGGAGAGCCAAGTTTGCAGATCCCTCTAGCGTAAATCCTCATTGGTACATGTTTCTGGTAGCAATTGGCAGACCAGCAGATTAGCCAGATTCTGTGTCTCTACACACAGTGTGTTGTCCTTTGCCAGCACATGTAATACCACACAGTGGTCGTGGTATGATAGGCGTGGCCAGGGGGAAAGCCCTGCGTTGCATCTGAATTAGGACTACTGTACTTTATTTCAAAACTTAAGATTGCCTTCGTTGCTCCCGGAAGCGGAAGTTTTACTTCTGATTCCAGGATCGACGAGGGCGGCACAGGCCGGATGAATCGCAATAAACCCATTTGTGTGGATTCATGGGAGCTTGGGCTTCTGGGAATTGAAATCCAAAAATATCTGGAGTGCCAAGGTTCACCATCATGGGTCTAGGAGATTTCAGAAGGCAGACCTCTCCTAAAAAACTTCCTAAGCACATCGTTTGTTTTTTTTTTAAAAAAAGAGCTTTATTTCTTCACAATTTATGCAACAATAACAAAGAATTGAACTCCTGGCTTACAATATATGTGTTCACTGGGAAGTAAGCATCACAGAGTTTAATGTAGCCTACTCAAGGTGACATTTCACCTGAAATGTGTATCATATATGTTGCTGCTTTTATTTTAATACACTAGCAGATGGACTGACTGTAATTATTTTGAAGGTTATTTTACAAAAATCCTGATTAAAATAACACCAAAAACACCAGTTTATAAAGAGTAATCAGTAACACATGTCTCTCTTCAGCTCTAGACCTTTGATCAGCTTTACACCAATAGTTCTTAAAACCAATTTATTTTACAAGGGCTGGGCTCAATTTTAAAAAAGTGTTCAGTTCTAAATAGTCTGCAACTCTCACTTTTGTCTAAGTTATCACTTTACTTTCCAAACTGATAATCATAAAGCCCTTACTCACACAGATTTAGTAGACTGTAAACTGCAGACTGTAAATTTATATTATCACCTCTCTGTAGATTAAGAAGGGTTGTACAAAATCATATGGCTGTACTTGGAAAGTTAAGGCTTGTAAGTTTACTTTTTCTTTCCCGAAGAGACAAGGCTGAGACCTCTTCTTGTTCAGATCACAGGTTTGTGAAGCCAACAGGAGAATGTGACAGCCAGAACCATTATGAGTGTACCTTCTATAGACTATTTAGTTCAGCCCAATGGAAAATCCAAGGAAGGGGCTGGGATTCAGGATAGAAAGAATGGGAGGCTGAAGAGGGAGGAGCTGCTGTTCTCACAGAGGAGGATAAGCCCCTTACTATTTAGTTAGGCATGGGACTGTGGTGGCTCAAGTGGTTAAGACACTGACTGGAAGGAAGGCAGGTCAGCAGTTCAAGACCTGAGTATTCTTGATAACCTAGCATTTAAAAAAGCAAGAAATTGCAAGTAGATAAGTAGGTGCCACTTTGGTAGGAAGATGAACAGTGTCCTGTACACTCTGGTGTCTAGGCATGCCTGCCATATGTCCATGGAAACATCTGCAGACACAGACAGTGTTGGTTCTTTGGCTATAAACAGATATAGCACTGAACCTTAGAGTTGGATACAACTGGCTTTCGAGCAAGGCCACCCTTTTCTTTCACTTAGTTAGTAGAATTTCAATATGGTTATGCAGAGGGGCCACAGGAAAGGCAAATGGACATAGTGATCTTTTATATTTTATGGCATTAAAGACTATGTGGAGCCTATTCCTAGATGTTGTGGATGTCCAACATCTGTTGATAAATGTATCTCTTCGTTTCAAAGAGTCATTTGAATCACTTCTTTTATTCTTCAAGAGTTCCTGCTCTGTTGCTGATGAAAAGAACTTTGGGTGTGAAAGTTGTAGCATCCAGTTTTATTATATCCTTATTGTTTGTTATATAAGTATACATAGAAATATTTTTATGAAGCTTGTGTTTGCAATTCTCATTTTGTGGATAGTGCCCTAGAAGCAGAGTATTACAAGTGCATGTGTGACTTGCAGCTCAGGAGTGAAACAGTAAGAAGATGATAGCTGACAGCTTCAGAAGTTAATCTGTGCACCAGAGTTTTGAAATTTACATTTTGTAGAACAGCTGGACAGGGTAATTGGGGGAAGCTGTCATCCAAAAAAGTAGCTGTTCCAAGTACTGTACAGTACTGCTGTGGAATGGGTTCCTCTTTCATCTCTCTACTCCCATTTCCCTTTCTACTATAGAGGTATGAGTTCTTCTTTCAAGCACAATTTAGAACAGTGGTGCCTGCCCAAGCTAAGGCCCGGGGGCGGCCCCCAGGCCTTAGTGACCGGCTCCTTGAACCACATGATCAGCCCACGGCCCAAAAAGTTTGGGCACCCCTGATTTAGAATAAGCACACTGAAATCACTGAGACATGCCATATCTAACGTAAGATTTCGATTTTAATGAGTCTACTCCAAAGATGACTGGGTACTGGAATTTTGTGAGATGAATGTATATCCCCCTTTGTCCTGGTCCTTACTTGTTACACAGAAATTAAATTGTTGCTCAAATCCAGGTTGTGTTACATCTGTCTATGCAGCTCATTAAATTCCATTGACATGTAAGCTTAAAGGGGGGCACATTAATTCTAGATATGGTTCTAGTCTAAGCAACAAAAAAACCTGTAATGATTTGGACCTATTGCATATCTACTGTATGCCAGGATCTGGACCTCCGCATACAGTTCTAAGCAAAGAAAAATGCTCCCTCTTACTAGCAAGAATGACAGATGCCACAGAGCACCTCTCAGACATTATTGTCTCTTTGCAAGATGTCAGATTCAAGACTTGTGAAGAAAGTCCCTCTGAAGTTTCCGCAGGGTCACCCGAGTTCACAATCTTTGTGAAGCCTCTTGTCAGTTTCAAAGCTTTGTGCCTGGGCTGCTTTTTTTGCCTTTTGCAGGGTTCATTTTGTCAGTGAAGGGTAAAGCCATCACAGTCGTGGCCACAAAAGCCTCTTAATTAGCTGAAATGAGAGGTGATTTTTAAAGTATATTTCCTTGCTTTGATTCCCCATTGGAGCAGCTGATGTCCCAACTCCATCCCAAACTGTGTTCACTTGCAGCCAGCTGGAAACTGCTTCATCTCTGGGACTAAATTAACCTTCAGGGAAAAAGACTTCAGTCTAAAGGTCATTTAGAACAAAGCAAGGGAAAAGTATAAAAGATAAATGGTTAAACTGTTGTACTGCAGCCAAAACCTTGTGAGTTCGATCCTGACTAGGAATCAAGGTTGACTCAGCCTACCATCCTCCTGAGGTCGGTAAAATTAATGCCCAACATGTTGGGGAGGCAAAAATGCTAATTAACTTGTGAACCACCCAGAGAGTTCACTAAGCACTATGGGCGATAAAAAATATTCCCTGTCAGAAATTTATTCTGGGTTGAAAGGATTTTTGCTGGAGAATCTCTGCACGGGGGATGCCTGAATGAGGCTTCTTTCATGTCCCTAAGATCTTTTCCCATTGAAGTGGTCCCTGTTTATCAACTTGCAACTGCTTGCTATCAAACTGCTCGGCTGGCAGAAGATGGGGCACAGATGGGCGCTCCAACCATCATGCAGTACCCATGTCTTGAACTGCTGACATGCCAGCAGTGATGGGATGTAACAAGTTCTCACCAGTTTGCCAGAACCGGTAGTAACTTTCCCCAGTGTCCCGGAGAACCGGTAGCAGCTTTTGGTGGAAACCACCTTTGGGGCTTACCTTTTCACTGGTTCACTGCGCATGCGCGCCAAGCACTTGGTGTGCATCCACGTCTACAGTGCTTGGCACATATGCACAGCCTCCTTTAATGTAATTTTTATTTTATTTATTTATTTAATTTATTTACGGGTTTGTGTTGTGTGTGGGTGGGTGGGTGAGTGAATTGAGAGGTGTGTGTGTGTGCTTTTATTTTATTTTATTATTTATTGATTATTTTTTCTTTGGCCCCGCCAGTGGTGGGATGTCAAAATTTTTACTACCCCACCGTGATCTCATTACAGTGGGCGGCGCTAACATCATGATGTCATGACTTCATGGGCGGGGCCAAAGAAAAAAATACAAAATAATAAAAATAGGGAGCTTCGGGCTATAGGCAGCTTCAGGCTAGCAGCTTCTCTTCCTCCTCCCCGTTTGGGAGGACAGCAAGGAGGCCGTGCATATGTGCCAAGCACTAGCCGTGCATGCACACCAAGTGCTTGGCATGCATGTGCAGTGGGGGAACCAGTGAAAAGGTACGCCCCGAAGGTGGTTCCCCCCAAAAGCTGCTACAGGTTCTCTGGGACACTGGGAAAAGTTACTACCGGTTCTGGAGAACTGGCGAGAACCTGTTACACAGAAGAGTAGCGTGCCTTGGCGGGGCCCCGTATAAAAATTTGTTTGGGGGCCCTTAGGAAGGGTAAAGATTTGTTTTGCTTACGCACGTTGGGGCCCCCCGTGGCCCTGGGGCCCCGTATAATTGATACGGCAGATACGGCGGTAGCTACGCCTCTGCTGTTACATCCCATCACTGGGCCCCACCCATGACATCATGACGTTAGCTCCATCCACATTGTGATAGCGTCACGGTGGGGTAGTAAAATTTTTGACATCCCACCACTGCTTGCCAGCCTTCCAGCTAATAAGGTGCGTTTCTTAACCAATGACCCACCACAAGAAATAGACATGTAACTGCTATTGCTATAAGAAACATGCTGCCCAGAGTGGGAAAATATCCCAGATGAGCGGGATATAAATGTAATAAATTAATAAATAAATTTAACTGGTTGGAGGAAGGGAAGAGCTTCCTTCACCAACGCCAGCCTCACGGTCTGGGATTAAATTAACCTTTCGGGAAGAAGGCATCGGTCTAAAGGTCATTTGGAACAAAGCAAGGGGATAGTATAAGTGATTAAACTGCTGGACTGCAGCCAGGTCGTTGCGAGTTCGATCCTGACCGGAGATCAAAGTTGACACGAAGGCAGCGGGAGGAGAGCTCTGCTCGCCCGTGAAGTCCCGCTCAGAGAAGAGCCGGCCTCACCTGCCGTCGCTCATCTCGGCTGTCTGAGCACAGGAGGGGAGGAGAAACAGCTTCCCGAGCCCGCCTCTCCTTCCTTTGGCGCTTGGGAGCCCTCCGGCCACTTCCCGCCATGTTGCTCCAGCTCCGGGTGGCCGCGCTGCTGCGAGGGAAGGCCGCCTTCTCCTCCTCCTCTCTCGGCAGACCCTCCTCCGCCTCCATGTCGACGCTGCTGATCCACCAAGGCCCGTACGCGTGGCTCAAGGAGCTGGGGCTGCAGGAGGAAAACGCCGGCGTCTATAATGGCACCTGGGGAGGAAGAGGCGAGGTAGGCAGGCAAGGAGGGGGACTCGGGGGGCTGGCTTGGCAGCCAGAGCCGAGGCTTGCCCAATTGCGAAGCGGCCTCTCTCTCCCTTCTCAAAGGGAAGCGCCGCAGACATTTTGAAGGGTTGCTTTTCAATCCGGTTTGGGTTCCCGGGCCCGCGTTGAAGGCTCCTAAAAAAGCTTCCACGTGTGAATCGGGGAGACCTGATTCTCTGCAGTCCGGCTAAAGCACGAAATAAAATTGCAGCCATGAAATAAAAAGGCGACTGATTCTCGGGAGGCAAGCGATGAGAAACCTGGGGAGCATAGTGAAAAGTAGAGACATCACCTTGCAAACAAAAATTCGCATAGTCAAAGCAATGGTATTCCCTGTGGCAATGTATGGTTGGACCATTAGGAAAGCTGAGCACAGAAGAATAGACGCCTTTGAGATGTGGTGTTGGAGGAGAGTTTTTAGATCCCCTGGACAGCAAGGAGAACAAATAGGTCAGTCTTAGAAGAAATCAACCCTGACTGCTCCTTAGAAGGACAAATAGTAAAGATGAAGCTAAAGTACTTTGGACATCAAATGAGAAGAGAGGATTCACTTGAGAAAGCCTTGATGCTGGGAAGGGTAGAGGGCAACAGGCCCTATCAGTTCCTGGAAAATAGATGGGAAGAAGTAGAAGCAGTGACAGATTTTACTTTCTTAGGATCTAAGCTCACTGCAGATGGTGATTGCAGCCATGAAATAAAAAGGCGATTGATTCTTGGGAGGCAAGCGATGAGAAACCTGGGGAGCATAGTGAAAAGTAGAGACATCACATTGAAAACAAAAATTCGCATAGTCAAAGCAATGGTATTTCCGGTGGCAATGTATGGTTGGACCATTAGGAAAGCTGAGCACAGAAAAATAGACGCCTTTGAGATGTGGTGTTGGAGGAGAGTTTTGAGAGTCCCCTGGACAGCGAGGAGAACAAATAGGTCAATCTTAGAAGAAATCAACCCTGACTGTTCCTTAGAAGGTCAAATAATAAAGATGAAGCTAAAGTACTTTGGACATCAAATGAGAAGAGAGGATTCGCTTGAGAAAGCCTTGATGCTGGGAAGGGTCGAGGGCAAAAGAAGAAGGGGACGGCCCAAGATGAGATGGCTGGATGGTATTGTGGAGATAATGGGCACAGAGCTGAGCGAGTTGAGGGGGGTGGTGGAGGACAGGAGTGCCTGGCGGACAGTGGTCCATGGGGTCGCAGAGGGTCGGAATCGACTGTGCGACTGAACAACAACAAAAAGCACGAAGGATGGTGTCCTTTGCTTTCCACTGGGGACGACGTCTTTTTCTTGATACAGCTTCAGATATGGGGGAGCCATTTAGAAGTTGCCAGCTTCTTCCTTTAAGAAGATTTATTTATTTACATTTATACGCAGCCCTTTTGGTGCAGACACCCCTCAGGGCCCCTTACAACGTATAATACAGTACTGTATACAGCAGGGATTCTCAACCTGTGGCCCGTGGGCCAGATGTGGCCCATGGCACCATTTCATGTGGTCCACCACCACCTCCATCAAATCAGAAAGTGTCATGTGGTGGAGGAAGGGCAAAATGGCTGTCTGGCCACCGAAGCCATCTGAGAGAACATGACCCAGGCCCCGGCTTAAAAAAGGTTGAGAACTCCTGTTATATAGGAACCAAGTTCAGACAGTATTTAATATCTTAAAACCATGGCAGCATTCAAATTAAGAAAATCACCACCACCACCACATTTCTTTTTCTTTCTACTAGTTTCTATTTTCTTTCTCTTCTCTTCCTTTCTTCAGGCGCCATATCCAATTCTGAGTACTGTATTGGCTCATGGGAATTGGCCATGAAGATTGTCTTGGGACCCATATAATGCAGTGGCCTTCCATTTGCCTTCTGCATCATAGTGTGACACCCTTACCACCAGAGGCTGCAGTGGCTCAGTGGTTAAGCTCACCTCGTTAGCTGGAAGGCGGGCAAGTCAACAGTTTGAGACCCGGCTACTGCATCTTTGTCACAGCTGTTGGGGACATGAAAGGAGCCTCGTTTGGGTGCTCCCTAAGCGGAGTTTCTTCCGCAAAAATCCTTTCAACCCAGAATAATTTCTGACACAAAATTATTATTACCCGTACCACTGATCCAGTTCCATGAGTCACTTTCTGATCCTGAGCCCTTTTTGCTCAAAAGTCCTCATTGACCCCAGGCCAACATTGATGAAACTGCTGCCAGATGGATTCAAGTGGGATTTAATCACTTGACCATCACCCCTGTAGACTTCACCACCCCAAACTGTTTGTCCTCAGGGTTGTCAGGTTGGTTAACCACCCCTTGAGGATTGGTATTGAGTCCTGGCAGTTTGGTCTACTCTATTACCATAGCAGGAAACCTGGCCAGACTAGCACTTGTGGCTCCTGAATTTAATTAATTTAAAATGGTGCAAACTGGTTTTAAAACCCCTGGTCTGAGACCAGTTGCTAGTTCTGACTGGAGTAGATCCACTGGATCAAGAGGATTTGTATACATGTTGATTCAGTGGATTTATTCCTGGTGGAGCTACCAGTTGAATTCAGGTTCAGAAATTCGGTTCCCTGGGGTTAAATGATGATAAGTTGGAGACTTTTTCTGAATCTGAACTACTATTTGAGCCCTGGTGGTATAGTAGTTTAGCTGCTGTAGTGGAACCAAAAATTGTAAGTTCAACAGTATCCAGACTGCACAATCCATTTGGTTTTATGAGTATTTTTATTCCAACACAGTATCAGTTTTGCCCAACATATCTGCCCATCTTGCCCTTGCTGCAGAAAGCCAATGTGGGGAAGCTTGTTTTTGCAATAAGATTTTTAAAAACAAACAAACATGTTTTTAACTACAAGTACAAAAACAGAGAAAGGAGAGAATATGTGGGCCTCTTATGAGCAGACACATAGATATCCCTGTGTCTGGATCTGTGCCTACATCTCTGTTACAGTTCCTATCTATTTGCTAACTGTACATCTTTTTAAAGTCTGGTTGAAGTTAGCATTTATAAGAGATAAGTTAATTCTGTATGCAAACTCCTGATTAAAAAGTGGATATAGGCAGTCATGTTTTTATTGAGATATATAGTGATTCATATGCACTATATTTTACGCATTTATATGTTGAGTCGTGAACCCTGTAAATTTATTGTAACTAAATGTGGTTGAAATGTCTTCTCTTCAGGTTGTGACAACATATTGCCCTGCTAATAATCAGCCAATAGCCAGAGTTCGTCAGGTAAGATTTTTCTTCTCTCTTTTTAATCAAGTGCTGCTCTAGAAGAATTGCACTATACAGTACAGTCAAACCTCGCATAAAGAGTGTCTCGTTTAAAGAGCAACTCATTTAAAGAGCAGAATTTTCTCTGAATGTTTGCTTCGCTTAATAAATAAAACCAACCAAAAACTCGCTTAACAAATAAATCGGGGTTCGCAGTCTCCCCCACAATTGGTCATTTACAATGGTGTTTCGCTTAAAGAGCAAACTCGCTTAAAGACCAATCCTGTGGAATGCATTATGCTCTTTAAGCAAGATACGACTGTATTCCTGAATAGCTGTAGGTTAAGCATGGGATGTTAGAAAAAATAAGGAAGAAAAATACAGAAACTGGCTGAATACAATAATGCAAATTTGAAACTCTTTTGTGTCAAAGTGCAGCTGTTTTGAAGATTATGTTAATGAAATTGGTCCTAGTGTGCCCCTGTTTTCTTTTCTTTTTTTTAACTGTTGGAGGTATACCATTTCACAGCATTCCTAAGCTTTTGCTAACTAAGGAGATTGCTGTCAGAAGGCCGAATTCTTTGCTTTCAGTAAGAAAATCTAGTTGAACCATTTAGCATGTAATGAACAGTCCAGCTCTAACCAATTAACTGCAGAGTGTTGGCCATATAAAAACATTCCAAAAACCTACTTTAGTTAGGTCACAAAACATTGTGCAAACCTATGAGAGCCCCTGAATGTAGCAAGTGTATTAATTATTTCTCTACCAATACTGTAGTTTAGAATTGGAGATAATTGGTAAAACTGTAAATCCACTTTTCTAATGGTTTGTCTAAAACGTCTGAAGTATTTGAAGTCGAATTATTATAGAATCAGAGTCAAACCGTCTTGTTTAAGAATGTAGGGAGATGATTAAAATGGAATCAAACCATTGCTGCATCTGATTTACTACTGACTTTGAGATAGGCATCTTTCCCAACCTTTTCTGAGGTTCAAGGAATTTGGCATATCTTGCATACAGTGCTGTGCTTGCCTTTCTTTCTTTATCTGGAAAATAGCTGATTAGCAGAACTAGAGAAGATAATTATTAACTGGCAGATTAGCCCATGGGAGATGTACCTGTCAAACATTTCTGAAGTGTCTAGAATAATACACATTAGTTTATTTTGACTTGGTTTTATATGAACTGGTAAAAATAATAATGATCAAAATGAATTTTAACAACAATAATAACAAATATTTCTTTTAGGCCACTTTGGAAGATTATAATGAAACAGTAAAGAAAGCTAAAGAGGCTTGGCAAATATGGGCAGAGGTGAGTGAAATCACTTTATGGTTTTCTGAAATGTATCATGCAAAGGGGGTCAGGAATGGAAAATATGTAGCCCTCCCAGTGTTGTAGGACAGGGTTTCTCAACCTTGGGCCTCCAGATGTGCTTGGATATCAGTTACCAGAAGTCTTGATCAGCAGGTGTGTTGACTTGGGCTTCTGGTAATTGAAGTCCAAGAATGTCTGGGGGGCCAAGGTTGAGAAACCCTGCTGTAGGTCATTAGCCCCTATAGTGGTATACAGAAAGAGCCTCCTCGAAGATGGTGGTATTTTTGCACCACAACCTGGTATACCCTGGTAACGGCAACCTTGTGTTGCCGGCTAATCTTTCTCAGGAGAAAGGAACTGCAGAATAAACTCACCAAGGAGTGCCCAGACATGGAAGAACAAGAAAAAGTCCCTATAGTCCTATAATGACTGCTGGCTATTCATTGGAAAATTCAAATTGCTGTTTGAAACATTTAGGACAGTAGTTTCCAACCTTGGGGCCCCAAATGTTCCTGCGCTACAGCTCTCAGAAGCCTTCATTATTGGCTGTGTTAGCCAAGATTTCTGGAAACCGTAGTCCAGGAACATCTTCCCCCCATGCTGGTAACAACTGATTTTAGGTAAAAAACACATTTAGGAATAAGAAAATAATTAAAGCTGTTACAAGTCCACTGATGTTTTAATATTCAAACTATATAGCAAAGATATAATGTACTATTTCCTTTCTTCCACTTGACTCCAGCTTTGGATCAATGGCCAGAATCCAATGGTGTGTCTTCACTTAATACCATGTTTGCTTCCAGAATTGGCAACCTCTCCTTCCATAGGACCCCTATACACTCCAAACAGGATAAAGTTTTGAGAACTATTTCTTTTTTGGTACCACCCTTCTGGTTCAAATTTTTAAAACCTTGCAAACTTTTTTCATCTAAGTTCCACTTACTATTTAATTAAACGCTCCTCTGGCCACATTATAATGAACGACAGTTTGTTGGTGATAGGAATGGTTGTAAAATTGTGGCCCAAATCCTGCTGCGTAGTTATGACTGCAGAAGACAAATGATGTTGTTCATGTCAGGTACTTGCTGGCATGTAAATTGTTGAAATACTGTTCAACTTGGCATAACGTAATGTCCACGGCTTTAACATCCTGGTAACTGGCATTGCACAGTTGGTCACGTAGTTTCTGTTGTTTTTGTGTAATTAATGTCTGATTTATGATTGTGCAAATTGATGGTGTGGTTCACAACAGCAATTGATGACATGGCTCATGTTATAACTGGTGTATGTCATGCCTGAAGAAGTGCTTTGTGGGTATTATTTCTGCACTGCTACAGGTTTTCTGCTGCTGCTGTTACACACATGTAGGTGCGCAACAGGATTCCAGTCAGTGAGTCCCTACTTAGATTTTCAGAAGTATGGCAACCCACTGAACTGGCACAGTCCTGAACATCCAAGTACACTGAGCAAAGTATAAAAATCTTACGATTTGATGTAGTGTGTCCATTTTTAAAATTAAGAGTCAGGTTAAAAATTAATCCCTCTCATCATTTATTTCTTTGTACAGGTTCCTGCACCTAAGCGAGGAGAAGTAGTGAGGCAGATTGGTGATGCTTTGAGACAGAAAATTAAAGTTCTAGGAAATTTGGTAAGTTTTGCCACAGAAGCGGTCCCTTTCCTGACTAGAAATAATGGTTTCTTCCAACATGCATAATCTTAAATGTGACATGGCCCATTTCCATTGTGCTGATCTCTGATTAAAATCAATTTGAAAACATTTTAAGGAGAGTTTTTGAATTAAACTTACTTCAGCATCATGCTTTTAACTTTTTAATGACAAATCCTTGTACAGTAGAAGCAGTTTGAACAACAAACTCTCAGTGTGTGAGAAAAGAATAAGAAATCAAAATATGCTTGTTTAGAATAATTTTTAAATCATATGCAAATTTATTCAAATACGGTTTGCAATGCTTCATGCCAGATATGAACCCTAGGCCTGGCTTGGAGAATCTGGTTTACTTTTTGAACAGAATTCTGAGATTTAGTAATAAGCTTAAATTGAAAAACATTGAATATAGGAGGTAGTTTTGAGTATCAGAAATAAATAAGTTCACATTCTTTCTGTACAACCTTCCCCCCTCAAGTTTTCTTAATTTCAAAAATAGAATTGAAGCGAAGGTACTTCTATTTTTGTAATGGTTATGTGCCTAAGAATTGAAAATCTCTTTCTGCAACCTGTACATCACCTAGAAATCTAGGTGGAATCTGGCCTCTAAATTCTGATGTATCTTCTCTTCATCCATTGTACATATCATATGTGGCTATGTTGAAATCAAAACAAAAATATCTGGTGTAAGTAGCCAAAATCCTGTCGATTAATGTAGTAAATCACACTAGAGTAGATTTTGTGGGTCACCTCCTTCATGAGGTCCATGGATTCACAGGGGCATACACTATACAGTGTACTATACAGTAAAAACCCCAGATAACGCTAAAACTTGGCAAGGGAGACCTTTACCTTATTTACAACATGCCTCCTCAAAGATTTTGGTAGTTTTGAACCACAATCGGATGTTCCCTGGTAATGGCAACTTTGTTTGCCAGCTAATCTCTCTCACATTAGGTCAAGTGAAAGGAACTGCAGAATGAACTCACCAAAAGATGCCTTCATTTTGGCAGTTTCACTCTGGCTTAGACACCAAAGAAGAATTGAGTTGATTTAAAATGTTGATGTGATACTTCTGTGGATAGTGTTATCTCATTCTAATTTATTGTGAACCACTTTTAGAACTGTATTCATCATGGAGAGTACAATACAGTAAAACCCCTTACAATGAAGGGTTCTTATAATGAAAAAAATTGTACTACGAAAGGAAATCAAGGAAAAATTGTGCTTTATAGTATGATTTTTTCCCCGTACAGTGAAAGGTTGTTCCCAGTGCTTACCTTGGTGGCAGCAGAGGAATTGCACATTTTTTTCAGCTGCATTTGCAGCCTCGATGGTGCCGAAAAAGTATTGAAATAGGCACTTCTGGTTTTGCGGACTCACTTCCAGTTTGTTTGTTTTTTGGTCCTCCAAGTCCTAGATCTCAGGCTTAGCCCTTGGAGGACCAAAAAACAAACAAACCGGAAGTGAGTCCATGAAAACGGAAGTACAGTAAAACACCGGATAACGCTAAAACTTGGTTCCACAAGTCTTGGTGTTATCCGATTTTTAGTGTTATCTGATCCATGTTAAAATCCTATGGGATAGATCGGATAACATTAAAGCTCCATAGAGATACATTGTAACCGCACAGGCTTTAGCGGTTGTTATCCGATCCATCCCATAGGACCTTAACGTTATTCGATCCAATTCTCCTCCCCACATTACTTAATGTTATGCGATTTTAGCGTTATCTGATCCAATCGTTATCCGGTGTTTTACTGTACCTATTACGACACTTTTTCGGGCTGAAGAGAAAGTGAAAATCTTCCACCACCGCTGCCACCGAGGCTGCTGCATTTCAGCATTCCGCGATTTGGTGGCAAGGCAGGTAGATGTTTTTTAATGTTTTAATGTGTGCTCTAGGGGTTTAGGGTCCCCCCTTTTTTTAAAGGTGCGAAACGGAAGTTTGGGCTTTTAATGCATTCCTAAGGGAAAATGTGCTTCATACTACGAAAGTTTCGTAGAACGAAAGCTTTAATGGAACACATTAATTTTCTTCTACCACTGTATTAATAAAATTCCATGGGAATGTTGAAGTATTTCTTATATGTATTCTATTATTTTATTGAACTCCACAAGCTATTGGTCATTTCTGTCCACTTCTTTTTTTCATTTTCAAATGCGTCACTAGAAGACATCTTGGCAGAGCCTTGTGATTCTTCATATAGTGCTTAGTAGAATTTCCAGAACCTCTTAATAGTACAATACTAATACATATCCTCAATATCTTTAGGTTTCTTTGGAGATGGGGAAGATCTTGCCTGAGAGTGTTGGTGAAATACAGGAATATGTGGATGTCTGTGACTATGCTGTTGGCTTATCTAGAATGATTGGTGGACCTATCCTGCCTTCTGAAAGTAGGTCTCTGTATGCTTTTGTAGGAATAGGTACAAATTGCTATTAAGTTTAAATAAAAAAAAACCCTTTATTGGCATTATGACCAGAACTACAGTGCTGAAAGCACCGCAGGCAGTTGATACCACAAGGTATGTTACAAATAAAATCATGGGGAATCTGGGATCAACTGCTTTCACCTCTAGAGTGGAGTCTAAAAGTGCACACACACAAAAGCAGCCACTCTGTCCATAAAATTAGTAGAATCGTTTTATTTATTTATTTATTAGACATATATCGTCACCTGCTCGCCACATTGACTCAGGGTGGTTTACAGTCGACATAAAATACAACTTATTTAAAAACATCTTTAGGCAGAGACCAGTCAGTCCCCAGATGACGGGTTATTAGTGTAGTCATATGAGCCAGCAGGAGTGGGGGGAGCTCATTGTTTAAAAGAAGCAGCAGAATGAATCTGGAAGTCTGCACCTTGTCAAAAGGGGGTTTATTTATTTATTATTATTTATTTATTAGTTCAAATTTATATTGCCGCCCACTCGCTGTAGCGACTCGGGGCGGCTTACAAACAATACATTGCATTACAATACAATATGTTGATGAGGGTTCAGGGGGAGGGGTGGCAAAGTCCTCAACCTGCCCTGGCTTCATCTTCCCCTGGCACAGGGGGAGGGGCAGCGAAGTCCACAATCTGCCCTGGCTTCTTCCCCTGGCAGTTTGGTGCGGGCTCAGGGGGAGGGACGGCAAAGTCCTTAACCTGCCCTGGCTTCTTCTTCCCCTGGCAGTTGGTGTGGGCACAAGGGGAGCGGCGGTGAAGTCCTCAACCTGCCCTGGCTTCTTCTTAAATTTTTAAGGCAGATTTCATTATAATATGGGCAATTATTTTGTCCCTTCAAAATTGCCAGAATCCTACTGAGGATTTATGCCAGTAAAACCTTGGATAACGCTAAAACTTGGTTCCACAAGTCTTAGTGTTATCCGATTTTTAATGTTATACGATGCATGCAATGTTAAAATCCTATGGGATGAATCGCATAATGTTAAAACTTCATAGAGATAGATTGTAACCGGTATATGCTTTAGCGAATGTTATCTGATGGATCCCATAGGATTTTAATGTTATGCGATGCAATCCCCCCCCCGATTGCTTAACGTTATGCGATTTATGTGTTATCTGATACAAACATTATCTGAGGTATTACTGTATTAGGTTTTCTCTCTGTGTTTGATGTTAGATATGTAAATGTCTTTCTGCTGTGTAAAATAAACTCCCATAAGATGAAACCACACACTGTTCTTGGCATGCATATAGAAGCAGTGCTCTATTAAGTGGGGAAAGAAAGATGTCTGCTTGTTGTGCTTTTCCATATCTTGCATTGAACCGTGTCCTGCTTTGAAGTGAGTTATTGCAGGTTAAAGAAATACTTTGTTTGGCAGGAAAAATGGGCTATTTGAAAGGACAATACCGTACATACGGTCTTCTTAACCTGCTACACATTAAGCTGTAAGAATGAAAAATGGACTACCTGATCTCATTGAACAATGGGAGAAGTAAATGGAAGTGAGTTTGCCAAACCAAAATGGATTCTTTTGTTCCAGGACCTGGGCATATCTTAATGGAGCAGTGGAACCCTTTGGGATTGGTAGGAGTCATTTCAGCTTTCAACTTCCCTGTCGCTGTTTATGGCTGGAACAACGCAATTGCCATGGTCTGTGGAAATGTCTGTCTCTGGTAAGGAAATCTGTCCCATTTCATGATGAAAAATTTAAATGAAGGCCAATAAACAGCGTTCCATGCACTCCAGTGTCTAGTCATGCCTGCCACATGACCATGGAAACATCTGCAGAAGCAGACAGCGCTGGCTTTTCAGCTATGAAACAGAGATGGGCACTGAACCCTAGAGTCAGATACGATTGGCTTTCCAGCAAGGGTGACCTTTACCTACAATAAATGATGAATGCTTTAAATGGCTTCTACATCTAATTTGCAGAGTGCAGTAATTACCTTATGTGATTCTGATAAACTTGATAGAGTGGGGCAACGTCTGATCACAAAGTAGCAATAAATTCTGTGTTAATATTTTTCCAATTAGTCTGTTGTGAATTGTTAATGTTTCACAAACAGTGAAAGCCTTTCAGAACCCATTTTCAATCAAACAGCTGGCTTCTGTTTTCAAATTCTCACTTTCCCACTTTAGCTACAGGTATGATGATAAAAAACCAAGTACTAGTGATGTTTCTAATAAAAGGCATAGATATGAATAGTGACCCTCCTTTGTTTACCACCTTGAATGGCTGACAAGGATTGCTGAGTACAGTGGAACCCCGTATAACAATTTTAATTGGTTCCAAGGGATCCATCATTGTATGAAAAAATCGCGAAAGGGATTCTTGGTGCACCCCTTGCCATTTCGAAATGGAAGGGGTCCATTAATCCCTTTTGCTAAGAGGGCTGGGCTGGTTTTGCCTTGGGAACATGCTTTCCCAGGACAATAGCAGCCTGGTGCTCTTAGCGAAAGGGAATCCACAGACCCCTTGCCATTTTGAAATGGCAAAGGGACAGCCAGGAATCCCTTTCGCTAAGAGCACCAGGCTGCTATTGTCCTGGGAAAGCGCATTCTCAGGGCGAAGTCAGCCAGCCCTCTTAGTGAAAGGGATTCTTGGCGCTCCCCTTGCCATTTCAAAATGACGAGGGATCCGTAGATTCCTTTCGCTAAGAGGGCTGGGCTGCTTTTGCCCTGGGAACACGCTTTCTCAGGACAATAGCAGCCTGGTGCTCTTTAGCGAAAGGGAATCCACAGACCCCTTGCCATTTTGAAATGGCAAAGAGACCCCCGGGAATCCCTTTCTTTAAGAGCATTAGGCTGCTATTGTCCTGGGAAAGCGCGTTCCCGGGGCGAAAGCAGCCCAGCCCTCTTAGCGAAAGGGATTCTCTGTGGTCCCTTTGCCATTTTGAAATGGCAAATGGTCTGTGGATCCCAGCGCTGCCAGTTCACAAAGAGACTTGGGGCGGGGGCGGGGGAAAGGCTCCCCCACACCACCCCAAAGCCACTTGGCTTTTGCCTTTAAAAAAATTGTATCGCACAATGATGAAAATTGTTGTATGATACATTTTTTTAAAGAGGCAATAGTTGTACAATTTCATCGCTGTGTGATGCAGTCATTATATGGGTTTTTACTGTAATGTTCTTGCCATGGAAATTGTTTGGCCTTATTTGTTAGTTACCTAAATCCTGGCTGTCTGAATGGAAGTGACCTGGTCCATTAGAGTTGCAGGTTGTACAGAGGCCTTTATGACTTCAGTATGTATTTGTAGATCTTTTTCCATTTTATAGTTTCAGCTGTCTGATAAGTGTAGGTCAGTCACTTCCAAGATTATACAGTGTTTAAAAGTTGTTTAGGAATGCAAGTGACCTTTCTCTTTTCTTCCTTTATCTTTCTAAAGGAAAGGTGCACCTACAACATCCCTCACTAGTGTTGCTGTTACAAAGTAAGTTTGCACTTGTCACTAGAACATGGCCGCCCCCTTCTGTCTCTTGTTTACGCTTCTACAGGGTATCCCAAAGGTCGCTATACATAGGAACAATTGCATAACAACAGATCTTGGAATGTGTTCACCATAAGTAGGGGAGAAGACTCTGTATGTGTGTAAAAAGAGGTGGTCAACATGCAGAGAATATTTCATACATAAAGATGCATTAGTTACAATTTCCCATTTCCCCTATGTATGGTGACTTTGGGGACACCATGTATGTTGTTGGGATAATGCTTGCCATTTTGTCTTCAAGGATCTGATTTATACTTCATGATGTTGTGAGTTACTATTAAGTCTGATCTTCCAGGCTTTTTGTTTACATCTCCAATAATTTGAGATATTCGAATGAAGCCTTTTGCCATACTGGTAGAAAACGGCGATGATTAGAAATGACTAGTGGAAATGGAAGTGAAAGCAGAAACTACCAAAGCAGGACTACAATTGTATGTTAAGACAAAAATTATGATTGCAGGAGAACAACTTTAAAATTGACAGTGAAGGAATCGAGATAGAAGATTTTACAGACCTTGGTTCAATTATCAATCCAAATGGAGACTGCAGCCAAGAATCAGAAGAAGGCTGAAATTCAAGGGCAACAATGAAGGGATTAGAAAAGATCATCAAGTTTAACAGTGTGTTAGTGGAGACCAAGATCATCTACAGTTTTGCATTCCCAGGTATTATGTTGGACAGTAAAGAAAGCTGATAGGAATTTTAAAAATTTGTTTGAAATGTAGTGCTGGAGAAAAACGTTATAAATACCCCGGACTGCCAGAAAAATAAATCAATGAGTCCTACAGTAAGACAAGCTTGAACTGAAGGATATTTTGGAGAGATCTCTGCCTTTAAGATGGGGTGCCCAAACTTTTTGCGCCGCAGGCCAGTCACGTCGTTCAGGGGGCCTGGTCACTATGGCCTGTGGGCTGGATCTGTATGGGCATGTTTTACTTCTGCTTCCGGGAGCAACAAGGGCTTCATGGGCTGGATGAATTGGTGTTGGGGGCTGGATCCAGCCCACGGGCCATAGTTTGGGCACCCCTGCTTTAAGTCAGGCAGTTTGATGATATGTAACAAGAAGACTCAAGCTCTAGACTGAAAAAATGATGAAATTTCATAGGGATAAGTGAAAGCCATATATCTAGGAAGAAGAAACAGATTATTGTACAGAACTACAAGGTAGGGGTTACATGGCTCAGCAGAACTACGTGTGAGTAGGTTCTTGGAATTGTTGAAAGCTGAAGAAGAGCAGTGTGGCTGCAGAAAAGGCAGATGCTATTTTAGACTCCTTTAACAGAACTACAGTCTTTAAATCACATGTAGTACCTATTCCCCTCTCTTTGGCACTGGTTAGGCCTCATCTTGAATACTGTGTTCAATTCTGGAAACTGGGCTTAGAAGTATGAAGACAGATAAATAGGTTCAAAGGAGGACATCAGGGTTGATGAGGTGACTGTAAACCAAGCCCTGGGAGAAAATATTGAAAGAGCTGGACATGTTCAGCCCTAAGAAAAGATGACTGAGGGAAGATAAGATGGCATTCTTCAAATACCTGAAAGGTTGACCTACAGAGGAAGCTCAGATCTGTTCTCAGTCATTAGCAATAGCAATAACTCTTACATACTGCCCTATGGCACATAGTGTACTCTCGAGGCAGTTTACAGGTAATTAGCAGTTTGCTCCCTACAGCTGGGTACTCATTTTACAGACCTCAGAAGGATGGAAGGCTGAGTCAGCCTTCATCCCTAACAGGATCGAACTCACAATATTTTGTCAAGAACAGGAAACATAGTAATAGGCTGAAGCTACAGGAAGCCAGATTTCAGTTGTATATCAAGAAAAACCTCCTGTTAAAGCAGTACAACAATGGAACTAGTTACATTGGGAGGTGGCAAATGCTTCAGCGTTGGAGGTAGGCAAGAGAATGTTAGACAACCGTCTGTGAGATGACTTTGATTTGAATTCCTATATTGAGTAGAGTTTTTGACTCAGTGGCCTATAAGCCCTTTCCAATTAACATCTAGTCATGCCTGCCACATGGCCACAGAAACATCTGCAGTAGCAAACAGTGCTGGCTCTTTGGCTTTGAAACAGATAAGCACTGAACCCTAGAGTCAACTACAAATGGCTTTCGAGCAAGGGAAACCTTTACCTTTATGAGTCTATCATGATCGCTAAATAAATTACCTTTTGACTTTCTGTGAAAGTGGTCTGTGTAAAAAAAAAGTAGGTGTACTTACAAGGAGAATCCATTGAAGAAAATTCTTACTAGCTGTGTATCTGTATATTTCCTCCCTAGCCAATGCAGGGCTGGTGACAGTAATTTCTTTCTAATGAATCTTGTGTTTTTTTGTTTGTTTGTAGAATAATTGCTCAAGTTTTGGAGAATAACAAACTGCCTGGTGCTATCTGCTCTCTGACGTGTGGTGGAGCAGATATTGGGTATGTACAATGTTTTTAATGTCATGTTGAATTCAGAAGCATAGTATGGCAGACCGTAAGTCGTGTTCTTTGTTAATGCCTCAGTGGTGTTTTTAGTTTGCACCTGCCAGTGTTCCCTAAAATGTAGACTAATTCTTTTCAAAACTAGAAGAACTGTTGCAGTGCATCATTTAAACGTATATGTTCCTTTGTTAGAGGAGAATCCATTTTCTTGGTGGACACAGATTAACAGTACATTCGTAGATAAATTGGTTTGGAAATAAATCCCATTGAGTACAGTGAGGTACAGTATCTACTAACACAGTATGACATCTAGAAAGTAGAGGGAGAACAAATCTAAAGCTACAGACCATTTCCATTATCAATATTTTATCACACCCATTCTGAATATCTTGAGTAATTTCAGTTTTGAAAAGATAAATGACAGAGTTGACATTCCAGTAGTTTTGTTGTAATCCTACTATATGTGGTATTCTCCCCACACATATGGACACTTTCAAGTACAGTCAAACCTCACATAACGAGCATTTTGCTTGGCGAAAAACTTGCATAACGAGCAAGTTTTTTGCTAAGCGGTCCGACTCGCATAACGAATTTTTCGCTATGTGAGTCGGACTTTTCCCTATGGAAAAAGTCGCATAACGACCGTTTCTATGGGGAAAACTCGCATAGCGAAAAATTTTCACTATGTGAGTTTTCCCCCTTGAAACGCTCGTTATGCGAGTTTTTCCATAGGGGATAGTCCGACTCGCATAGCGAAAAATTCGTTATGCGTGTCTGTCTCGCATTGCGAAAAACTCGCATAGTGAGCAGCCTTGCAGAACGAATTAAATTCGTTATGCGAGATATGACTATGTGTAATTTGCATTGAATCTATGTAGAGCAGAACATCAAAGGAATTAACATTTGTTGATGCTGTCAAAAAGTTTTATTTACATTAGCAGGTAACAAAGTGGCAAAGGATGACCAAAGATTTTAATGTGAATTGAGTGTTAGATATTCACTGTTGTAAAACAGATAGATTTGTAATGATAATGAATGGTCCCTTTTCTCTCCATTCTGTCTGTGGTTGTCTGAATGAGAGTTTTCTGTGTGCTTGTTTTTTGTTTTGTTTTTTACATAGCACGGCTATGGCAAAAGATGAAAGAATTGATCTCCTCTCCTTTACGGGCAGCACAAATGTGGGCAAAAATGTAGCGGTGATGGTTCAGGAGAGATTTGGTAAGGGAAATATAATGACCCACCTTCTCTCTTTCCCTTGTTTCTTCTCGTCATTGCCTTTTAAATGTCGAAAGTTGGAGGAAAGCTCAAGTGGACACTAGTTTGTATACATCCGACTCATTGGCTTGGCTTACTGTTCAAACCTAGTTCCTGTGTTACTGCTGACCTTTCCTATGCAGAATTTCATGGTCTGCTTTTATTTTCTTTGGTAGTACAACCAAGAACAAACATATAGATAGATCAGACAGCTTTTGCCCAATAAAGGACAATATCAAGAGCATTTTGGGCAATTAACATCAATTCTTCTACAGTACATGTTGAGGGCATAAAGTACACTAACAGTTGTGAAGTTGCAGTTTTTAGGGCTGCGTCAGTGCAAAACCCCCATATTCTTAGGTTAATTTGTGTCCTGCCATTTCTACTCTTTAGCTTAGGAGTTCTCAACCTTTTAAAGCCAGGGGCCAGGTCATGCTCCCTCAGACAGCTTCGGGGGCTGGACGGCCATTTTGCCCTTCCTTCACCACATGGCACTTCCTGGTGTGGTGGAGGCAGTGCCCCCCCCATGTAATGGTGCCACGGGCTGCATCTGGCCCACAGGCTACAGGTTGAGAATCCCTGAAGTGATATTAGATCAGTGTTTTCCAACCTTTGGTTTTTGGACTTCAGTTCCCAGAAGCCTAAGTCAATTCCCCAAAGCACTGATCAGCCAATGGACTGATTAAGCTTTCTGGGAATTGAAGCCCTTCTGCGGGGCATTGGGAACCACTGGACTAAATTTCCTGGGGTGCCATGCATTTTAAGAGATGGGCAGTTATCTCCACATTATAGCCCTAAGAATCTCTGCTGTTCCTTCAGGATTCACAAGTGTTCTGAGAATATTTTCCTTGATTATAATCTAGAACAGGGATTTCCACAGCCTTTCCAAGCTGGGGACCATTTTGCCCTGCCTGCACGATGGGAGTGGCCATTTTGTCCCAATAGCTTCAAAGAGGCAGCCATTTTGTTTCTCAAGTGCCCTTGGAGGGATGGGGGGCATTGAAATGGCCCACGGGCTTTAGGTTGGGAACCCCTGATCTAGAAGGAGCAGGTGGGATCCCCTCCCATGCCCAGGCCAAATGTGAAACTGGCAAAATGAAGCACCTTTTGGTGAGTTCATTCTGCAGTTCCTTTCACCTGACCTAGTGTGGAACAGATTAGCCACCAATGCAAGGTTGCCATTATCAGGGTACGCCTGATTGTGGTTCAAAACTACCAAAATCTTGGAGGAGGCTCTTTCTGTGTCGGTGGGATGGTAGCTACGCAGGGGTTGTGCCTTTGATATAGATGAAGTGTGAAAATACGTCTGGCGACAAATCATGTTTTATTTTGTGGAACGTACTGAGGGTAAAAGGAAGGGAAGCATCAGAGTTGGGACTTTTGGTGCAAGTCCAGACACTTGCTAGTTGAGGTAGATGGAGTTGCACATAACAAGAAGGGCATGGCATTAACTGGACTTTGTGCTCCTCCTTGTATGTATTTGTATGAGAGAAGGGAATAAAGAAACCCTTGTTGTAGACTGTGGCGTTTAACATGTTCAGCACATAGCTCAGATCCAACTGTAATGTTTTAAAAGGCACAGATCCACTACAGTACTCATGGTAACTTTAAAACCCCTTTTGGTTGTTACAACAGACTAATGCAAGAGGCCTGAGTGTTTTCCCCACATTGAGATTAACCCAGTTCGGTTGAAGGCTACTACACCGTGGTGGTGAGGAAAGGCTAGGCTGCTGCTAAATGTCCCACATTGCTTGCTTGAATTTCTGATAAAAGGATGTAGAGTGGAGCTTTTCCCTCCTTCCCCCCTGAAATCAGAGCAAGCAGCTGGTGCAGTTTAGTTTGTTCTGATGGTTGCTCAAACCTACAGGTTGATAAGCTCTTGAATGCACCGAGAGAAACGAAGATCTACAGTATTTATATTTTTAATTTGGAGAGTGAACAGTTGTTGTAGTGGGCTACATAGAAAAGAGCCTCCTCGAAGATTGTGGTATTCTTGAACCACAATCGGCCATACCCTGGTAATGGCAACCGTGTGTTCCCAGCTAATCTTTCTCATACTAGGTCAGGCAAAGGGAACTTCAGAATGAACTCACCAAAGGGTGCCTTCATTTTGACAGTTTCATGTCTGGCCTAGACAAGGGAGAAGAAGAAGTTGCTGTGGTTCCCTTATTATTCCCCTGATGAAATTGTGATGATGACTGGAGAACGATGAAAGCTAGTTAACACAAGTTGTGATTTATATGACTTCATTGCTTCTTTATTTTAATAGGACGGTGTCTTCTTGAGCTTGGTGGAAACAACGCTATTATTGGTAATAAATCCTTTTATTTAAAGCTAAATAACAGAAATGTACATCTAGACAAAAATTAGTTTGCACCCAGAGATTTGGAAGTACAATAAACCTCGCATAAAAAGTGCCTTGCTTAGAGATTAACTCGCTCAAAGAGCAGAATTTTCTCTGAATGGTCGTCTCGCTTAACAACTAAAACAAACCAAAAACTTGCTTTACAAATAAATCAGGGTTTGTAAACCCCTCCCCCCCACCAGAAGTCACAATCGGTCACATACTGTATTTGCTCCAGTTCTCAGTAAATGATGGGAATGAAGCAGCAGCAACAGAGATGCTGGCCTTGTAGTATATGGAGGCAAAATATACGTATTACCCCAGTAAGCTTAATATTCTGCTAGGTCCAGTGAAAAATTTATGAAATCTTATGGTGCAATAATATGTTCCTTGTGTAACTTTGAGATAATTTTAAGTGCTATGTGTTTTTTCTGCTTTAAATTTTTGGGCTCTGCTCCTTAGCAGGGTGGATGTTGTAAGCCTTAGGGACACACCAAGCCAGGTGGAGGGGAGAAGGACGACAGCAGCGGCAGGAGCGAGGGCGGGGCTGGATGGAATGGTGTAGGTTGAGAACCCCTGCTCTATTGACTCCAAGATGCATCTCTTTTACTGCTTACCTGCATCTGCTCAATTCCTTGTAGTGTTTGAAGATGCAGACCTTAACCTGGTCATCCCATCTGCCCTCTTTGCGGCGGTTGGAACTGCAGGCCAGAGGTGCACGACTACCAGGAGGCTGGTAAGCCAGTGCTATGGTTTTCTTTTTCTGTATAACTCTTGGGCGAAAGCTACTCTCCCCTCTCTGCCCGGATCGAGTATTTGCTGTGGTAATGGAGCAGATGTTTGGTTTGTACACCCATCCTGTTCCCTTGTCACTCTGTAGACAGAACACAATACTGGATGTGGGAAATGATGTATCTTATCTCAAGTTTCCTCTTGGTTATTTGGAGAGCATGTACTGTATTTTGTTTTGTATTGGATAATAGGAGAGTATCAGAAGGCTGTGTTTGTCTATAACAGTGTTGTCAAACCTATGGCATGTGTGCCAGATAGGGCACTCCCAGCCATCTCTGTTGGTACATGCAGCACGCCAGCACAGAGTTCACCCAGACCCTCTGCCCAGCAGCCCAGTGGGAGCAGTTCCTCCATACCCCCAGCCAGTTTGCCCTGCCCCTCTGCCCAGTAGCCCAATGGGAGCAGTTCCTCCCCCCAGCACAGTTTGATCTGCCTCTCTGCCCAGTAGCCCAATGGGAGAGCTTCCTCCCTCCCCCAGCACATTTTGCCCTGCCCCTCTGCACAGTAGCCCAATGGGATAGGTTTCCCCCCAGCACAGTTCGCCCCACCCTTCTGCCCAGCAACCCAATGGGAACGCTCCCTCCCTCCCCCCAGCACAGAGTCCACCCCTTCCCTCTGTTTGGGCAATCAGTCTCTAAAAGGTTCGCGGTCACTGGTCTATAACATGGTCTTGATTAAGTCTTGTTGGGCTGAAGTTTGAGGGGAAAATGGTGTATTGACAAATTACAATGAATTTCTTGCTGAAATGATTTTGACTGTTGGAGTTCCATAACTAAAATAAACGTAACGTGCATAAGCCTTACTGGGTGGAAATACTTCATATCATAATGATACCATTCTCTGTTTTTTACATGCCACATGTATGTTCCACTTATTTTTCAACCTTACATGAGGCTCATGACATTCTTCCTAGTTTTTGCATGAAAGCATCCATGATGAAGTGGTGGAAAAACTTACCAAGGCATATGCCCAAGTCCGCATTGGAGATCCATGGGATGGTAAGAGAAATGACCAAGTTTATGGGCAAATTCTGAGAGCCATAATTTTAAAAAATGTAACTTTTTCATTGCCTTGCCCAGGTCCAAGTGGTTTTAAATTGCACAACAGGGCCAATCCCCAGGAGTTTTCAGAGGAGCCATTTTCTATTGAACATTTTCAAAAGCCTCTGGGAATCAGTCAGGACATGGAATGGCCTCTACAAGTGCAGATGGCCATGAAGTATATCTGATATCTAAACATGTGTCTCTTTAACAAAATATTGTGACTGACAATAATTTGCTTGGAGGACAATAATTTTGTATAATAGTCCATGTAGCTTAGGAGATGACTCATAGCTCAGTGCTCTTTGAATGTGGAAAATCCCAGGCCCGGATTGTACGACTCGGGGCCCTGTCAGCCTGGGAACTGAGTGCATTGTTGCCAGTGAGGGCCAGGCTGTTTCAAGACATGTTGTTACTTAAGACAGAACAGCACATTATCTATCTATCTATCTATCTATCTATCTATCTATCTATCTATCTATCTATCTATCTA
The DNA here is from genome assembly GCA_030440675.1 of Furcifer pardalis. Classification (NCBI taxonomy): domain Eukaryota; kingdom Metazoa; phylum Chordata; class Lepidosauria; order Squamata; family Chamaeleonidae; genus Furcifer; species Furcifer pardalis. The sequence continues at coordinate 53,509,062 of CP126896.1, forward strand.
TCTATCTATCTATCTATCTATCTATCTATCTATCTATCTATCTATCTTCCTTCCTTCCTTCCTTCCTTCCTTCCTTCCTTCCTTCCTTCCTTCCTTCCTTCCTTCCTTCCTTCCTTCCTTCCTTCCTTCCTTCCTTCCTTCCTTCCTTCCTTCCTTCCTTCCTTCCTCCCTCCCTCCCTCCCTCCCTCCCTCCCTCCCTCCCTCCCTCCTTCCTTCCTTCTCCTCTCTTCTCCCTTTCTTTTTTTCTCCAGCCCCAATGGTCCCAGAACAGCTAACAGTATAGGCAGGAAGGGGTGTATTTGCTGGGGGTAAGTTCAGGGCTTAATTGTCGGGAAGAAAAGCCTGACGGAGGTGGTGGGTCTGGTCACATGGGAATTATTCCTAAAGGCTCCCCCCACCCTTTTCCAAAGCCAGGGAAGTTTCTGTGCTTAAGAGGCCTCTCCTACCTTTGAGTGTAAGAAATAAAAGAATCTTCTTCTTCCTCTTTTACTCCTTCAGGTGTTGAGGGAGATACAGGACACTTCTAGAAGTCTCTACTGGCGTTCTTTGGTGTTCTTGTAATATGTCTCTCCACCTTCCTCTGGGTTTGCCTCATACTCTTTGTCCTTCTGCTGTGCTCTTTGTCTTTTTCCTGATTAAGTAGTTACACGTTTTGCTTTTATAACCTGTATTTTAAACAGAATATCATTATTTACTTCGGAATTGTATGAGATCTCATTCTAATACAGTATGCATCTTTCTTTGCAGCTAACAGCCTGTATGGTCCTCTCCACTCAAAGCAAGGAGTACAGATGTTTTTGGATGCAGTGGGGCTGGCCAAGCAGCAAGGAGGCTCCGTGGTCTATGGAGGAAAGGTGATTTTTTTAATACATGCATTTATGCATCTGCAGAAAATAAATTATAATATTGAAATATTTAAAAAAGAGAATACTTGGGTCAAAGCAATTTTATTTCTTTACCAAAATGATTAAAAACTAATTTTAGAAGCTCATCTAAGCTGCTGATGTCATAAAGCAATATACTCTTCAGTATAAAAAATTGATTTCACATATACAGATAAAATCTATACTTATCAAATGTTTTGCCTACTCAGGGTAGTATCTGTGTACCTACAGAAATATCTAACCATTTTTGAGTGTCATGGAAATAATCCCGTAATACTGTAGGCCAGACTATAGCCTGTGGGCCAGACATGGCCCATAGCACCATTTTATGTGGCCCATGGTCACCCTCACCACTCCTGAAGTGGGCATGTTTGCGATAGCCGTAAAATGCACCCACACATGCATAAATGCGCCCATGGCTGTCATAAATGCTGCCGTAAGTTTCCCCTCGGCTATCATAAACATGTTTACGACAGCCATGGATGCATTTTATGGTGAGAGGAACCACATGGCCATCCCGCTGAACCACATGACCGGCCTGCGACATGAAAAGTTTGTGAACCCCTGCCATAATAGGACCAAATTAAAGTTCCAGGCTAGGAGTCTTATAAACACATACACAGTGAATTCCTAATCTATTAGTCCTGTGGACCCGCAAAAAGACCAAGGTCTTTCTGAATAAGGCATAGAAATCAGTTTATATAGGCACTAGTAAACTAGATCATTTCCAGAATAGCCTTTACATAATAACAGTTGTGTGTCATCAAGTCAGTTCTGATTTACGGTGACTTTCCCCAGGATTTTCTAGGTATATAGTAGTCAGAAGTGGTTTACACTTCCCTTCCTGGGGTGCTCTGGGGCTGGGCTGTTTTCCCAAGGCCACACAATCTGACTCTTCTGGGATTCATAATGGATATCTGAACTCTCAGTCTCTTCAGCACTCACCAGATATACCCCCCCCCTTGTAAATTCCAAGTGTAACACTGGTGTTTGTGAATAAACTGTTAGTTTGATAGCTAGTGTCTCCAAAAAAGTTGCTAGCCCTCTTGAGATCTTAAGAGTGGGTTTCCTTAGAAGAGCATCATAACAGTTACGAGTACTATCCCACTGAATTACCTGTGTCAAGCTGACTGTCCCCTGAAAGTTCTCAAATGCCGAACCCTCAGATGATACTTTGACATGAAAGGTAATGATTATGTTAATAGGAGACTTCCTTCCAGATGTAAGATGGACTCACTTAAAACTAATGAGTGGTGTTTTGGGGGTTTTTTTTGCCTTTCTTTTTCAAGGTTATAGATCGGCCAGGAAACTATGTTGAACCAGCTATTTTGACTGGCCTTCCACATAATGCACCTATTGTGCAGACAGAGACGTTTGCGCCTATTCTGTATGTGTTAAAATTTAAGGTAAGCTTATCAGTTCATAGAACATATACCATAATAACCAATTTTTATTCAAGTACTAAAGATTTTTTATGCGTTGTTACACAGTGAGGTATAATAAAAGGACAATTGTTTAAAAATGATTTGGTCAGTCAAGATGGTGCTAGATTGCAGGTGAAATGCCAGTGCCATTTCATAAGTAGGTTCCCACTTGGAAACCAAACTTAAGACTTTGAGTTTAAAAACATTTGAACTTTGGATGTTTGGAGCATTCTGGGATTTTGTCTTTTAAGTGGCTTTGTAGTTTTTATCCCAGAGTAGCTGAACATACTGAATATACTGTTTTATGAAACTAGACCAATATTCCTCAGACTTCTAATGTCTAGAATACAGTCTTTTAATGTTTTTTAAAGATTAAAATTGTTAAAACAACTCAACACAACTTTGAAGATACATATACCTTTGGCCATGTCATCAATTAGCACCCCACCCCGCAATGGACAACAAAGCAGTTAATACTTCTGGCATTCTAGTTAGCCAAGGATTAGAGACAGGTCTCGTTTTTCAGAGGGATTGTTTCAGTTTTCAAAATGGAGAGTCAACATTTGTTATCTTCCTATTGCTTTTCCTGGTTTTAGCAAACCCATGAGGTGTTCAGGCTGAAAGCTAATAACCTTTTGAACCTAATATGAGAATCTGTAGACCTTCCCTTGGTATGTTGTGTTGAAGTAACATGCAGACCATATGAATTCATTCTGCACAAAACACCTTCTCTTGGCTGACATCATGCCTGAGAAAGAGATCTGGAGATTCTCAAAGGCTTGTGCAGATTTTGTTTCTCAAAGATATTATCAGAATATGGACTAAAGGTTATGGTCTTTGGAGTTGGACGGGCAATACAAATCGGAAAATAAATAAATAAATAAATAAATAAATAGTATTTTGAATACAGGGCACATTGGATAATGAAATTCCAGTGCCTGATAGTTTAGGAATTCTCACACATCTTTAATTTCCTCTTTTGTAACAGGTTTTCAAGGAACTGCAGTGGCTTAGTGGTTAAGACATTTTGCTGATCTTTTCCAGGGTTTTCTAGGTAGAGAGTAACCCAACAGTAGTTTATAGTTTCCTTCTGGGGGTGCCCTGGGGTTATGCAGCTTGCTCAAGGCCACATAGGCTGGCTTTTCTCTCAGGAGGCAGTGGGGGATTGAACTCCCAGGCTGTATCTCTGCAGCCAGATACCTAAACCGCTGAGCTAGCCAGCCATCTAAACCAACTTCAGCCACTGTTTAATTAACTTTTTTTTTAATTTTGTGCTTTCATTTCCAGACAGAAGAAGAAGTCTTTGCCTGGAACAATGAAGTAAAACAAGGCCTATCCAGCAGCATCTTTACCAAGGATTTGGGTAGAATATTCAGATGGCTTGGGTATGGGTCTAATTTCTTTTACCTAATTTTGGGGGTCCTTTTCAGCAGAAAGGCAGAATATAAATATTTGAATGACTGAATGAATGAATGAATGAATGAGAAAACACAGATCTACTTATAGTAAATGAGTGTTTACGTTTCAGGTAATAGTTGATTCCCCCCCACCCTTACCTTTCAAAGAAGTCCATATAGATTATATTATATATTGATATATAATTTGGCAATCTATATTTTTGTTTTCCTAGGCCTAAGGGATCCGACTGTGGTGTTGTGAATGTGAATATTCCAACTAATGGTGCTGAAATTGGTGGTGCCTTTGGTATGTTGAGTTTCTGTACTGACTATGGTCATCCATGCTCTAAATATGCCTAGGTTGACAATGCATCAGTAAAACTGCCACCTCATATTTAAAGAACGCAGGACATGTAATAATGGGCTGAAACTGTACAAAGCCAGATTTAGGCTAAATATCAGGAAACACTTCTTAACTGTTAGAACAGTATGAGAATGAAACCTTTTACCTCAGAGGATTGTGAGCATTCAAAAGAAAATCGGATAACCATATGTCTGATCTGTTTTGATTTGGATTCCCACATTGAACAGCAGGTTGGACTCAACGGCCATATAGGCCCCTTCCTACTCAGTTAATCTTTGATGAGAATGACCAGTTTTGGTATACTCTGAGGCAGAAATGTATTTTGCTTCATGTGTAGAAATCCTGCCTTACCGTCTCCCCTCCTGACATAGTGATCAGATGCTGTGGTAATCCTGGCGTGACCTAGAACATGAGCAAGCCTTGTGTCACTGGCACAGTGGTTAAACTATAGTACTGCTTACATTGTGAGTTCAGTCCTGATGGTCTCAAGGTTGACTCAGGTTGGTAAAATGTGCACCCAGTGTGTTGAAGCAAAAGTACTCAATATCTTGTGAACCACTCGGAGACTGCTCTGAGCACAATAGAGCAGTATATGAATGGAATTGCTATTGCTAGCGAGCAAGATTTGGGTTACATGTGGCCATGAGACTCATAGGTGCTTCCAGCAGCCCCTCGATTAAAAAGAAGTAAAAATCATGTTTTAGCTCCAAAATACTTTTTACATCCTCTAGGGAGTTGTGGGGAGGTAACCTATCTGGCCAGGTTATCCTACTATGGTAATATTTTAAATTTTAAAAGTTTTAAGGTTTTTAGATGGAAGCTCCCACTTCCTAATCCTGGGCCTTATCTGCCCAGGGAAGGAAAAGACTAACGTCCTCTGGCCGGAAGGAGGAATGGATTTTAGCTGGTTGTGTTGTGTTGTGTGTGTGTGGTGTTTTTTTTCCCTGACTGTAAACTGCCCTGAGTCGCCACAGTGAGTGGGCGGTGATATAAATCTAAATAAATAAATAAACTAGAGTAGACCATACTGCCAGTGACTCGACACCTAGTGTCAGGCGGTGGTTAAGTAGCCTGATAACCCTGACGACTAACAGTTTTGAGTGGTGAAGTCCACAGGGAAGGGTGATGGTCCCCAAGTGGATTAAATCCCACTTGAATCCATCTTGACAGAGGACAGCAGCCTGGGCCCGATGAAGATTTTGCGTGCCAAAAGGGCTCGGGACCAGATAGTGACTCGCAGAGCTGGATCAGTGGTACGGGTGTCATGCTGCGATGCAGAAAGCAGATGAAAGGCCACCACTGCATTATATTCCCAGGACGGTCTTCATGGCTGATCGCCATGAGGATTCTCAATATTCAGCTTCAGATATGGCAGAACAACAGCAAGATGAAGAATTTATTATGTTTAAGCCCCCACCCCAACAATGTTGGAGCACCCCATCCCCACCTCAACATGTTTTTATTTTTTTGCAAAACAATATTTTGGCCATTAGAGGATGCTAGCGGGGCTTTTTAGGAAGAACCCATTTTGTAAGGATTTTGAGGGTTGCAGGGGTCAGTAATCCAGGGAAGCAAGTGTATAGGGTTCCTGTGAAAATTTGCCCACCTTGATCTACAAGTAGGACTTTAAAGTCACAGAGACTTGTGCTCAGGTATTTATTAAAAGGAAGCTTACAAAAATACCTATTAATTTAAAGTATAGAAGAGCTATTTCTTTAAATGTTTCTATTATACTGTTACTAAGGAAACTGGCCTTATAATTTTTGTAAAGACATCCCATAGCTTGATTTAGCAAGAGCAGAAGCCAGCAGACACTTCAGAGGTTGAATGTGGCCTCCAGCATCTGGGGAGTATCTCCACTTTCACGAGTCGTTTCATGACTTTTAGATCCCTCTGAGAGTCTCCCATGCAATTTAGGGAGCATGGAGCATTTTTGCTTTTTTTAAAAAAAGCCAGGCTGCAGCATCCCTGTTGACTTCACGCCCCTACATTTTTACACTGGGAAATTTTTAAAATTTATTTTTGGTCTCTAGGACAGTGGTTCCCAACTTTCTGGGCGTGTTAAATCAAAATGTAACAAAATTATTTAATTTAACAACTTAGATCAATCGGAAACACAACATCCAAGCATGGAGACCTGAAGAAACAATGTTTCTGTTATGTGTTTTTTGTAAGAAAGGGAGAGGAAAAACAGCAGTAGATGGTGTTGTCTGAGGCGACAACTGTGTGGATCTGAGGGGAAATGTCTTGAGAAAGTGATAGCACTAAACAATAAAGTTGGTTGGCTGCCTAGAAATAACTCATGAACCTCTGCTGTAGAAGATGCAAGAGGCCATTTTCAGTTTAATTTATTTTCTTTTAGCTAGATCTTTTTTAGCTAATGAGAATTCATTGTAGCAAACCTTTGTTGAGCATAATCACTGCATTATTTTTTTTAACAATTAGAAATTAAATACAGTAATACCTCGGATAACGTTTACTTCGGATAACGCTAAAATCGCATGACATTAAGTAATCTGGGGAGGAGAATTGGATCAAATAATGTTAAGGTCCTATGGGATGGATCGGATAACAACCGCTAAAGCCTGTGCGGTTACAATGTATCTCCATGGAGCTTTAATGTTATCCGATACATCCCATAGGATTTTAACATGCATCGGATAACACTAAAAATCGGATAACACCAAGACTTGTGGAACCAAGTCTTAGCGTTATCCGAGGTATTACTGTATGCCAATTAATCTTTTGAGGCATTCTTTATTCATGTCAGATGCACCAATAGCATATAATAACATACAAAGCTAAAATTAACATAAGCCATCCCCCTACCTTTCAACCCAATGTGAATGAATGAATGAATGAATATTTATTAATGTCTTTGGTGTGCTGGCAGATTTGACAAATGGCCCTGCTGAAACTGCCAACCTGTGCTCTAGATTTTTCAGAGTTTTGGCAAAAAATATATAAAAACAAATTTAGAGCAGTGAAGCTCATACATAGGAGCTGTTCTCTGATCAATGCAGAAGATTATGGTGTTGTGCTCCCTTTGTTCTCTACACTTCAAAAATAAGTAATATTTCAGAATTTAATCTCCATTCTCACTTTCTGTTCAATTATTCATCCATTAATCTTTAGGGTTTTTTGGCAATTTAGCTCAAGGGTTCCCAAGCTGTGGGTCAGCCCTGGCCCACAGTGCCATTCCATCCGGCCAGTGGTGGGAATCAGCAGGTTCGCACCAGTTCGCCAGAATCGGTAGCAGAAATTCTGGCTGGCCCTGCCCATCCAAGTTTTGAAATAAAGTAGTCCTAATTCAGGTGCAATGCAGGGTTTTCCCCTTGGCCACACCTATCATACCACACCCACAGTGTGGTAGTAAAAAAAAATTGAGGCCACCACTGCATCCAGCCCATTGCCACCTCTGCCACCTCCTGAAGTGGAAGTGGGCACATTTATGTCAGCCATAAAGCATGCCCATGGATACACAAACACATCTGTGGCTGTTGTAAACGCAGAAGTGGGTGCATTTATGACAGCCATAAATGTGCCTGCTTCTGGGGTGACATGGTCAGACCTGCGGTGTAAAAACGTTGGCCACCCCTGCTATAGGTAATAGAGTATCCATTTCTTAAAGGGCCAGGAGCCCTTTCTCCATCTCAATTAGACTCCTCATAGGTTGTGTCCACCCTCTTGTCCCATCCTCTTACCTTATTTGAAGCAACCCCACCTTCTACCTTTCATTTTAACTTCTTGCATCCCCTGCTATATATTCTAACCTTTCCATCCCAAGAATAATAGAATTAACTAACTAGGTGCCAATCCCATTTAACTAGCTACCCCAGAATGTAGGACAATATGTAATGGCCCAGTCCAGAGGCCTCTGTAGTTCTGTTTTCTGTTTCCACAGTGACCAACGAGATGGCTGTACAAAACCTGCAGGCAGGACATGAGTGTGGTATAACCTTACTTGGTGCACTCCAGTGATTTTTATGGAGAACATCTTAGCTTATTGAGCCAGACCATTCATTTCCTTGGTTTGGAGTTGTGTAGTATATCTGGCAGCAGCTGTCCATATTCTACAGTAGACTGATTTAGAGGTTCATTTTTGTGTCAGACATTCAGAGATAAAGTAGAACCACATTTCAATGTCACAAGCATAAGCATTTAAGCTCCCTTCTTTTGTGGTTCGGCCATCAAAGGAGATACAAAAGCTATTGATTCTAATGTTAAGTGAGTGCAGGACACTGTGTACCATTTGAACAAACAAGACAATGCAGAAGTTATTCTTTTGTGTCCCAATCAAACCTTCGACTGCCAAAATGAAGCCACCTTTTTGGCCTTGTTGTTGGCTAAACTTAAGTCCTTATGTCTGGTAGTAATCGGCAGACCAGTAAATGAGCCAAATCCAATATCTCCCTACATTCACACAGCACGTTGTTGTCTGCCAGTAGCCCCCACTTGAGCATGTTGGTAATACATTTTTGGCACTCTGGTCCTCAGCCTATTCAGGTTCTTGATGTAGGGGAGGTTGAGTTCCTCAGCTATATCCTTCTTTAATGTAGCAGAAGTTAGGAAGCTGACTTGTTTGAATGAAGTATGGTTAAGATCAACCATTGTTTAGGATTTGGGCTGTGATTACTCTAGAATAAATACAGAAGCTTCCAGTCTCTTCCTTGCATATACTAGAGGAGAGGTGGCTTGTCAACATAATGCTAAATGTGGTTTAGAATCACCTGCCAACTGCCTCAGAATAAGAGACAGAATATAAAAACCTGTATGGTCCCAGTGTTTATCCTCTTCTGTTCCATTTCCCCCACTCTCGAGTTTAAAATATATGGAGAAAACTGATGTAAAAAAAAATCATGAAAGCTATAAAACAATCAAATGCTGTATTAAAAGAGGATTTGAGACACCTCTCTTTAGAGGAAGAGAATGTTGTATAATGGGTAGTTTTCAATTGTTGGTCTGCTTTGAGAAAACCATAACAACATCCTTTGGTTTTATACCTTTAACATCTGTTTCATATTCCTTCCAGGTGGTAATAAGCATACTGGTGGTGGAAGGGAATCTGGTAGTGATTCATGGAAGCAATATATGAGAAGATCCACTTGGTAAGATCTGAAGGGTTAGGCACCTGTAAATCTTCCCTGAATTGTTCATGGGGTGAACTATCTTTGATATGCAAAGAGGATATGTCCTTAGTATGCTGTCCTTCTAGTGTGTTGGATCATAGCTGTGAGTTTCAAAACATTTGGAAGGTTTTAGGTTGGGGAGGATTGATCTAGGTCAGTAGTTCCCAACAGGGGGTACACAGCCCACAAGTGGAGTCCAATTCCCAGAAACCTAAGTCAGTACATTGGCTGATCAGTGCTTTGGGGAAAGGACTTAGGCTTCTGGGAATTGAAGTCCAAACACCAGCATTTGGGAAACACTGATCTAGGTGTACATCTAAAGAAATGCAAAATTTCTGAATGCAGGATTTTTTCCATCAGTAGGAAGCAAAGCAGCAGCAGGCATTTATTTCATTAGATTTCTTTAATTATATGGCTGGGACTGCAGTGGCTCAGTGGTTAAGAAGCTCGCCTTGTTAGCTGGAAGGCCGGCAAGTTGGCAATTCAAGACCTGAGTACTGCATGACAGAATGAGTGCCTGTCTCTGCCCCACCTCCTGTCAACCTAGCAGTATGAAAGCAAGAAATTGCAAGTAGATAAATAGGGACTACTTCAGTGGGAAAAGATACTGGGGACATGAAAGGAGGCTCATTCGGGCATCCCCTGAGCGGAGTTTCTCCAGAAAAAAATCCTTTCAACCCAGAAAGCAGCTTTGTGTGCTTCTGACACAATAAAAAATTAAATGGCTTAGTGGTTAAGACACTGAGCTTGACAACTGGAAGGTTGGCAGACCAGCGGTTTCAGACCTGAGTGCTGCATGATGGACAGAGCTCCCATCATTTGTCCCAGCTACTGCCAACCTAACAGTTCAAAAGCAAGACATTGCAAGTAGATAAATAGGTACCATTTCAGTGGGAAAAGTAACAGTGTTCCATGCACTCTAGTCATGTTGGCCACCAGACCATGGAAATGTTTGCAGACACAGACAGTACTGGCTCTTTGGCTGTAAACAAGAGATAAGCAACACCCCCTAGAGTCTTACATGAATGGCTATTGAGCAAGGGAGACCTTTAGAATTGAAATAAATTAGCTGCAACAAATCTATTGGGATTCAATCAGAAAAAGATATTATATTGGCATTCAGTCAGAAACAGATATTAAACAAGCAAGCCCCAGTTGCAAAAATAAAATAAAATAATTCTTTAGTTAGCTGCTGTTAACTGTACCATTGGAGCTCCACATATGAGTACTGTATACCTCATTTGTTACTGAAGTTTCTTCTTTGGATGTTTTGGACCTATATTCAGTCTTTCTGTTTCCATTTTGTATGTTTTTGTGTTCTTTTCCACCTTCCAGTTTAGGATTAGAAATATGAATTGACAATTTTACTATCGGCTAGGTAGAAGGTTAATGTTTGGAGAGTCAAGGTTTTGCTTAGGAATCTTCAGCTGCTGAAGATTCTTGTCTTTCTGATTACCCATGATTCTTTAGTCTATGTAATTTGGCCCAGAGATCCACCAAAACCTGGACTGTACCCACTGCTCTATCCATCTGCTTACCCTAACCGAAGTCAGCAGGAGGCCACCTAAGAGACCCTAAACCGGTGTTTCCCAACCTTTGGTTTTTGGACATCAATTCCTAGAAGCCTAAATCAGTACATTGACTGATCAATGCTTCGGGAAAGACTTCTGGGAAATTGAAGTCCAAAAACCAAAGGTTGGGAACCATTGAACTAAACGCTCTCTTGACAGTAGGGCTTCACTGTCGGTCTGAGACATCACCACATGCATGAACTTCAGCATTATAAAAGCAATTATCATGAAAGTACTTCTGTTTGAAAACAACTTTTGTTCGCGACAGTTCCTGCTCCATGATGTCACTTTACTTTTGCTGTCTCTGATTGTGTATAGTCAACTCTTCCAAATGAGGTAAAGAGATCTACAGTACGCTGCTGAGAACTCATTGGTAGTAAAAAACTGTACATCAGAGGCACCCTCATATTTGGAAACTAGCCTAAAGGAGTTACCATTTAATGCAAAGTCTTCCCTTGGTCCGAGTATTTTTTAGACATGATTGGGCACTTACAGGAATTGGAAACTAGACTAAACAAGATTTCAAAATGGTAAAAATAGCACAGCTGAAAAACAGGTTGCCATTGTCCTTGGATTGATCCAACATGTGATGTGTTTATCTAATCTTTCTGTTTATCTTTCAGCACAATCAATTACACCAAGGATTTGCCTTTGGCTCAAGGGATCAAGTTTCAATAACCGTTTTGACTGAATTTGACCTGTAAGAACCAAACTCCTCCTGACTGGAACCTGCAGACTTAGTTCCCGGAATCATCTAGCAATGAAGATACTTGCAATGGCTGCAGTGTTCCTTCAGAGAACTCAGTTATGTTGATCATGCAATCATTTCAATAATGTAATTTGCCTTTGGTGCAAAGTTCGTGAGAAAGAGGCCTTTTTAGTATCTGCCTTGTATTATGACCTGGAAAATTGTAAAACAACTCTTGAACCTAATAAACAATGCCAAGTGCATTTGGAACAATACATATAAAGTAAACTGCAATGCAGAAATAAAATTAGAACCTCTTACTATTATGGTGCACTTGCTTCCATTCAAATAAAATTCCCAGCCTACAGAAAAGTAAAGTGTCTTCTGTTCAATCAATCCTCAGTTGAGATTAGGTGAGTGGTTATGTAGCAAGAGTGTATTATTTACAATAAGGTGAAGTGCTCATCATCTGTCTTTCAGCAGAACATAGGAGCAGAGCTGCGTGTATAGCATCCTTAAAGTATAAACAAATAAGCACTATGCTGAATCCATCAACGCAGCTTGACTTTGTTCTTGTCACACAAACATTTCTGGTTTTTCCTAGATTTTGACAGTGCTTGAAAACACTTCTTCATGCAGGTGTTAGAATTGAAGCACTGTTTGTAGGGAGGTGTGTAATGCTCTGGGAAACCCCAAAAGGGTGTTTGAAACTTGTGGAATCACCGTTGGGAACACTCCCTAGTCAAATATAGCAGGAGTTCAGTTTTTTCCTACGGCTTCCAAATCAACATAGGTCTTAGAAATCGTACACAAAAGCTCTTACTCAGCAGCAGTGGTCTATGGCCACTGTCCTGCAAGTGGTTTAACGGTGGTTCCCTTCAGAGAACTTGATGCATCTGATTGTTCTTAAGACTGGCATACCTAAATTGATGACATGAAGAAACTGACTGTCAAGACTAGACTGTTTCCTGATAGTGCTCTGGAAGATCAGTCTATTTCCACTCTATATCACTCTGGCATAAGTTTTGTGTTTCTCTGCATTTATCCAGTTTTAAACAATGTACAGTTGTACCTCGCTTAAAGAGCATAATGCGTTCCACAGGATTGCTCTTTCAACGAGTTTGCTCTTTAAGCGAAACACCATTGTAAGTGACCAAATTGTGGGGGGATTGTGAACCCCAATTTATTTGTTAAGCGAGTTTTTGGTTGGTTTTATTTGTTAAGCGAAGCGACCATTCAGAGAAAATTCTGCTCTTTAAGCGAGTTACTGTTTAAGTGAGGTGCTCTTTATGTGGGGTTTGACTGTACAATTAATATTCAAAATACATCTCTTTTAATATATTTTTCTACAAAGTACACTTTCATTCTGGTATATTTTTGCTGGGTCCACTGGCAGATGTGCAAGGCCTCCAGCGTGAGATCATTGGTATACAGTATCACCCTATTGCCATCCTAATTGAAGCTGAGCAGTTAAGAAACCTTGATAGTTTTATCATCTTCCCTGTTCAATTTGCTGCTTCCAGAAGGCCAGCCTGGCATTAAGCAATGGCACCAGAAAGCTGGGGAAATGGGCAACTTTTTTGAATACAGTTGTACCTCACTTAAAGAGCATAATGTGTTCCACAGGATTGCTCTTTAAGCGAGTTTGCTCTTTAAGCGAAACACCATTGTAAATGACCAATTGTGGGAGGGATTGTGAACCCTGATTTATTTGTTAAGCGAGTTTTTGGTTGGTTTTGCTTGTTAAGTGAAGTGATCATTCAGAGAAAATTCTGCTCTTTAAGCGAGTTACTCTTTAAGCGAAGCACTTTTTATACGAGGTTTGACTGTACTCACAAACTACAAGGAATGGAGTACAGGAGGCAGGTGCACTCTGGAGGTGGAGAGGAGTGGCCAGTGGCAGGAACATGTAACAATGGCTAATGAAGAGTGGGGGTCCAGCAGCAGTGTTGCCAATGGATCCCCAAGCTGTTGATACATGTCCCACCATGATGACTGTTGGTGTCAGGCCTGATTCACAAATGAAGCTGGATGTTGGATGTGAAGTTGGTTTCCTTCAAAATGTGAACTATACAAAATAGAACCACACTGGGCTACAGATCCTCACAGCATGGTAGTTGCTCCGCTATGTATGAAACCTAGAAGTCAAAGGATCAACTATCGGCAATCATTACTTTTCTACCACTGGACTTGAGTTGCCCTCACTACCACCTTGGTAATTTAAAAATGGCTTCTGATCAAGTGTTTTAAAACAATTTCTTAAATAAGATGGTGAGGGAATGAGAAATAGTCTCCCCCCTCCCCACTAAAGAGTGGGCAAAGTATGGACCATACATTGCAGATTCCCCTTGCCCAGGCAAGGCTGTGGCCAGGGGAGGGATTACCCCCCCCCCGAGCTAGCAGCCTCCCCCCGCCATGCCAACATTGTTTTCCCTCCTGAAAAATATTTGCACCTTCCAATCTAGAATCCTGGCTATGGCACTGCCCCCAGATCTTTAGAACTAGACATAGTGACCTCATAGTTAAACTATACTGTGGCCAACCTAGCTGACTGGTTTGTTCATGTCGGCAATGAAATACTAGCCTCAAGTTTACTTTCTTCAAAGAAAGGGGTTTCTGGGTAGGGGAAAACGACACGTTTTTGCTTCAAGCACTCCCCATCCATTCCAATTTACCAGTAATAATAATTTTGTATCAGAAATTATTCTAGGTTGAAATTTTTGCTGGAGAAACTCCACTCAGGATGCCTGAATGAGACTCCTTTTGTATCTCCAAAATCTTTCCCCACCAAAGTGGTACCTATTTATCTACCAGTACTTGCAATTTCCTGCTTTCATTCTGCTAGGAGCTGGGACAGAGATGGGCACTCAATCTGTCATGCAGTACCCAGGTCTTGAACTGCCAACTTACCTGCCTTCCAGCTATCAAGGCGAGCTTAATCGCTGAGACACTGCAGCCCCAGTTTACTAGTAGAAATCAGTAATTCTGCTTGCTTGTGAAGCAGAGATAGAGAATAGGAATTTCAGCATCTTACACAGCCAGTATTTGTGTTTTAAAAGTCTGTATTGTGAGCTATCAGAACCAATTCATAATGATCTTAAGATTGCTTTAAAGAAAAGATATTTAAAGAGTGGTTTTAGGTATTCTACCCTGCCTCCCTGAATTTCAATGGGATTCAAACTCAAGTCTCCTGAGTCTTAACCAATCATGTCAACTAGACTACACTGGGCATCTATTGTCAACAATACCCCACTTCATTCTGTGTCTGATCTACCTACCATATTTAGATGCTCTTCCCTCAGCTGGGCTGGCCTTGAGGGAATGAAGAACAGCTGAGCAGCGCGGGTGTCCGGCCATAAGAACACCGACCCTGCCGCTGCCGCCACCGGACACTCTTCCCTCGACTGGGCCAGCCTTGTGGGAATGAACAACAGCTGAGCGGTGCAGCCGGCGGCTAAAAGAATTGCTTTGTATTGCTTTGAAATGCTTTTTATTGTGTTAATATGATATTTTGTAACTAATTTGTGATATTCTATCTCTTTGTTAACCGCCCAGAGTCGCATTCCAAGTGGGGCGGCATACAAGTATAATAATAATAATAATAATAATAATAATAATAATAATAATAATAATAATAATAATAATAATAATAATAATAATAATAATAATAATAATAATAATAATAGGGACCTTTTATTCTTTTGGACAAGATGGAAATAGTATGTCATATGTTTTCTGGTATATGAAACTTTTAAAATTCATAGGTAGTTGAAATCCCAGTCAACTGTAAAATAATTCCTATTTGGCTTTTGGTTATAGCACACTTGGGAGGTGGAAGACTTGTTTACACAAAGCTTTGCTCAGCAGACCTTTTGCAAGGGTGAGGGTTCCCTTGTGAATTCAGTCACAAGGAGTGATTTATCTCCTTTTATTTGGGATCTGGAGACATCTGGGGAAACTACTGCATTCCATATTAAGGAGCAAATAATCCATCATTGGATGAAATCTTTGTAGACTTTATCTCTTGCATGATGAGTTGCATGACATTATGCGACAGATAACACCTACAGAGATTTCTTAATTTATGACAATTTGCTTCCCAAAATGACTCTGTTCATGTAAGTGCACAAGATTTCAGCCACTGAGTCTTTGCTATTCTTAATGCACAGTAGCAAGCTGAAATTATATGACTGCTTCATTTCAATAGTGGCCACAGTCATTTGAAAGAGACTGGCTGTAATTCTATTTCGAAAGGGATATCTGATCTTGCAAAGTGACGGCTCAATGATTGTTCTCAAACAGTGAAAAGGAATTTGGTCCAAGCTCTTCTCTAAGCTGGGAATGCTTGCCAACTCTTGTGAACTAAAGCGCTCATCGCTATCCTATGGAAAAGTTAATGGTCAGTGATACTGGGGATGGTAACTGAAAACACTTTAAAGGTCCATGTTAGGGAGGTTATAGGGAAAATTTCACCCTCCAGATGGCCAAGACTGCTGTTCCCAACACCCTTTAAAACCATAGACCAAACATCTGGACAGACAGATTTTCTCCACAACAGTTCAATTTCTTAGGGTTAAATAAAACAATAAACAGTTTATGATCTAGGACTTCAAGCTATGTTGCACAGCCACTCTGGTGGAAGAAACCATTTCAGATTAGCCCCTATACAGACTTGGCATGACTACCAATGCTACAGGTAAGTTGTTTAGGACAGCAATATTTATGTAAAGCTAATAAAACAAAGATCAGTTTAGTGATACTGTAAACAAGTTGATGGTCCTTTTATTTTAATTATCAAATGCTGTTGAATAGATTATAAATTGTAGTTCCTGCTAGTTGATTATTGTTCCCTGGGGAACCCCAAATGAGTAGCTATAAAATATGCCCTGGAGCTGCTACTCCATTATGTGTTGCCAAAAGCTGCTTACAGTTTTATTCATCTGCTGCTTGTAGCTTGTGTTGTCGCACACATTTAATTACCATTGAATGTGTAACATAGGTGGATCCTGAATCTTAGATTATGTGGTTGATCAATAATTTATTTGTTAGCAGTGTATTGTTTTACTACAGAATGACCTTGACAGAATATAAGGAATAAAAATTTATGTTCCCTCTCGCAGCATCTGCTGGATACAGATAATCTAGAATGTTAGGTTTACATGTTCTCTCCTTGTTGACTTCTTATATGTGCTAATGCTACAACTGATTAGTGAATCTAAATCAGTCAGTACATTCAAGATGTTTTGTTTGGGTGTGGGTGGGTGGAGGGTGGGGTAAGAAGGGGGACATTGTTCTGAATAGGGTCACATTTTTGATATTGGTTCCATGGAGGAAAACTACCGTAAATACACAATATCTCATGTCTTCTACAACAATAATGGGCTAACCAGATTTGACCAGTCATGTGCAAGAATTCTTGTAACACATGGACAAATGTTTAGGGACATGGAGTTACTGTGATAAGGAAAAAACTTTCATCTATCATATAATCATAGAATAATAGAGTGGGATGATGATTGAAGCCAATTTCAGTCATCGAGTCCAAACCCTTCTTTGGTACAGGAATCCACATCAAACCAGAACAGACAGTTGTCCAATTTTCTTTTGAATGCCTCTACCACTGGAGCATTCACCACCTCCCAAGTTAATTTGTTCCATTGTCATACTGCTCTAACAGTTATCAATTTGTACAACAGAGTTTTGGCCACTAGTAGCATTTACTTCCCACAAAAGCCTTTGCAAGCTTACTCTTCATGTTGCCAAACACTGAAAGGAAAAAAATTGAAATGAGAGAAATAAAACAAGGACATTTAAATATTGCATGTGTTGGGTGGTAGTGGTGGCGGCGGCAGTGGCAGCCAGTGGATGAGGTGATGGCTGGTCCAGAATGAAAGTCCTTGGACTGTAGTAACCAGACATTTTGTGTATGATGGTCATGCAGATGGTGTGTGTGAGCCAAGAAAAACCTTTCTCTCACAGGAAGATTATGCAATCTGCTGATGTAACCTTGTTAGCTCCAAGGTGGAACGTGTTCTGTGACCAGAAAATAATCAAGTTTATTCTATTGAATTTATGTCAATGTCAAGTTAGAGAAAATAGCCCAAATCTTGAATAATATAATTTGATAAGTGATTATAATTTAACCAAATAACATATATAACCGGAACCCTTGTTTGTTATTTGGAAAGGGAGATGGATAGATTTTTGGCCTGTTGCTTATAAGCTTTATGCATCATGTGTGTGTGTTTTTTAAAAAATCCTTCCAGCTAGTATGCCATAACATAGTTTGAAAGTATGCTTTATTCAAATATATTTTAAGTGATGTGAGATTAGAATTTTTTGTAACTGAAAAGTTTCAATACCTCAGGAGAAATTACAACCCTTCGGAAGCAATGTTTTCAGATCATTTTAAGGTTAAGTCTCCTTCATGTTATAGAAGACATTATATTATGTACTTTAATAAGCTTTGAAGACCTATTTTGTTTTACTCTACTTTCTTCATGCTCACTTCTAAAGTACAGTACATGAAGTTATATAGTGGAATTTTAGATTTCTAAACAATATATGCACTCATATTGTATGATCTTAAAAATGCTATGCTTTGCTTGCTAAATAAATACCAAGAAAGAGGAATCTTTTCTGCACATTCAGTTTATAATACTGCCAGTATAATATCCAGGATGGAAAATATTTAAAGTTTAAAAGGATCTTCCCCCTAGTCTTAAAAGGACACATTCTATTACTTTGGGAAACCCTGGAATTTTAAAAAAGTGGTCAGCTTTTCAGAAGCATACAAAGATGCTTTCTGGGTTGAAAGGATTTTTGCTGGAGGAACCTCACTCAGGGGACGCCTGAATGAGGCTCCTTTCATGTCCCCAAGATCCTTTCCCACTGAAGTGGTCCCTATTTATCTACTTACAATGTCTTGCTTTCGAACTGCTAGCTTGGCAGAAGCTGGGACAGAGATGGGCGCTCATTCCGTCATACAATACTCGGGGCTTGAACTGCCAACTTGCCGACCTTCCGGCTAATAAGGCAAGCATCTTAACCACTGAGTCACCACAGTCCCTAATTGTCAGCTGTGGACCATATACTTCTGAGTTTACTCCGGGTGGCCTGATACAGTTCGTGTTGAGAGTCTGGCGAGAGTCTGATGATATGATCATAAAAGTGTTGGAGGGAAACAGTGTTACACATCCCAGAATAGCACAAGGGACAGCCTGGTTCTAATTTCCATTCACCCATGAAACTCATTGGTGGCCTTGAGAAGGTTGATCTTTCTTAAGCTGATCTTAGGCTGGGCAGGAGACAGAGGAATGTGTGTGCTCCATTGAATTGACTCATAAATATACTTCCCCACCAGCTTCTTCTTGCTACCCAGACTTTGCAGAAATATGTGGGGCTCTTCCACTGACTTAGAATCTTCTGCCATTAGGTTTCTGAGTCATTGGGAGAGACTATGCACATAGGAAACTATAAAGCATTCTTACTGAATCAGTCCACTGTCAATTCTGACTGACAGCAGCAATCCAGGGTTTCAGACAAAGTTTTATCCTAAGTCTACATCAGGGGTGCCCAAACTATGGCCTGTGGGCTGGATCCAGCCTGCAGGCCATAGTGACCAGCGCCCTGAACCACATGACTGGCCCACGGCCTGAAATGTTTGGGCAACCCTAGTCTATATGGAGGTTCCTCACACTATCTGTAATATCCCAGGCATAAACCAACTAGACAAGACCATGCTCAGAGGGGTATGTTATATTTTTGGATTGCAACCCCCAAATTCTCCAGGAGTTCCCCAGGCAGAATTCTAGGAGGTGGAGTCCAGAAACACATGTCCACAGATTCGCTTTCTAGTTATTAACTTCTGTTGCTGCCTCTTCTGGCCTGTTTCTACTTTCAAAAGCAAGAAAGCTCCCTCAGTGTCCTTTATAGCAGGAGTCCCCAACATTTTTTGTACCATGGACCTGTTTCACGATAGACAAGTTTCTCATAGTTCGGTAAGTGGGGGTGGTGGGATTTTTAATCTCTCCCATCTTCCAGCCACAGCTTGAATATGGGCAGTGTGATACCTCGCTCTGCACAGGTGGGGGGAGGAGCCCTGCTGTAGCTGAAAAAGAAGGAGGAGGGGCCCAGCTGCCTACCAGCCACATCGTTTAGCTCAGGCAGTGAGGTATCGCACTGCACACAGATGCCCCCCCCCTTGACATAATTAAGCAAGGTGGAAGAGGAGCCCAGCCACTGGCCTATCTGCTGTGTCTGAAGCTCATGCTCTTACTCTGTTCCCCGGGTAGACTCAGTGGAGCACATTCGAGGGCAGAAGGTTGCCATCAGGGCTCCCAATGTCACCCAACCCCATGTCCCAGTTAGGGACAGCCCATGCTTACCCTTAATGTGATCTTACTTAGGGAACGGTAGACTGCCTCTGAGTATTTTCTAACATGAAAAGGGTTGCCATAAGTCAGAAATGACTTGATGACTCATGATTATTGTATTAATTGTGTGGAGGGAAAGGCCTGCAAATCACCTGTGATTTTCTCATATTTTATAAAGGACACTTGCAGAGACAAACACATTTGGACTTTTGCTCTGATAAGATTACCATCATAATCCTGTTTTCATAGATAAGGCTAGACTGGTTTGTTGATTTTGCCCCTGCAGGGCCCAGGTCTCATTCTTAGAAGGTTTTCCACATTTCACAGCCACAGGCTTGAATTCAAAGCAAGGTTCAATGCTAACAATGATTGAGAAAACTTGGACTTCTTAGTAATCAAAGCCATGTTTTGAAATCAACCCAGATTGCCTCCATTCTACAACCACCTCATAATGACTAAGCTGATATTTATTGAAAAAAGTTGATTTTTAACTCCCTAAGTCCCCTTTTCATTCATTTGAAGTAGCTTTTTTTCTTCAGTGCGGTAGGTGATATCTGTGCAAAATTTGCCATCAGTCTTGACAAATCACTGCATGAAGATCTCCTTGACTTCATCCCCAGTCAAGGCGTACTTGAGCCTGCTCCTGAAGGATAAGATAAGTGGAAGGCACACCATCAGTATATAGGAACCTGTGGATGATTGGGATATAAACAGGCCTGTGCTGGCATTTGGGACACAGGGACAAGTCCCAGTGTGCTCCAGTGCCTGCCCCCCCCCCAAGGCGGGCAGAAGTATGTCACCTGGCAGCTACACTAGATTTCCGCCAAGCTGGAACCTTTCAGTCAGTGGTGTGCTGTTTCTGTGGGACGGGTATTGCTTTGCATATAGCGGCCAACCGTCACGGATTCTCAGGGACAGTCCCGATTTGAGAGGGGGAATCCCGAGTTACCATTTTTAGGAAAATGGTCACGGAATTCCCCCATGACGTCCGGGCTGTCCCGATTTCTCTTCGGCAGCAGGCATTTTAAAAAAAAAAAAGGAGCAAAAAATGGCTCCAAAAATTCAGCGATGTGATTGGCTCTCTATGTCAGCTGACATAGAGATCCAATCACATCGCTGAATAGGTGCTCGGACACAGAGAATACACCCCCCAACTCTGCTTACCTTGAAGCTCTGCTTATTTTCTCTCCCGACTAACAGCTGATCAGACTCAGAGGCTTTTTTAAAAACTCCGGTAGGGAAACAAGGAAGGGGGAAAATTTCAGCGATGTGATTGGCTCTCTATGTCAGCTGACATAGAGATCCAATCACATCGCTGAATAGGTGTTTCCCCTATTCAGCGATGTGATTGGATCTCTATGTCAGCTGACATAGAGAGCCAATCACATCGCTGAATAGGGGAAACACCTATTCAGCGATGTGATTGGATCTCTATGTCAGCTGACATAGAGAGCCAATCACATCGCTGAAATTTTCCCCCTTCCTTGTTTCCCTACCGGAGTTTTTAAAAAAGCCTCTGAGTCTGATCAGCTGTTAGTCGGGAGAGAAAATAAGCAGAGCTTCAAGGTAAGCAGAGTTGGGGGGTGTATTCTCTGTGTCCGAGCAGGCTGCCTGCTTATTTTTGGGGGGTGGCTTATATTTCTATATACTGAGTATATAGAAATATAAGCCACCCCCCGAAAATAAGCCATCAGGCCATTTTTGGCCATTTTGGGGGGGGAAAAAGAATATAAGCCATGGCTTATAATAGCCTATTATAAGCCATGGCTTATATTCTCCCCCCCCCCCAAAATGGCCAAAAATGGCCTGATGGCTTATTTTCGGGGGGTGGCTTATATTTTTAGAGCCCCCCGAAAATCGGCACATGGCTTATTTTCCAATAAACTGTGCATGCGCAGAAACTCAATCTGATGCATGTGCAATACATCAGATTGAGTTTCTGCCCATGCACAGTTTATTGGAGCCATTTTTTGCTCCTTTATTTTTTGGCCCCGCCCATGACGTCGTGACGTTGGCCCCGCCCCACTATCCCGGATTCAGTTTTGTAAGGTGTTGGACGCCTTAGCTTTGCATCAACCAGCCCCACCCCCCACCATGGCTGTTGGGTATCGCTGTGCACCAACCAATTTGACCCAGCGCTGCCTCTGTTGTCGGCGTTGCAAACCACAAGCTGCGAAGAAGCCCAGTGGGGTTTTCCCATCCGCCGAGGCCATGGGGAGCTGGTTGGTGCACAGTGATATCCACCATGCACCAACCAGACCCACCCCCTCAAGGTCTTGGTGGATAGGAAAGATCCACTGGGTTTCTTCATAGCTTGCGGCAGTGGCGACAGCAGTGGCAGCGCTGGGTTAAGTTCTGAGGGAGAAGGCAGGCGGCGGGAGTTGGAGGCTTCATTCCAGCAGCCAGGATCTGTTGTGCCCAAACCAAAATGCCAGGGAGAGGGTGAGAAGCAGCTGAAGCAGATTGAAGGTCTCTCTCTCTCTCCGCCGGGTGACGCCTCTCCCCCCCCCATTGTCCGGCAGAGTTGGGAGAAGATAAAGGCGAGAGAAGCACCTTTCTCTCTGGTTCGCCTACATCAATTACTTTCCCCCTCTGCAAGGAGGGTGAATGAGGCTCCTTTCATGTCCACAAGATCTTTTCCCACCAAAGTGGTCCCTATTGATCTACTTGTAAAGTTTTGCTTTCGAACCGCTAGGTTGGCAGGAGCTGGGACCCGAGATGGGCGCTCAATCCATGATGTCATGCAGTACCCCCCATAGGCGCCGCCCACTCCCTCCCTGTCCAGCACCCTTTTCGTGTAGCCAGCATGTCTCTGGATATAAAGAAGCCTGCTATGTTATAGAGCATCCAATGTGTAGGAGCCCATTTCAAATGCTTCTTGGGCCCCTGAACCATGGCTGTGCATATGTATAGATGAGTGTAAGAGCGAGAGAAGAAATATTATATATATATGCTAAGTTAGATGATTTTAAATGACAAAAACTGATTAAATAATAAAAATGTTAGTCTTTAAGGTGGGGTACACAGAAAGAGCTTCCTCAAAGATTGTGGTATTTTTGAGCCACAATTGGGTGTCCCCGGGGGCATGGTACCCTTGTTCTGCTGGCTAATCTTTCTCACACTAGGTCAGGCATACAGAACTACAGAATGAATTCACCAAAAGGTAGCTTCATTGTGGCAGTCTCACATCTGGCCTAGACAAGGAAGAAGAAAGGTGGCAAAAGAACCTTTGGTCTTTAATCTTTCAACAGACTTACATAACTACTGCTCTGGAATAAAATATACACTGGTAACTATAACTATAACTGTAACTATAGAAGCAGTGACAGATTTTGCTTTCTTAGGATCCAAGATCACTGCAGATGGAGATTGCAGCCATGAAATAAAAAAGCGACTGATTCTTGGAAGACAAGCTATGAGAAACTTGCGGAACATAGTTAAAAATAGAGACATCACCTTGAAAACAAAAATCCTCATAGTCAAAGCAATGGTATTCCCTGTTGTAATGTATGGTTGTGAGAGCTGGACCATTATGAAAGCTGAGTGCAGAAGAATAGACACCTTTGAAATGTGGTGTTGGAGGAGAGCTTTGAGAGTCCCTTGGACAGGGAGGAGAACAAATAGGTCAATCTTAGAAGAAATCAACCCTAACTGCTCCTTAGAAGGTCAAATAGTAAAGTTGAAGCTAAAGTATTTTGGACATCACATGAGAAGAGAGGATTCACTTGAGAAAGCCTTGATGCTGGGAAAGGTGGAGGGCAAAAGAAGAAGGGGGCAGCCAAAAATGAGATGGCTAGATGGTATTGTAGAGACACAATGGGCACAGAGCTGGGTGGGTTGAGGAGGAAGGTGGAGGACAGGGGTTCCTGGAGGGCAATAGTCCATGGGGTCGCAAAGGGTCGCAATCAACTATGTGACTGAACAACAAACTATACTGTGCTCTTTTGTATGGTGAATCATTTCAGTGTGTTATTCATAAACATCACGGGAGTAGTGCAAGGAAGAAAGTACAATGATACCCTTGCACACTGCATGAAGGCCACTGCCATCTCCCATTAAATGAATCAATCCCATTCCAGCTAAGCTCAGTATTGCTAAAAGAACATGGCTAATAGCAATGACAGTGGTGAGGCAGTGGGATTCCCCCCTCCCACCCATGCCACTGAAGAAGATGAGGGGGTAGTAGAAGTTGTAATCAGCATTGGTCTTTCTGCTCTGTGATTCCTCCTCAGCTTGGCTGCTTCTCAGTTGCCATACCACAGGCAAGTTTTGGGGCCACCTACAATATGTTCCCTCCAAAACCCCTTTGGAGGCAGCCATTGTACAAATATCTGTCCCAGAAGCAGCCAGAATTGGAGCAGGAAGTCCTTTCCAATTTCCAGTGGCAGATGGGAAGTGCTCCATTTGCTGACCTAGAACACAGAGGTGTCCACTTAACGCAGGACCTACTCTGGAACACAAGTAACTTGTTAGTGACCAATGTATAGTAATGCAGCTTGCCCTAATTCAGCTGCCCTCAAGATTTGTTGAGTAACAAATCTTATCATCTAGAGCAGAGGTGCCCAAACTTTTCGGCCTGTGGGCTGGTCACATGGTTCAGGGGTGCCCAAACTTCGGCCCAGGGGCTGGATTCAACCCCCAATGCCAATTGATCCAGCCCACCGCCACCCTCGTTGCTTCCAGAAGCGGAAGTAAAACATGCCCGTATG
Source organism: Furcifer pardalis (assembly GCA_030440675.1). Lineage (NCBI taxonomy): Eukaryota > Metazoa > Chordata > Lepidosauria > Squamata > Chamaeleonidae > Furcifer > Furcifer pardalis. The sequence continues at coordinate 53,533,603 of CP126896.1, forward strand.
TGCATGTTTTACTTCTGCTTCTGAGAGCAACGAGGGTGGCGTGGGCTGGATGAATTGGCATTGAGGGCAGAATCCGGCCCCTGGGCCGAAGTTTGGGCACACATAATCAAGGGCCTGCATGGTCAATGACTGTGTTGCCAGGTGATTATAGGGATCATGAACTGCTTTGGAGAGCTGCAGTTTTGGGCAAGGCTGATATTGCACTGAAGATTTTAAAGAAAAGAAAAACAAAAAGGTCCCTCTATAGAAGCCAAGCTCAGAGGAAGGAAGACCAGCATACTGGTAATGTCTGAATTTCTTCATTGTTATTATTGTGTAGCCTTTAGATGTCACTGTTGGTCAGAGGGAAAAAATATCCCTATATATCCTTGCTGAGTTGGAAGAGTGTGCTTTTTCCAGTTCTCTCTTTCTTCACATGAGGTCAAAACAGATCAGCTTTTGCATTCATTAAGGCAGATGTGTGAAATGCAAACCTCAATTTCTATGAGCTCCTTTACATTCCAGCACAGCTGGGGACATAACTTTTTTTATAGTGATAATTACATCTACTTCACTCAGCTTAAGTCTCAGTTGATTAATGTCAGTCTACATACATGCAGTTCCAAGAACTGAGATGAAAATAGTGTTTTGATTTAATTGCAGTCCAGCAACCAACAGCATTCTATAGTGAAGGGTACAACGTATTAATCAGTAAGTCTATACATCTCAATCCTACATTTAAGTATGTTGTTTGCTCATTTCACACAATAGATAATTTTCCAGATACAATAATGTCAGTTCTTACACCATTGCCAAACATCTCTTTCCCTACTCTGAGTCTGTGAAATGTGGTTAGAGCTGTTTTTCATTTTTTCCTGAAGGCACTCCCTCCCTCTAAAATGTAATCCAGATTTATAAGTCAAATGCAGACTTTTAAAAAAATTGTCCTATGCAGAGTGCAGAAGGGCATTGTTGTCAAGATATGACATAAATCACATTGGCAGAACAGGTAAAACTGCCCTTGGTCTGGTGTGTGACATTGTTGGGCCCTGTGATTGTGTTGCCATAGTAAATGTGGGGATAGAGCTGGCATCTGAGTTTAGTCCCATTCTCTGTTTCAGTTTTGTGTAGTTCATCATGTGTCAGTAACTGCTTTAGATTGAGGGTGGTTTGTAAACAAGTGGGGTTGCTACCAAGAGCTTGGAAGAGTGAAATACAGTATTCTTGTCAAGGATGAGTTGGTGATCATTTATTATGCATGTGCATGGTCTCAGTTGTGAGCTGAAAGTAAAGACTAGTGGTGTTCAGTTGTTGGCTCTTCTTTGTCTGTCTTGCAGTAAGCAAAGCAATCACAGTGATATACTGCTCCATAGCACTTATTGCACTCTCTGGGTGGTTCACAAGTTAATTAGTATTTTGCCCCCAACATGCTGGTTACTCATTTTACCAGCCTTGGAAGGATGGAAGACTAAGTCAACTTTGAGCCCTGGGCAGGATCAAACTCACAAGTTTGTGTACTGATCAGTGATTATTTTTTTTGGAACAATGGGGATACTGAGATGTCCATGTTGTAGCTTTGCAATGGTATCTAGAAAATTTACCTGTTGTGTAGATTAGTTCAGGCTGAAATTCATGTTCAGATGAAAGTTATTGACATTTCTCTAAGGCTTCCTTTTCATGAGTCTGGATCAAAACCAAGTCATACATATACCTCAAGTAGAACTAAACCCTGCTACAAATCCAGATGCCAGCTATGCCCATTTACTCTGGCAACACAATTACAGGACCCAACAATGCCACACACAACACTTGTTCTTCCACTAATGTGATTTATGCAATCTCTTGCCAAAAATTCTCCTTTGCACTCTACATAGGACAAACAGGACAATCTCTGCACAAAAGAGTCAATGGACATAAATCAGACATCAAGAATGGCAATACACAGAGACCTGTTTCAAACCACTTCAGTCTACCTGGACATTCTGCACAAAACTTGAAAGTTGCCATTCTGGAACAGAAAAATTAAAAGAAGGATCCAGAGAGAGATAGCAGAGATTAAGTACATACATATGCTGGACCCCCATTTCAAAGGTTTGAATATTAGTCAAGGGTTTCTGGGACATTATCAGATTTGATGCATCACAACTAACAGGTTGTTATATACTGCAATTTTGCCTGGATTACTCACACCATTGCCAACAGATGCCAACTCATTGGCAAATGTGTAATGTCACAATGTTTGTTTTGCACTCATCCTTTGGGTGTCTTTAGTCTTTAAGGTGCCACAATGTTTTTTGTCTTTTTGTTTTGTTTACTCTCTCATATGCTTGCATAGACTAACATGGCTAACATTTCAAAAAATTTCAGGTAGAAGAATGATTTATGAGCAGAAGCGTAGCATGCCTTAACGGGGCCCCGTATAAAAATTTGTTTGGGGGGCCCTTGTGAAATAAAAAAAATTGGGAAGTTTTTATTAATTTTTGCTGTAGGGGGCCCCCGTGGCCCGGGGGCCCCGTATAATTGATACGGCAGATACGGCGGTAGCTACGCCCCTGTTTATGAGTACAACAGTTAAGAAAACATTGTTCTAGGTCAGGGGTCAGCAAACTTGGCTCTCCAGCTGTTCTTGGACTACAATTACCAGAAGCTCTAGTCAGCACACCTGCTGATCAGGGCTCTGGGAATTGATGTCCAAAAACAGCTGGAGAGCCAAGCTTGCTGGCCCCTGTTCTAGGTAAGTGATGGTGAATTTTGGCACTCCAGGTGTTTTGGAACTTCCATTCCCAGAGCCCTGATCAGCAGGAGTGCTGACTTGGGCTTCTGGTAACTGATGTCCAAGAACACATGGAGTGTCAAGGTTCACCACCAGTGATGGGATGTCCCCGGTTCCAGACGGTTCCCTGGAACCGGTAGGACCAATTCCGGAGGGTTCTCCGGGAGGGGAGTCCACTTTTGGGTCGTCCGGTTCCGGACGCCTCACCGAAAGAATTTTTTTTTTAAATCGGAGCTAAAATGGCTCCAATTGACTGCGCATGCGCAGAAACTCAATCTGACGCATTGCGCATGTGTCAGATTGAGTTTCTGCGCATGCGCAGTCAATTGGAGCCATTTTAGCTTCAATTTTTAAAAAAAATAGTTTTAGTTTCCAGGGCGGCGGCGGCGGCGGCGGCGGCACCAGCCCTCTGAGGAGGACACCTCCCCCGCGGCACATTGAGGGCTGCCTGGGCCGTCCGCTGCCGACAAGCCCCATGCCCTGAGGACGCGTGGCGCACCGCTGCCGCCGCCTCCTTCACCGGGTGCCTGTGGACTGGGTGCCTGAAGCTGCCGCCCCCCGCCGCCGCCGCCGGAGCTGCCAGCATCCCTGTGGCCTCTTCCTTGGGCCGGTCCCTTTTTAGCCCGGCTGCGGCGCCTGGCGGAGGAGGAAGCTGGAGGCGGTGCGGCATGGGGACGGCAGCCGCCACCATACCCACTGCTCCCCGCAGGCCCTGGCCACCCGTGGCCACTGCCAGAGCTGGGCCGAAAAGACACCGCCCCGAGGAAGCTGCAGGCGCCCGGCGGAGGAGGATGCGGCGGTGGCGAGCCCCGCCGGGCTTACCCAGGGCATGGGGGTTTGTCAGGCTCAAGTCCCTAGGAGGGCGCGGTGGCGGCGGATGGCCCGCACAGGCACCAACGTGCCCGTGGGAGCTCGGTGGCCGGCCAGGGGCTGCAGGCGGCTGTGGCGGCCATGGCCGGCGGCTGCAGGGCCGGCCGCGGCCTTTGTAGGAGGAAACGGCCGCAGTCGGGGGCAGCGTGTCTTGCCGGGTGGCCCCGGGCCACATGGAGGTTCGTCGGTGCCAAGGAAGGTAAGTGAGGCTTTTATATTTAGGGTGGGTGGGTGGGTGATTTATTTGTGTTTTGGGTGGGTAGTTGTACTTTTATTTAATTTTTATTTAATTTATTTCTTTATTTTATTTCTTTAAGTTATTTACGGGTCTGTGTGCGTGTTTATTTTTTTTATTTTTATTTTATTTTTGGCCTTGCCCACAACGTCATGATGTCATGACGTTGGCTCCGCCCATGACGTCATGACGTCATGACATTCGCCACGCCCATGACGTCCATGACGTCATGGCGTGGTAGTAGAATTTTTGACATCCCATCACTGTTCACCACCACTGTTCTAAGCCAACCATGAATATATTTGCATGTTGTGGAGCCATGTGACTACCTAACAGTTCCATTGATTTGAGTTGGGATCCCTGTGTGGTGTCCTCCTCAGGTGATGACTGCTTTTTTGGTGTTGTAGTCTGAGCCCAGATGCACACCCAGTTCAGGTGTGTTGTACACTTCTGCTCTTTCCCCAGAGACAGAAGGGTCTGTACTATGGAATTGAAACATGTGATTAATTCTAATTCTATTTCCTGGGTCAACTGATGGGTGGGTTGTCCTCTTTGATAGTGCCAGGGCTATTTGGCATCTGTAACCAATATTGCTGTGACCAGTTTTCTTCCAAATAAAACTGAGTCTATAAGATTTGTTACAGTTCACTTTTTTCTCCCTTTGACTAACAGGAGCCATTCCTTACATATGATATCAGGGTTACACATGCTCGGTCCTGCACATTTATTTGAGGTCAGTGGTTTTAGATCTGAATTCCAGTTCTCTGCTTTTCATATTTGCAAGCACTGTTTTTCTAGAGATCTGTGACTAACATAAAGATAGATTTTTTAAAAATTTTCACTTGGCAGCACATTCAAATAATTGCTTCCAATCTCCTGCTAAGCATTGGCAAAATGCCTCCTAAATGGAAAATTACTTCATCAAATCCTATTATTTAAGAGAACAGGAGTTGGTAATTGCTTTCATGTTATTGACCTACAACTGTGCCTATCTATGTTGTCAAAGAGCAGCATACTTGTTTTCAATGAGTTGATCCAAATCTGAAATAAACTTGTTTAAAATTACATTTTGTTTTTTCATTATGCTACTCATCTATTTAAAAAAATAAGGAAACTAAGATTATAAATAATAAACAATAAAATGGCAAGAGAACCTATGGCGTGGGTGCCAGACGTGGCACTCCCAGGCCTCTCTGTCAGCACACCCAGCCATTGCCCAAGCAGAGAGTTTGCTCTGCCCAGCAGCCCAACAGGAATGCTTCTTCCCTCCCCCAGCACAGAGTTTGCCCCTCCCCTGTGCCCAGCAGCCTAATGGGAGCACTTTCTCCCTCACCCAGAACAGAGTTTGCTCTGCCCTTCCACCCAGCATCCTAATGAGAGTACTTCCTCCCTCACCCAGCACAGAGTTTGCTCTGCCATTCTGCCCAGCAGCCGAATGGGAACACTTCCTACTTCATCCAGCACAGAGTTCACCCCACCCCTATTTGGGAACTCTGTCTCTAAAAGGTTTGCCATCACTGTTATATGCCATCAATCCACTTCTGACTTATGGATACTCCATGAATAAGTGACCTCCAAAATGCCCAATCACTAACAGCCTTACTCAGCCCTTACAAACTTCAGACTGTGGTTTCCTTTATTGAGTCAATCAATCTTGTTTCATTTTGTTGCTCATAAGTAATGCATCTTATAGTTTTGGGTTGATGTGTATTTTTATTGTCTTGTTTCATAGTTTTTTTAAACCTCCCACAATAACTGTTACATTAGATGGCTGGAATAGAAATTAAATAAAATGGAATGAATGACTAAATGAATAAACAAATTACCTTCCACTTTTCCTGCTTTTTTCAACATTTCCCAGGGTTATCTAAAAATAGCCTTTAAAAAAACATAATATAATGACAGCTATTGTCACGTACCAGCTGGCCCCCTATGCTCTGGTAACCTCCCTTAACCAAAGCCCCCAGAGGGTGGGGTGGCCGGCAATAAAAACTTTACAGCCCTTAGCTGCTTATCACCCACAAGGAGGTTTAACTGGTAGCGTGTTCAGAGGCTTGTGTGTGAAATGCAATGCTTCTCTTACCCTTTTAGTCCAATGAAGACACGTTGTTCAAGCAATCGAAGGTTTATTGATCAGGTATTTTCATCAGGTTCATAAAGCATAAAAGTCAGTAGCATAGGTCAGTCCAATACAGTCCACAGGTAATCTAGGTAACCATTTTTAAGGAGCAAAAATGCATAGCTCCTAGGGAAAGAATGTTAGCCCATAGAGATCCAGAAATGAACTCACATATCAAAACAGGTCTTAATCCATGGAGAGACAAAAAACAAACTCCCCAACTTCTCTGCAAATATGGAGAATTTGCCGTCAGTTGGTGTAGCTTTAGCCAATCAAGTAACAGAGAACAACAGAGAATAACTTTCTCAAAACAACACATTGTTTACACACGTGCACAGAGAACGTTCTGGCACTTAGACAAAACATGGATCTCAGCTAGCTTAGAGAGATAAGGAATACTGAAAAACAGGCAATCTTGTGACACAGCCTTGAGGCTCAGAGAAGACAAAGGATTTTTTTCTGAGGCCTATTTGAAACTACAACCTCACCAAGCTTTGAGAACATTAGGAAAAAGATGTCATTTTCTGACAGCTATAAAACACTTTCACATTAAATATATCAATACATAAATGAATTTATTTACAACAGTTGATTCTTACTGCAAGATGATCTGTTGTAATTCTGAGAAGTCACGTCGCAGTCAACTCTTAAAGTCCTCAGTTCCAGGAAACACACTGGTCACATTTATTGGGTGGTGGTGTGAGGCGAGGATGTTAAGATTTGTCTCCAGGTATACTACAACTTCAATGTGGAAGGAAATTGCTCATTTGATGGCTAGAGTTCGAATTTATTTTAATGGTGTGTTATAATATACAATCAGTAATTTTAAAAAATCTGGGACTTTAACATGATTTTTACTGAACTGGCCAGGACAAATTTTCTCACCTTGAATATGGAACAATCCTGTTTTTCCGGGATGTATGACAGCCCTAATATTGGCCATATGGTTACATCTATGTATACAACCATTTGTCAGGTTGCTTGAAACTTACATTTGCAGTTTACAAATTGATCATATCACATAATTCTATGAGTCATTCTCCTAGCTCCTATTTCTGACTCTTAGGTCATTTCCCCCCAACATTTGGTTCTACATTGTTTTGTACTTTTATGTTCCAATCACCTATGATTATCAGCAAACTTTCTTTTCATGTGTGATCAACTTCAGCAAGAGAATGGCCCTCGACACCCTCTGAATGGATATGACCTAAAGTCCGCGGGCTCAGATCCAAGAAGACTTTTATGGCAAGATGAAACGTTCTTGGGAGTACACAAGAGCAAAACCAAATTAGAAGATAGAGGAAGGAGCTCACTGGACAAGGAACAACATCAAAGGAGGAACCCAACCTCCTCAGTGCCACTTGGAGGATTCTGAATAGACTGAGGGTTAGAGTCCCTAAATGCAAGAGCCATGTGTTCAAGTGGGGGCTGCTGGCAGACAATAACTTAATGTGTGAATGTGGAGAGATACAGAATCCGGTTCATTTATTGGTCTGCCAGAAACATGCACCAATGAGGACTTAAGTTTGGGCAACAACAAAGTGAAGAAAGTGGCTTCATTTTAGCAGTCCATAGTTTGATAGGGATATAAAAGAAGAGAAGAAGATGATTTAAGACATGCTTAGATATGATTATATGATGTGGAATGGATTCATAGCTGTGATGAAAAGTGATCATTGAAACTGATGAGATTAAAAAAAACTCTACCAAGCTTTTAAACCATACTTCACATTCTCATTGGATAATTTTTTTGATGCTACACTGATATATCATTCTGCATAATGATCTCTTCAGTATAAACCATGCAGGGATTATACAGAGGTGATCAGATGACTCTTCACATACATTCCTGCAAATTCTGATTTAGAAGTTTTACATCTAATAAAGCTTCTCTTCAAAATGATTGCTGATCTAGTTGGCTTTTTTGTCTTTGTTGACATAAGGCCGACTGGAATGGAGAACTGTTGCCATGTGAGCTGGAGAGCTTAAGTAACTATAATATTGATACTAATTACCGGCAGTCATGTAATTTCAGAGGGTGCAGCAGAGTGTTCCTGTAACTCTAATTTGTCAGTCAAGCCCAATACTGGAATCTGAGTTTCATCTGGAAAGTTGTTAATCATGTCAATGATATGTAGCAATGAAAGCATATCTTCTTGAATGTGAATAACAAAAAAGAGAGTCTATGTGAGAGATTTGGACCAAGGCAAAGGTGTAAGGAATTTAAATCATTGTCTTTGCACCAGTTTCTTAACTTGCCTTTACCAGACTTGCCTATTTTTCATAGAGAGAGAAAGCATATGGGTACAATATTTGTGCCTATATACTTTCTCCTAAATAGCTAATACCTGTTAACGGAGGGCAACTTGGCCTGGGACAATTAAAGCAAGAAAAGAGTTGGACCTGTTTCCCTACCCATTCCTTGTTTAAGCCTTTCTCTGTACAGATGCTTTTTGAAGGAAAAAAAATTACACTGCGCGAACCAGTGCCAGAACTCTGACCTAAGATCTCATGCATCTACCAGTTTGGCTGGTTTTGCTTCTTTACAATAGGCTCTATTGTAAAGGGCCAAACTGACAAGAATGGTGGCATTTAAGACAGCTAACACAGATTAAGAACTGCATTTTTCATGACAGAACCTACAAGTGGGGAACTGTAGGAACTCACGGATATATTAAGCAAAGATAGCTCCTTATATCTTTAATCTGAGCTACTTGTCTTCATTTGGACTTACCCTGCAATGCTGCTTTGTAGAAGGAAGGGGATTTTTCTACATGCTTGCAGAAAATCTATGGCTAATAGAAGAATGAGTTGAACCAGTGAGATAAAAGCAGTGGTGGGCATCAGCCGGTTCGCACCAGTTCGCCAGAACTGGTAGCAGAAATTCTGGCTGCCCCCACCCATCCAAGTTTTGAAATAAAGTAGTCCTAATTCAGGTGCAATGCAGGGCTTCCCCCTGGCCACACCCACCATACCACACCTACAGTGTGGTAGTAAATTTTTTTTGAGCCCACCACTCAATAAAAGCCAGACAAATGATAGATGTGTAAGGTTTCTAAGTTGACGTTAAGAAGGCATAGAATACAAAGCAATACGACTCAAGTCAACTCACCCAATTTTAAAAACTATACTTTAAAATTATGTGTTCACAAGCAATGAAATAAAGAAGAGTTGCTTCTGTTTGGCATAATTTGTCCTGCTACTGGCAGTCTACAGATAATACTGCACTATCAGCCCCAGGAAATCCTGTTCAGTTCACTTGCTGCAAACCTTGGAGATTTTACTAAACACTGCCAGAATACTTTCAAGTGTTTCCTGGATCAGAAATAATATAACTGAGGTTTTTTTCATTTATTTTTTAAAATAAAAGCAATTTACCATTGATTTCCAAGTTTTGCTGTTCTAAATTACAAACCTTTTCTATATTTGTGTAGAATATGAGTACACACAACTTCGCATGAGCAGAATAGATTCAATATCCATCTTGAGAACATGTTTGGTGGTCTGTATCTCTAGTTATAACAAGGCTGGTATGTTGTGAACTAATTTATTTACACACAGCTTGTAAGTGGACTGGTGGCAAAATATTGGAACACTCTATGTTCCATTCCAAATGCCAAAGCCTTTGACTGTGTGGATCACAATAAACTGTGGCAAGTCCTTAAAGAGATGGGGGTACCAACCATCTCACATATCCTCTGCGAGTCAAGAAGTGACATCTCACCTGACCCTTGTGCAAGTCAAGAAGTGACAGTTAGGAATGGATACAGAGCATCTGATTGGTTTAAAATAGGGGAAAGAGTGCAAAAAGGCTGTATATTGTCACCCTGCTTATTTAACTTATCTGCAGAGTACATCATGTGTAATGCAGGGCTGGAAGAAGCACATTCTGGGATTAAGATTGCTGGGAGAAATATCAACAACCTGAGATATGCAGATACTACCCTAATGGCAGTAAGTGGAGAAGATCTAAAGAACCTCTTGAAGAGGGTGAAAAAGGAGAGTGCAAAAGCTGGCTCGAAACTTGAAACATAAAAAAACCCCAAGATCATGGAATCTGGACCCATCACTCCGAGGCAAACAGAAGGGGAGGAAATTGAAGCAGTGATAGACTTTGCCTTCATGGGATCTAAGATCACTGCAGATGGTGACTGCAGCCATGAAATAAAAAGACGCCTACTCCTTGGAAGGCAAGCTATGGCAAACATAGGCAGCATAATAAAAAGTAGAGACATCACCCTGGCAACAAAAGTCTGCATAGTTAAAGCATATCAGAAAACAAAATAAAATAAACAAAATAAAATAAAAATAAAATAAAAAACACTGTAGTACTTTAAAGACTAACTGCTATATTTTTATTGTTAGCTTACAATAGTTAAAGCAGTGATCTTCCCAGTAGTAATGTACAGCTGTGAGAACTGGACCATAAGGAAGGCTAAGTGCAGAAGAATAGACACCTGTGAACTGTGGTGCTGGAGAAGACTTTTGAGAGTCCCCTGGACTGCAAGAAGATCAAATCAGTCATTCCTAAAGGAAATAAACCCTGACTATTCCTTGAAAGGACAGATACTAAACCTGAAGCTCAAGTACTTTGGCTACCAAATGAGAAGAGAGGACTCACTGGAGAAGCCCCTAATGCTGGGAAAGATCAAAGGCAAAGGGGGTGGCAGAGGATGAGATGGAGAAGGAGAAGGGGGCGGCAGATGATGAAATGGCTAGATGGCATTAACACAGTCGGCATTGATCTGGGCGGACTATAGAGGATGGCAGATGACAGAGGAGCCTGGTTTGCATTGGTCCATGGGGTCAACAGAGGGTCAGATTTGACTGTGCAACTGAACAACACATCTTTTATTTAGAATACCTGTACTGTACTCTGTTTCTCCATTTCTGCTCTCTCTTGGTCTTCCATTCCCTGCTCCATCCAAAACAATTCAGCTATCCATGGCCACTGAACACTTGCAGGTTTTGCCCCGCTGCCTTTTATAGACATTCTCTTTGTTTGTGGGGAACAAAACAGGTTTTTTTTGTACGTCTGGAAACCATGAGTTTTCAGCCCCTTATGCAATGATTATATTTTATTAATATCAGCAAGAAAGTACTATTACACTTCATATCTTAATTCATTTCACTGGTGGGATTTGCCTCTTTGCAGAATAGCCTCTGATACACAGAAATAACAGTCACAAAAGCACTTTTAGAAATGGTTTAATTTAAAAACAAATAAGTTACATTTCACAGAAATGATAAAACATAAATCTGCCATGTAAACATAACACTGATCAAAGGTGTTTTAAATAATATGCATCTGAATTAACTCATCTGGCAAAAGAAAACATGTGAATCATCAGGTTTTTCATTGGTAAGGCATTTTAAAGATAACAGCACTGAAGAGAAAATGAGTTATGGCTACTCTAGTGGGTAAAATAATGATACCACATTTAAAATGTCACTGAGTTACCCTTGTACCCATTACATCATTGCTTCTGAGAATTTGCCTTCACCAAGTAGCCACTCTCTTAGCACACCAAATGGCAGCAAACATTTAAAATCCCAATGAAACTATGAAGGGCTGTAACCCAAAGATGTGCAAGATATATACTCCAAAATTTGGAAATATAAGGGTTTAAAAATATCATTTGGGAATAAAATGGCTTAAACCTATTCAACTAGTATGTGAATGGGACTACTTTGCAGCCATGTGCCTATATATGTCTTGTTTAAAGTAGACAACAGATTAGTTGGACTCAACTTTAGGCATTTATAGAGATTCATTTATAGAGATGAATCAAGGAAAGCTGGAAGTGGTAAAAATGGAAATTGAAAGAATAACCTTTGACATCTTGGAAACCAGTGAGTTAAAATGGACAGGGATGGGTGAATTCAGCTCTGGAGACCATCATATCTACTACTGTGGACAAGAAAACCTCAGGAGAAATTGAGTAGCCATAATTGTCAATAAAAGACTGAGAAAAGCAGTAATGGGATGTAATCTTTAAAATGACATAATGATTAGAATCCAAGGCAAACCTTTCAATATCACTGTAATCTAAATATATGCAGCAACCACTGGTGCAAATGAAGCCATAGTTGACTAGTTCTATGAGGACCTACAACACCTCATAGAACAGACACCAAGAAATGATGTCCACATTATCATAGGAGACTGGAATGTCAAAGTAGGAAATCAAAAAGTAAATGGAATAACAGGCAAGTTTGGTCTTGGAACAGAATGAAGCAGGGCAAAGGCTAATAGAGTTCTGCCAAGAGAATGCACTGGTCATAGCAAACACCCTCTTCCAGCAACACAAGAGGAGACTTTACACATGGACAGCACCAGATGGCCAACATCAAAACCAGATTGATTACATACTCTGCAGCTAAAGATGGAGAACCTCCATACAATCAGCAAAAACAAGACCTAGAGCAGAGTGTGGCTCAGGTTATAATCTACTGATTGCAAAATTCAGGATCAGACTACAGAAAATATGGAAAACAATTAGGTCAGACAGGTATGACCTAGACCAGTGGTTCCCAACAAGGGGTACACAGCCCACTAGTGGACTTCAATTCCCAGAAACCTCAGTCAGTACATTGGCTGATCAGTACTTTGGGGAAATGACTTAGGCTTCTGGGAACTGAAGTCCAAAAACCAGCATTTGGGAAACACTGACCTAGACAACATCCCTATGGAATACACAGTGGAGGTGTGGAACAGATTAAATGGCTTAGACTTGATAGACAGAGTGCCAGAAGAATTATGGACAGAGGCGTGGGACATCATACAGGAGGCAGCAAGAAAAACCATACCAAAAGAAAAGAAGCATAAGAAAGCAAAGTGGTTGTCTGATGAGGCTCTTAAAATAGCATAGGAAAGAAGGAATGCAAAAGGAGAAAGGATAACATTCAAACAACTGAATACAGAATTTCAAAGAAAAGCAAGGAAAGATAAGGAGACCTACCTAAATGAACAATGCAAAGAAATAGAGGAAAACAACATAAGGGGTAGGACTAGAGATCTTTTCAAAAGCAAAAATGACCGTGATAAGGGACAAAAAGGAGTTATCTGATGCAGAAGAGATTAAGAAAAGATGGCAAGAGTACACAGAGAAACTCTACAAAAAGGACCTCAACACCCCTGATAATCATAAGGATAAGAACATTGAACTTGAGCCAGACATCCTGGAGAGTGAAGTCAGAAAGGCCCTAAAAAGCACTGCAAACAACAAAGCCAATGGAGATGATGGTATCTCAGCTGAATTTTTCAAAGCCCTAAAAAGATGATGGAATCAAATTACTGCATTCTATATGCCAGCAGATTTGGAAAACAACAATGGCCACAGAACTGGAAAAGATCAGTATATGTTCCAATCCCCAAAAAGGGTAATGCCAAAGAATGTTCAAATTATCGAACAATAGCCCACATGCTAGCAAGGTTATGCTCAAGATAATACAGGATAGACTTCAGCAGCACATGGAGAGAGAATTACCAGAAGTGCAGGCTGGGTTCAGAAGAGGCAGGGGAACTAAAGATCATATTGCCAACATACGTTGGATCATGGAGAAAACAAAGGAATATCAGAAGCAAGTCTTCTGTTTCATTGACTACACCAAGGCCTTTGACTGTGTGGACCACAACAAAATATGGCAAGTAATTAAAGAGATGGAAATACCAGAGCACCTTATATGCCTCATGAGAAATCTGTACATGAGTCAAGAAGCAACAGTTAGGACAGAATATGGAATAACAGAGTGGTTTGGAATAGGAAAAGGAGTAAGACAAGGCTGCATTTTGTCACCCTGCTTATTCAACTTATACACAAAACACGAAATGTGCAATGCAGGGTTGGATGAATCACAAGTTGGGATCAAATTGCTGGGAGAAGCATCAACAACTTCAGATATGCAGATGATACTACCCTAATGGCAGAAAGTGAGGAAGACCTAAAGAAGCTTCTGCTTAGGTTGAAAGAAGAAAGTGCAAAAGCTGACTTGAGACTCAACATCAAGAAAACCAAGATAATGGCAACATGCCCTATCAGTCCATAGAAAATAGATGGGGAAGAAGTAGAAGCAGTGACAGATTTTACTTTCTTAGGATCCAAGATCACTGCAGATGGGGATTGCAGCCATGAAATAAAAAGGTGACTGATGCTTGATAGACAAACTATGAGAAACCTTGGGAATATAGTTAACAGTAGAAATATCACCTTGCAAAAAAAATTATCATAGTCAAAGCAATGGTTTTCCTGGTGGTAATGTATGGTTGTGAGAACTGGACCATTAGGAAAGCTGAGCGCAGAAGAATAGATGCCTTCGAAATGTGGTGTTGGAAGAGAGTTTTGAGAGTACTCTGGACAGCTAGGAGAGCAAATCCTAGAAGAAATCAACCCTGACTACTCATTAGAAGTTCAAATAGTAAAGATAAAGCTAAAGTATTTTGGACATCAAATGAGAAGAGAGGATTCATTTGAGAAATTATTGATTCTGGGAATGGTGGAGGGCAAAAGAGGAAGGGGGCGGCCAAAAAATGAAATGGCTAGATGATATTGTAGAGGCAATGGGCACAGAGCTGGGTGAGCTGAGGAGGATGGTGGAAGACAAAGGTGCCTGGTGGGCAATGGTCCACAGGGTTGCAAAGAGTTGGAATTGACTGTGCAACTGAACAACAATAGAGATCCATCTAATGAACAACTGTGCACAAGCCTATGCTTTATTGTTTAAAGTTATGGTGTATTGTTAATAGTTTTTACCCCTTTCTGGAGTATTTTGAAGATATTTTCAAAAATATAGGTATCTAAACAAATTATCATTATATACCAAACTTATTTGGCTATAAATGGCGATGAGCACCAATCCCTTGAATCGAATATGACTGGCTTTTGAGCAAGGGCAACCTTTACCTTTACTGAACCTGAAAACTATTTCATGGGTAAACAGATCTGATATTCCACTCCCAGTTAATCTGATAGGCTGGATCTAGAGCAAATTAACTTTATTTGATCCCACTGAAATGAATATAAAAAGTTAACCTTAATTAACTTGCCGGTTGCATGGTATTATACATTTGCTGGTCTTCAAGATGTCTCAATACTTTGTTGTAATTATTGTTGTTGCTGCAACAGATTTTCCAAGGTATACCTTTGAAAAATCATTTTAGAGGGAGTGACATGTAATTAATTTGATTTGAACTGGCTCTATGGAATGAAGATTGTCTAGTTTTTAATTACCTCTTGGGATAGGCCTTTAACAATTTCCTGAGATGGAAAAACATTAGCAGTTACAGTTTTGCCAGAACAAAAACATAAATAAAAACAAAACTCTTTGGCCAGAATCCTATTAGTGTTTTGAAAGATTTACGTAACTTGTTGGGGCTGATTTCCAATTTACTGAGGTGTGTCTTGGTCATGGACTCAATTGTTCAACTTAAATTCACCTTGGCACCTTGTCAGTTAGCCTTGCTATGGCAAGTTACATAAACCTTGTGTAAACACTGGCCTATGTTAGGAAAAGCTTCAACTCATACATTTCTTTAGCACACAGAATACATTCATTTGGCAACTCTTTATAAAACATGCCATTTCCCACCAAGCAAGAATATCATCAAAGGGAAACACCTCACTGAGCACCTGACAGGTAAAGTCCCAAGGGTCTAACTGAGCACATGTTGGACTTTTGCCCAGCTTTTGGATAAGAAAAAAAGGAAAAACAAATTGGAGTGTGCATTCAGATATAAACATAGAAAGAGACACAAAGCTTTAGAGCAGGAGTTCTCAACCTTTTAAAGCCAGGGACCAGGTCACACTCCCTCAGACAGCTTTGGGGATGGGACGGCAATGTTGACCTTCTTCCACCACATGGCACTTTGTGGTGTGGTGGAGGCGGGGGGGGGGGACATGAAATGGTACTATGGGCCTCATCCTGCTCATGGGCCGCAGGTTGAGAATCCCTGCTTTAGAAAATAAGGACCATTTATGAGAATAAGGATGACTCTTATCTATATAAATTAAAATCTGAAAGTCACACACTCAGGAAGATGGAATTACTCTACATCTGAACAATATAATGACATGTCAAGTTCAGTATTCTCAATTCACATGCCATTATAAATAGCATTAAAGCATCCTCCTCTGAATTGAAGCACTTTATTGCACAGATATGTATTTTTCATAACTGCCAACTATAGGAGCTGTGAAAGAATGCAGCTTTTGATTGAGTTAAAGGACATATACAACCTGGCCTGCGGGGCCTGATGTCGCCTTTTAAGTTGCTGTATCAGTAGGAAAATGAGATGTGAATGAAACTGTCCAAGGGGAAATGTCAATTCATCCACTGTCTTCAAGTAATCTTTGTAAGTTGTTTTGTATCTTCAAAGAAAAGAAGAAAAAGGCTTTAAGAGAAAAAAAACCCTTTAAAATATTTAATGCAAAAATTCTTGAGGAAAGATGAAAACATTGTGGATCCTGAAGGGGGAAAAAAGGAAATATGATGGATGAAATTTGCTGCACAATAATATGAAGAGCCACAATCCATCTAAGGCCCAAACTAGAGGAGATGTTTAGCACATTATTAGAAACAGAACTCCCTGAATTAACAAGAGATGTCTAATTGTCTTAGCATAAGCTTGAATTTTTTTTTGTACTGATCATTGAGAGATAAGCACAAGTGTCATTTGAAAGTCTGGTTGTGATCTGAAGGAATTGTGTGAACTGACAGAAACATCTACTACATATTTCCCTTAACCTGTCATTTTACCTTAAATGACAGTAATTCCATTAAACCATTTAAGTCAGCAGGATCCAGTATGATACATCTTACCATAAGCAGGTGAAATATTATGTTATCTAAACTTTATCTCTGTTCCTAAAATTCTATTATAATGATTTGTACACTGTTCTCCTTCAACCATAAGTGTGCACTTGCACAGGGAGGCACACTATGTGATCTTTCAAAATCAGTTCCCTCCCATTACAATGACTGGGAAATGGCCCTCAACAGTAAAATAAACCCACATAAATATAGTCGGAGGGAGGGCTAGAATAAATTGCATGTTTGGAAAAGAGTACTGTGAATGGTGTGGTGTGGTGGTGGTAACTGAATTCAGACAGCATGCTTTTGTGTCGAATGTCTATGAAAAACAAATAAAAATAGTTCTTTTTGCCCATGGGAAGAAATAAAATGTACACTTGAATAACAATTTATTAGGAAAACTGTTTTTAAAAGTGTGTGAGCTTTTGAATTCAGAAATTTCCACCAATTTGCACTTGGATGGATGATTTTGGTGGTATTAAGGACAAAATCTTTCAGATCTTATGGTAGCTCACCCAGGCCTAGGAATAGCAGCAAATGGCCTTAAACATAAAGCAGTAGAATCGTAGGATAATTAAGTTGGATCTATAGATTCCCCTCAGTGCAGAATCTAAGGCAAATCATATGTTACAGATGAATGTCCAATTTTCTCTTCAAACCCTAACAATGAGGCACTCACCACCTCTTCAGATGTTTTCATTGTCCTACTGCTCTAACCGTTAAGATGTTTTCCCCAATATTCAACTGAAACCTGGGTTCCTGTAGTTGTAGTGTTGGGTCTAGAATTAGACATGGTACTCAAGATGAAGCATGAGCAGTACCGAATAGAGGGGGATTCCTCCTGTATTTTTATGCAGGAATATGTGTTTTTGACATAAACTACTACACCACTTCCCTTTCTATTTTTTTTGTTCTTTTTTAACAGTTTTCTACCCTTCAGTTGCTGTATTCCAATCATGGGTGTCATCCCACCAAGTTTCAATTACCCAGAACAAGTCAGTAAAAACCTGAGCAGGGGAAATTCAGGAGAACTGACAGGGGAAATTCAGGAGAATGCCCAAGGTCTCCTCGAAAGTAGTGACATGCTATTGCTTTTGAATTTTTTAAACATGAGTAGTGGCCTGGTGGCTGCAAAAATGGCCCACTGTCTCATTTTGTCTACCCTGGGCTAGAGGATAAAATAATATTAGAGAATCAAGGAGGAACCAAAAGACCCCCCCCCCAAAATTAAAAGTCTTAGTTGTAGCTCTCTGATGCTGCCATTTGTATTGTTGTTTGTGTTATTTTGCCAATCTTATTATACCTTTATAACGAGCTAATAATGAATTTGCTTGTGTTCTTGGTGTTTATATTTGTATTGGACATAGAGCATCATGGTTTCTTGTTAAGTCTGAACTTGGCCATTTTTAATTTCTATAGTTTTTGAAGATGGGAAATGATACAAAGAATATGCCTGAGGAGGTAAGGTGCTCTGAGAGAAACCCTCTCAGTTGTAATTACTTTATTTAAGTGCTTAAGAACAGCATAATCTTACACAGTTCTACTCAGAAGTAAATTCCACTAGATATAGGATTGTAATATAATTTATCTGAATGGACTAGAGCCTATTTAACTAATTTTTAAGTTGCAATCTGCTTTGAAAGGGTTAGCAAATACATCTACTTCTGTAATTAGCAACTGAACTAGAACAGATAGCATCTGCAGGGAGGAGAAGAATAAACCCAAAAGTGCTCCTATTAATGGAAAGTAGAAACGAAAGCCCCAGCCAATGGAATTCTAAGAGTACTGTACATGCAAAACAGATTTAATGATTTTTTCAAAAGGTAGGCTTTATTGTTTTTCTACCCCAAAAAAGAGAGCTTGCTCTCTCTTTGCAAAAGGGCTTAACATGCTCTATTTTGAGTTCAGCCTAAGAACCTGAAGTCACTAAGAGAGCTAAATTGGCAACCTTCATTATTCTCTGGGCCCACAACAACGGCCTGAAGGAGAAGACTCCATGGCCTGGCAGGCGGCTGAGAACATCGCCCCCTCCTCTGAGCCCACAACAATGGCCAGAGGGGAGTTAGCCTGTGTTCTGCTTTTGTTGTTTTGAGGTTGCATTTTGATTTTTACTGTACTGTTGCTGTTTTGACTGTAGGCCGCCCTGAGTCGCCTTGGCGAGTGGGCGGCAATATAAATCTGAACAAACAAACAAACAATGTATTACTATTCCTTACAATTCTGTCATGGGGCACCCAGTGTGGTGTAGTGGATAGAGTAACTGAGATCTGTGCTCAATTCCATAGCTTTGCCATGGAAGTTTACAGGGAGCATGGAACTGGTAAAATCACTCCTTAAATACCTAACTTACCTTGAGTACCCTGTTAGGGTTGCTATAATTGAATTCTGACTTGATGGCATGTAACTATTCTGCTGATAAATTTTGTTACTAACAAATTCCAATAAGCTACCAATCCAATCCAATATTGATTTGTAGTCACTTAGCTATTTAAGCACAAATAAACCAAACTCTAACATTTTCTAATCTTTGCCTTCTATTTCCATCTCTGGCTGAACAGCTTTACCATAGGCTCGTCCCATCATTTTTGGGGTCTGCCTAGTGGTCTTTTGTGATCCTTTTGTATCCAATATGACAGCCTATAGGTCCATCTGTTATCCTTTAAGTGGCCTGCCCATCTTCTTTTTGCCACGTATAGTTCATCGACCACATCATGCAGTCTGGTTCTTTGACGTAATTCATTATTACTGACCTTATCCCTGATTGTTACTCTGCACATCTGTTGTTCCATTGCTCTTTGGGTTACTGTCAGTTTTTCTTCCTCTGATTTTGTTACTGTCTACATTTTGGATGCATTGTTGCCAGATAACATACCTTGTGGTGAGTGGATAAGAAGATGCAAAGCAATTTGGATTGCCTTTAATATAAACTGAACAGTGCTAACAAATGACAGTCTGCCGATGAATATCAGGGCAAACGTATTCAATATGACAGTGTTGCCTGCAATAAACTACCACTGCTGCAATTTCCTCTTCTACACAACCTTGCTCTCATTTAAATCTAGCCATCCTGCTGGTCCCTATAGCTACCACAGAGCTTGGAAAAACCCTTTTGGATTACAAGTCCAAGAATCTTCCAGCCATGCCTGATCTAGCATTCTGTAAACTATTGTCCAAAAAAAGTAATGCTTACAAGTCCTGGGTCAATCTGCATGCTACCTTTGTAAACCAACAGGTAATGTCCAGTGGGGGCATTGTGCTGATAAAATGCTTCTATCAGGAGAATATCCAGTCTTCATTTCAGCTCAGAAGTGTCTCCTAACCCTCTGGAGCAGGTTTTGAGGGTCCCTAGGAGGATGAAAAGGGGCCATGGCGGCTTAGTGGCTAAGACACTGAGTTTGACGACTGGAAGGTCAGTAGGTCAGCAGTTTGAGACCTGAATGCTGCATGATGGAGTGAGCTTCCATTGTCTGTACCAGTTTTTGCCACCCTAGCAGTTTGAAAGCAAAAGTACTGCTTCAGCAGGAAAGGTAACAGCATTCCATGGACTGTGGCATCTAGTCATCCCTGTCACATGACCACGGAAATGTCTGCAGATGCAGACAGTGCTGGCTCTTTGGCTGTAAATGGAGATGAGGACCCCTAGAGTCAAACACGACGGGCTTTCAAGCAAGGGAGACCTTTACCTAGGAGGAGGGAATGCTCATGAGCCCACTTTTTGGGATGACATCATGGGTTGAAGGCAGAGGAGAGAAAGTAAGATTATCGTGCAAACAAATATATCCTGGTATGATGGTGAATTTAGGCCATTAGAGCCAAACATTTTTTCTGTAGTCACAAACCCCAATTAGCTATTTTTCTACTGTATACAAAGTCTAGCTATTTGGGGGGCAATGTTTTATAACCTGATTATTACTAGTTTATCAGTTCTCTCTATATACCTTTTCCAGTTTTACCAAATTAGCTGTTAGTTCCTCACAGAGATTGTCAATGTTAAGATGCACTCGGGATCCTAAACATTCTTGTATTGGATATCTAAAATGTAAGACAAAGATAGATAAGTGAAAAGTGGGAAAAAATCTGAAAAAACTGCTAATGAATAAACTCTATTCATTTCAATGCAACTAGGACAATTAATTAGATTTAGCCCATTGAAAACACTTTTAGATTCAGCTGTCCCAAAGTGGTATACAAAACTGAAAACATCAAAACCTGCCAAACAGCAATGAAATTATAAAACAAGCCTAAAATTAAAATCAGGTAGCTCTATATATTGGTGTTGACATAGCAAAGTGAGTCAGAATACCCAATGGTAGAGCCAGGAGCAGTGATGAGATGTAACAGGTCCGCACCAGTCCGCCAGAACTGGTGGTAACTTTCCCAGTGTCCCGGAGAACCGGCAGCAGCTTTTGGGGGGAACCACCATCGGGGCTTACCTTTTCACTGGTTCCCCCACTGCGCATGCACATCGAGCACTTGGTGTGCATGCACGCCTACAGTGCTTGGCACATATGCACGGCCTCCTTGCTGTCCTCCCAAGCGGGGAGGAGGAAGAGAAGCTGCTAGCCTGAAGCTCCCTATAGCCTACTCCCCAGGGTAAGTGACTCACCTTTGGATGTGGTGTGTCTCTGTGTATTTTAATGTGTATTTAATACCTTTACCTATATTGACGTACTACCACAGTTCCTAAAAAGAAGAAAGCAAGGGGGGGGGGGAACAGGATGCAAACAGCAATTTAAAAAAAAATGAAAGGTACAGAAGATTTCAACAAAGAAAATGCAAACTCACTCATTTATTTGTGAATCCATGAAGGAAGCTATGGACCCAAGCTGCTCTTCCAGAACATGTATCTTATATCGCATGTAGAATGTGGAGAAAATCAGCATGCAAACACTGCAGGGAAAATGTGGTGGTAAACAGACAAGAAATAGCTGATATATATATAGTGGAACCTCAGTTAACAAACGGATCGGTTAACATAAAAATTGTATAACAAAAAAAGAAATCAATAGAAAATAGTGGTTCGGTTTATGGATTTTTTTCCAGAACAGATTAATTGGTTTTCAATGCATTCCTATGGGGAATTGCATTCAATGCATTCCTATGGGAAATTCACTTAAAGTAATTTTCGGTGTAAGAAACGTTCCGGAGAACGCATTCATTACGTTAACTGAGGATCCATTGTACAGTAGCTGATACTGTATTGATGCACTTGCTGATGCTGGAAACTCATTGAGCTGCTATTGTATAAATTTGACCATTAAGTCTCAGATCTCCAACTCAATCAGCTGATGTACTTCAGTTTAAGACAGAAATGTTTTTCCATGTCCTTCAAAATTATCTTGGATATATTCTGCCTCCTGTAGAAATTAATATAGACATAGAGAATCTGTGACTCATTGGCTGTATTGCGCGATCTGCACTGACAGATTCTTCTCTATGGCCTTCTACCTCTCATAGACACTACACTACTCTCTGCTCAGCTCCTGAGAGAAGCTTGTTCTATCAGCACTAAAACAGAAGGAAGGGATTACTGGAAATTAACATATTCTTCCTTCCACACTGAGTATTCTTCAAAGATTAAACATTCAAATTAAGCCTGTCTCGTTTCCAATAAAGGGCTGTGGTGGCTGAAGTGGTTAAGATGCTGGCTGGAAGGCAGCAGGTCAGCAGTTCAAGACCAGAATACTGCATAACCGTTTGAACACCTGGCTCTGTCCCAGCTCCTGCCAACCTAGCAGTTCAAAAGCAAGACATTGCAAGTAGATAAATAGCTACCACTTTAGTGGGAAGATAAACAGCATTCTGTGCACTCTGGTGCTGATGCCTGCCTGCCACATGCTCACAGAAATGTCTGCAATACACAGACAGTGCTGGCTCTTTTGCTATAAACAGAGATGAGCACTGAACCCTAGAGTTGGATACAACTGGCTTTCGAGCAAGGGTGACCTTTACCTTTACCTTACCTTTCCAATAACCCATCACAAAATAAAGCAAGCTAAGCTGACGATACAGAGGCAAGGAAACTCATGTGCTGAACAGATTCTTCTTTTACCACTTAAATGAAGCACTTCTTTAAAAATGTACATACTAAATGTATCTTCTCATTTCACCAAGATTTGAGCAAATGAAATGGCTTGACAATGAGTAACAGATTATCTGAGATCTTGGCACATACTAGCAGAGTGGCTCCACTCCCAGCAGGGTGTAATTTTGTCTGCTGCTGGCATGCAACTGCCAAGTCCTAGCAAGGGCCCATTTTCTAGAAATGAAAATGGTTCCCTCTCTTTTCTGATAAATAGTAAAGAAAGACTACCTCACTCCACAATTAAGGAATAAAAATTATGTGTTAGTGCTCTTTTGAACATGTAATCCCCTTCAGAGTCCAAGCGTTTAGTAGAATCCGTGTACAAATCTCCCATCTGCCTGCTGTAATAAGGAGGCTTATCCGTTCTGCTGCATCAACACAGCGAGTTTTACTCAATAATGTTCCACTTCTGCCTGCACCATCAATCCCTACAGCTGTGGTTTGGAAGTTGTCAGTGCTTCTAGCTGTTGCACTTGACCCATAATCCTTAGGGAAAAAAATCTATCAATCTTTTTAAAGCTAGTTTCCAGGAGTTTGGCAAAGTGATTTTGGAGAACCACATAAGCCTATTATCCTTACATCACAACACTTGAGCAATTTAGTAAAAGTCACAATTTCTCCTCCCTCTCTACCCTGTGAAAACTTTTGCAGCCAAAAGTATTCCAATCTAGATGGGAGTGCAGCAAATAAGAAAAGAGGAATGTATAAGCCATTTATTTTGCCATAGGATACCTTTCAGAATACATTTCAGATTTATATCAACCCAATCCCAGGGAAGATGTCCTCAGGTTTGCTTTTAGACCCATAAAGCTTTGTTTGGGGAAAGTACACATACTTACAGAATGGCATAGAAAATAAGTATGTGGTTCAGAGACAAAATCCTCTGGTAATTCAGTCTGGAGACATATCCAGTGTTCCTGGGAAGAGCTGTAAGATGAACAGAATATTTAGGATCACCAACCTAGTCCTTGATAAATTTGGAAATATCACAATTTAACACATGATGGGAGACTAGAACCAACAAATAAGTGTAAGAATACATTTTTACAATTTTTAGAGTAAATCACAACATACTAATGCAGGTTAAGTTCTGACACCATTTTAAAAAAGGTTAGCTGGCTTTGTCTACTACACTACATAAATATAACCTTGTAAGTCAATTGAATCCATTGCTTACGTTTATGTCAACACTTTTATACCTAGGGAATGCTTGATTAAATCCCATCATTTAACTATGTGATTAATAGGTTAGGAAACTCATCCTCTCAGCAATACAGGAAGTAGACTTCAAAGGGCAAACTGATTTGAATGGAACTACATTCTGCATGGCAGGGGGTGGCGATGGAAAGGAAGAATGGCTATGAGGTGTAGGATCTTTATGCACACAATCATGTGATATATGTAGACTATCAGCTGTAAACCAAAGGAAGGTATATCTGGGATAAAAGTTTCCAATTACATTGGAAATGTCAGCTTAAAGAAGCAGCATTTTTGAGTACATACACAATTATTTCCCTAATTTCTCCTGCTCATTAAAATTACTCGTGACCAATAACTCATTCTTGCTCATCTCTTTCACATCCCAGAGAAGAAAAATGTTATAGATAACCTGCCATTACTAGAGGAAAATCTTTAAGGAATCATTGTGTGCGAGTGTCAGAGTAGGTGCCAGTCTCAACTCACAAATTGCCTTCCTTTGTTGTATGACTAGCATTCTAGGAAACAGGCACAGGATTCCTCTCAGGTCTGATTTCTTATCAAAATCTGCCTGAATCATGCCTCTTTGATAGTAACACACTTTCAGATCTAATGACAGATTATCTATAACAGTGATGGTGAACCTTGGCACTCCAGCTGTTCTTGAACTTCAATTCCAAGAAGCCCTGATCAGCAGGAGTCCTGACTTGGGCTTTTGGCAATTGAAGTCCAAGAACAGCTGGAGTACCAAGGTTCGCCATCACGGATCTACAATGTCTCCTTTCAACCTAGACCTCCACAGAAACAGCTGCATATGCTGTAAGGTCCTTCCTCCTTGCAAAATTCATGCTTCAGTAGTGAAATAATATGAAACCAAATCATACATATCTGCATAGCTTTTTAAAAAACCAAACCAAACTAGTTAGAGGTAGCTGGTTGGAGCCACTGAAATGTGAGGTCAAGGGCAACAAGGTGCTAACTGTCTTTGGCAACACAATCTCATTGGAATTAATGTCATAACGGGAAAGTCTTATATCACTTTTCTTGCTTCTGCCAGATATTGCAATGTTTCTCAGTCAAGTGGAAAACACATTTGAACTGAATTTCTCTTCTCACACCATGAGTAAAAATCTTTTTCTGCATGTAGAAAAGATTCAATCTAAGATTTTACCCACTTTGTTGTTCAGTCGCACAGTCGATTCCGACCCTCTGCGACCCCATGGACCATTGCCCGCCAGGCACTCCTGTTCTCCACCATCCCCCTCAACTCACTGAGCTCTGTGCTCATTGTCTCCACAATACCATCTAACCATCTAATCTTGGGCCGTCCCCTTCTTCTTTTGCCCTCGACCCTTCCAAGCATTAAGGCTTTCTCAAGTGAATCCTCTCTTCTCATTTGATGTCCAAAGTACTTTAGCTTCATCTTTACAATTTGACTTTCTAAGGAGCATAGAAGAGTAAGGTTTCTGCCTAAATCAGCAAATCTAGGGCATCATGAAAAGCAGCAAATTGTTAATAATTCTTGTTAAGCAATCATTTCTGTATTTTACTAGTAGTGATGGACCATTATGGGAACATTTACTTCATATAACCAAATAACATGACTAGTTTTGGATAACACACCCTTAGCTTGTGAGGTCTGAAGGACACTTTTAGTGCTCTGCTTCAGATAGCAAAATAGCTTGGGGTGGTCCTATTGTTTGGATATGTGAGCTTGGCTGTTCCACTTTAGCCCCCAGCACCATGAATAAATGTGGATTTTGTTTATTTACCATTTCTTGAAACATTCCTGACTTCATCATCACACAAATATTCAGATTGTCCATCTGCATGGAGAGTCTTTGTCTCCACCTTGGCAGTTTTTATAGATGGTTGGGTCTCAGGCAAATGGTAAGCTGTTGAAGAACAAGAATTTTTACAATTTATATCTAGGAGAACATTGAGCACAATTTAAGAAATAATTAACAATCAGTTTGACCTAGAACAGTGATAGTGAACCTTTTAGAGACTGAGTGCCCAAACTTCAACTCCAAATCCATGTATTTATCACAAAGTGCCAACACAGCAACAGGGGAGGAAGGAAATGCTCCCATTGGGCTGCTGGACAGAGGGGGTATGTGAACTCTGTGCTGGGGTGACTGCACGAGTGCCCACAGAAAGGGCTCTGACTGCCACCTCTGGCATGCGTGCCATAGGCTCACCACCACTGGCCTAGAACAAGAAACTAAAATGAACTTCCGGATTCTATATGAGATTTGACACAATGATATTCCCTCACTGCTAAGAAATTTGCTTTTAAAACTTGTTAGTTGCAATTATATTTCCAAGATTCTTAAATTAGTTACTTGCCATTACAGTTACACTTTTAATAGGGAACCCCCCCTCAGTTTTTCAGATAAATTCTATTTTAATTACGTACAGTTGTACCTCGCTTAAAGAGCATAATGCATTCCACAGGATTGCTCTTTAAGCGAGTTTGCTCTTTAAGCGAAACACCATTGTAAATGACCAATTGTGGGGGGGATTGCTCTTTAAACGAGTTGGTCTTTAAGCGAGGCGCTCTTTATGCGAGGTTTGACTGTACTTTAAAATGCCTACATGCTATAAATTGATTATCTGTGTACAAAACATCCACTTGAAGTATAAGCTGTACCTCAATCATCATCATCATCATGTGCCATCAAGTCACTTCTGACTTATGGTCACCTGTTAAAGATTTTTTGAGATATAAAGTACTTGGAAGTGATTTACCGTTCCCTTTTTCTATAAGGGCTCTGGGCTGTGCAATTTGCCCTTACGGGTATAAATTAAAAAACATATTGCCATATTATTTTTTAAAATATATATTCTGACAGACCTCTCTGCCTTGGCCATTGGTCTTGTTGCTGTGTGCTGCCCAATTGCCTTTGAATTATGGCAACCCTACAAATGTGTGTCTCCAAAATGTCCTGTCTTCAACAGCCCTGTTCAGCAACTAGAGTCTCAGTCCTGTGGCTTCCTTAATGGAGTCAATCCATCTCATATTATATCTATATCTATATCTATATCTATATCTATATCTATATCTATATCTATATCTATATCTATATCTATATCTATATCTATATCTATATCTATCTATCTATCTATCTATCTATCTATCTATCTATCTATCTATATTCCTGATCCCTTCAACTTCACCAATCATGCTTCAAATAAAGCCCATGTTTTCAAAACAAAACAAGATAATTTGCAATCAAGAGGAAGAATGCAATTAAACACCCCAGGGAAAGTAAAAAAATCCCTCTTCTAACGATGGTTACAGTTTGATGGTTACAGAATACATAATGGAGTATGAAGTAACAGCATGAGATAATTCTTGAACCATCTGATGATATCCCTCTTCTACACACCCTAATTATAAAAGATGCAGTTGCATATTGCAAAAGGAATGAAGTTATTGCTCTTTGAGTTACAACCATAATCTAATTTAGCTATGAATTAGTTATTTCCAGTAGTGGGATGTCAAAATTTTTACTACCCCATCGTGATGTCATCACAGTGTGGGCGGAGCTAATGTCATGATGTCATAACATGGGAGGAGCCAAAGGAAAACATAATAAAATAATAAAATAAAATAAAAATAAGCACACACACACACACACACACACACACACACAGAAAAAGAAACAAGTTGCAAATATCGCTTAATAAAGATAGGGCTGAGGTAATCTTTTTGCAAGAGACCCATCAAAAATCTGCAGAAGTTAACAATTTAGTGGTGAGGGGAATTGATATTTATGAAAAGGCATATGGGACATCTAAAGCCAGGGGAGTCGCAACTCTGATTTCGGAAAAATTGGGGTTTACGGTGAATAAAACTATAGCGGATTCAGAGGGAAGATATTTAATAATTAAAGGGAAAATTGAAGAAGAGGAGATAACATTAGCTAACATCTACGCTCCAAACGATAAACAGCAGGAATTTCTAGATAAAGTAGGGAAAATATTGAAAGAGGAGGGGACTAAGAACATGGTCGTAGGTGGAGATTTTAATTTGATGTGTTCAGACATTGATAGTACAGGGGTAAAAAAGAGAGGCAATAAGTACATATTAGAGGATTGGAGAAAATCATTGGGGTTAAAGGATGTGTGGAGAGAGTTAAAAGCCCAAGAAAGAGAATATACATATTATTCACATGTGCATGATATGTACTCAAGAATAGATTATATCTTTGCGACAGAAGAGATGGTAAATAAAACTGATGACATTAAAATTGGAACATTTAGAGAATCCGACCATGCAAAAGTAACTGCAGTTATAAATTTTAAAGAGGATGAAAAAAATGGATACATTTGGAGATATGATGCAAAGCTATATGAGAAGGAATCAACAAGGAAACAAGTTATGGAAAAATGGGAGGAAAGCTGGAAATTTAATGAAAATAATGAGATCAGCGGGGGAGGAGTTTGGGATACAATGAAGGCAATTTTTAGAGGGGAATCGATAAAGTTAAAAAGTATCAGGAATAGGCAAATTAAGAACAGAAACCAGGAATTGGAAGGGCAGTTAAAATATCTTCATTCTGAATACGCTAAAAAGAAAGACCAGGGAATATTTCAAGAGATTAAAAGAATTAAGAAAGAGTTGGATGGCAAGGATATTGAAAAAGTAAAGAAAGATTTGATTTTTCTTAAAAGGGAATATTTTGAATATGGTAATAAGAATTCCAGGCTATTAGCAAAAGCAGCGAGGGATAAAAATAAAATAAAGGGCAAGTAGGTATACTGGTAGATAAAAATGGGAAAAGATGTAATAAAAAAATAGATAAGGCAGAGTTGATTGAAAATTTTTATAAAGAGTTGTATTCAAAAAAGGAAATAAATATAAGTAAGTTGCGAGGATATTTTAATCAACAACAGATAAAAAAGGTTACAGAGGAACATAGGAATAAAATGGAGGAAACAATATCGATTGGGGAAATTGAAGAGGTAATAAAAAAATTGAAAAAAGAGAAAGCACCTGGGGAGGATGGGTTACCAGCTGAGTTTTATAAAGATTTTATGCCATGGATTCTCCCGAGACTGCATAAGCTATATAATGGGATTTTAGGGGGAGATGCGACTCCAGTTTCCTGGAATAGATCAACAATTGCTTTGATTCCCAAGCCGGGCAAAAATTTAGAAAAAATTGAATCTTATAGACCTATATCTCTGATCAATCAGGATGCCAAAATTTTTACCACGATTTTAGCAAATAGACTAAATGGTTTCATGGCCAATTATATCAACGAGGACCAAGCGGGGTTTGTTAAAAATAGACATATGGCAGACCTTATTAGAAGAGCAGTGGACATTCTAGATATGATGGAAAAAAGAAAGGAAAAAGTGGAGTTTTTAGCGCTAGATATATTTAAGGCATTTGACTCCCTACAATGGACAACGATTTATGAGATGATTAAATTATATGGATTTGGGGGAAAATTTCAAGGGGTTATTGGAGAATTGTATAAAAAAGGCACAGCAAGAGTTAAATTTAATAATAGTTATACAAGAGATATAAGGCTAGAGGCGGGTACGAGGCAGGGCTGCCCTTTGTCGCTATCGTTGTTTATATTGGCTATGGAACTTTTGGCAAATGCGATTCGACAAGACGAGGGAATAGTAGGAATAGGAGGAACCAAAGTAAGCCTTTATGCAGATGACACACTGTTGACGGTGAAGCATTCAGCGGAGAGTTTAGTTAAGATTAATAAACATTTGAAAGATTTTGAGGAAGTCACGGGTTTGAAAGTTAACTGGGACAAAACAGAAATGATGCTAATTAATGGGAAGAAAGAAGATGAAGAGTTAATAAAGAGAAATTATAATATACAAATTACACGCAAAATGAGATACTTGGGAGTAATGTTATCATGTAAAACTGGGGAACTTAAAAGTATGAATTATGACAGACAAAAGAAGGAAATAAAGGAGAAAATAGTAAAATATAACAAATTAAATCTGTCATGGTTCGGAAGAATAGCTATATGTAAGATGATGTTATTACCCAAATTGAATTTTTTATTTGATGCTTTACCGCTAAAACATACTGATAAAGAGATGAATGAGTATCAAAATATGATTAATCGGTTCTGTAATGGAAATAAAGGAGCCAGAATAACTAAGTCATTATGGTATGTCTCGCAAAAAGAGGGAGGACTGGGAATTCCAAACGTTATAAAATATTATAGAGCCTTTCAAATAAGAAATGTTATAAAAATTTTAAATAGGGAAGAAACAGTCTGGGAAAAATTTGAAAGGAAAAATTTATCGAGAATGGGTAAGGCACAGTTTTTATGTGAGGGAAAAGAAAAAGGAAATAAGATGGCTCAGGGTATGATGTTAAAATCAACAATGGAAGCATGGAATAGAGTGAGGAAAGAGCTTGCTTCGGGAACCTCGCCAATTTTAGAAGTGGGGGATTTTCAAGATTTTCCGATAAAAATAGACACAAAGATCAGAGATATATTGGTGGAAAATAAAGTACTATTATTAAAAGATTGGGTCAATGCTTGCAAAGATCAAGAGAAAAGACAAAGGCTGTATTTGCAACTTCAATTGGACTGGTTCAAGATCCTCCAGATAAACAATTGGAATAAGAAATTTGTACGGGAAAATGGTTTAGACAGAGAATGTACGGAGTTTGAGATGCTTTTGGCCAAAATTAGAAATGGAGAAATGGGAATCAAAGGGATAGTTAGTAAAGTTTATAAAATTTTGAATAAAAGTCAAAATATACAAGAGGTATTGAGAGAAAGCTGGGAACAAGAATTAGATATAAAGATAACGGCAACAAAATGGCGAAAGATGTGGAAAAGGAAGATAATGAGAACTATGTCTGTGAGAGTTAAAGAGCACAATTATAAATTGGTATGGAGATGGTATAGGACCCCAGTCGGCTTGCACAAAATGTATAGTAATATGAGTGAAATATGCTGGAGGTGCAGAAAAACAAAAGGAACATATGAACATATGTGGTGTAGATGTGAGGTACTTAAAATTTTTTGGGAAGGAATAAAAAAGGAAATAGAGAACATATTAGATATACAGATCGGATTGGGGTCAGAAACAATTTTATTAACAGACATAGAAGATCAGGACATAAGCAAAGACAATAAAGAGTTATTGGCCATAATGTTGACTGTTGCAAGACTAGGTATTGCCAAAAAGTGGAAAAGCAATGAACAAATAGGATTAAATGATTGGTATACACAAATGTGGAATTTAGCCTTAAATGAAAAACTTACTTGGGAAATTAAGTGCAGGAAAGGGAAAGTCAATAACAATAAATTCTGGAGGATCTGGGAACCTTTTGTTAATTATACTTTAAAAGAAAAAAAGGGCATACCCCCTGCAAAAGATCATAACGACTTTTGGAAAATGTGAAAGGTATAGAACCCCCCGGACTTTTGTATATAGCACAAGGGTATTTTCTTTTTCTTTTTTTCTTTTTCTTTCTTTTCTCCTTTTTTTTTATAATGATGTAATAGAAATGAATGGGAAGAAAATTATGTACTAAGAAAAGAAGAGAATGTAATAGTAATGTGTATAAAATATGTTACACGATTGTTACAAGCTTTTATATTTTTATAATGTCTTTATTTGCATTTTTGTCTTCCTTTTGTATTTTTCTTTTATATACCTAATAAAAAATTTAAAAAATTAAAACACACACACACACACACACACACACACACACACACACACACACACACACACACACACCCCTCAACCCACCCACAACACAAGGACAGCAAGGAGGCCATGCATACACGCCAAGCACTGTAGGCATGCATGCACACCAAGTGAAAAGGTAAGCCCCAAAGGTGGTTCCCCCCAAAAGTTACTACCGGTTCTTAGGGACACTGGGAAAAGTTACTACCGGTTCTGGCGAACTGGTGAGAACCTGTTACATCCCATCGCTGGTTATTTCACAATTGAATTAAATATGAATAACTGCAACTCGTTATTTCCAAGTGCTGGCTAATGTGACTTTACATAGTGCATGTTAGAACTAAATTATAGTTTCATTTGAATAAATATCTGTCCATCATAGACTAGATTAATGCCATCCATCCCATTAAAATTTGGGGTTACATGCTTAGCATTCACAGCTATGTTGTAAAAATAACTATCATGAAAAATGTACATTAAAACAAATGTTGCATGAAAAATAATTACATTCTTTGTGCTTTGTGTTTCCTCTAATGCCTAGACAGAAGACTGTAGTTTGGATGGTCTGTTGATGTCACATCAAGTTATGTAAGAATTATGATAATTTCAAGATGTGACATTTTTAAAGAAATGTTTTTACTACTAGTGAAACTACATAGAGAGTTCCCTTGGCCAAGTGAGGGTTTGAACCTAGACCTCCTAAGTCTTAGTCTGCTATTCTATCTACTACACACACCAGCTCTTGAATAGTCTCTAGGACTGTGATGGCGAACCTTGACACTCCAGATGTTCTTGGACTTCAATTCCCAGAAGCCCAAGCACCCTGTGAAGCCGCATGAATGGGTTTACTGCAATTCATCAGGCCCACGCTGTCCTTGTTGCTCCCGGAAACGGAAGTAAAACATGCCCATTTGTGTGGATTCACAGGGTGCTTGCGCTTCTGGGAATTGAAGTCCAAGAACATCTGGAGTGCCAAGGTTCGCCATCATGAGTTTAGGAACCATATAGTATCCAAACCTTGGAAGCGTTCCAGTTCTGAAGTTTGAGAACTAGTACTGCTAGATTCTTCTGTCTCCTGCCTGCGTTGTTGGATGATGCCATCCAGTTCAGAAAAATCTTCAGTAAAATCCTAAAAATGGTTGATATAGCAAAGTATCAGTTACAAATTAAATGTCCATTAGTAATTTGCATCCTGCCTCACAGCTTCAGTAAATTTGGTTAACATCACCACAATTGTAACAGACATTCCACAGTGTAATCGTTGGTATGTCTATTCAGAAGAAAATGCCACTGAGATCAGCATATAGAAAAGTATTAGAAAAGACACTGGAATCTTTAGGTTTTATTCCTTCAGCCTAAACTAGCTTTGCAATATAAAACTAGTTAATTTCAAATTCTTGAAAAAACAGGCTGAAATCCTGTTCTGTAACTTATGCTGCATAAGGCTAATGATGTCATCAGCTATGGCAATTTTTGATGAAACATTTTCACTTTTCCTCCCAAAGGCGCTGAAGCTCCTTTGGGAACTCTTTCAATCAAGGAATTTTACCAGTGGCAGAGATATTTTGTAAAAAAACAACAACCCACCTCTGTTCTGCTTTCTCATTATGAAAGAGATCTCATTGAAGCCCCAGGATCTTTGGAAGTGGAGGTGAGGAAATCACACATATTTTATTTAAAAAATCACACCATCAGCTTGCACAGAATAGCTTTGTGAACAGGACTTCAGCCATAGTATCGAAGGATACTGTCCTGTGATCAAATGTTACTGGGTGTGAATACACAGAAAGGGAAATGCAAATTAACTTGCATTCTCTTGCTGTGAAATCACACTGGGACATTTCATTTTCTTCAGCTGAAGTGGCCACACAGAGAGGAGGACTAGCCTTTTGATTGCAGTTTTATTTGAAGTGATGCAATTCAAATGAACTGTCTGGAGAGGTTAATGTCTCTATTTCCTCATAGCAGAGTTAATTGAACTGTTAACAAACAAACCAACAAAACCTCTGCCTATACAGAAGAAGCTGGTTAAAAAATTGTTTCCAGAAAGCCTTTGAGGCAAGAGGTGTGGGTGAAGGTGCTTTGCCAAAGCACCACTTTGCTTCTGTGTGCATGCTGTCATGTGGGTCTTCCCTCTTTGCATTTGTTCAAAGCAATCACATGCTTTAAATTAAAGCAAAATATTTGACTATTTAAAAAGTAGAAGGGTTTTGGTGAGAAGGAAAAAATGAGAGATTGGGGTGGTGGGACTTCAGGCTGATTCGTATTTCCTGTTGTGTCATGTGATCAATGGAAAAATGCTTATCAGCCCAATCCAAACTCACAGTCATTCCCATATTTGTTTCCTGTGTAATCAGACTTTGAAAAAGATTGTACAGTATATCATAAGATATGAACTGTTTTTTAAAATGGAAACTCCAAATACTGGTCCATACATTATGAAGAGGAGCAGCAGAATTTTTCAAGCCACTTCTCCTGTCA
Source organism: Furcifer pardalis (assembly GCA_030440675.1). Classification (NCBI taxonomy): domain Eukaryota; kingdom Metazoa; phylum Chordata; class Lepidosauria; order Squamata; family Chamaeleonidae; genus Furcifer; species Furcifer pardalis. The sequence goes on from CP126896.1 coordinate 53,567,846, forward strand.
TTGTAATAAGAAGATCAGAAGCTTCAATTTCTTTTCAAGATAATTGCAGTTTAGCATTTTAACTTGTTATTCTCAGCTGTCGTCAGTGAGAATAAGATAGCTTTGTAAACTGTTGACTGAATTCAGCTTGTTTCACTAACCATAGCTACGGCATGCTGCAGTTTAAAAGTCATAGTAAGCTATGGTTACTTTAAATTCTGGAGTTTGAAATAAAAATTAAAGCTTCCAATTTTTTATTGGTTTTGCAGCAGGGAGTTTATGAGTCTCAGACTTGTAATGCAAAGTTTTGGTGCAAAATCATGTGTGTAATTTCAACAGAATACTATCCTAGTTAATGCAAACACCATATTATCCTCTGGTAGTATCAACACAAATGTTTCTTTCCTTCCTTAACCTTCCCTCCCTCCTTCCTTCCTTTCTTCATTAAAGAAATAAGCTTACCAAAGGTGTAGTTGGAGAGCGATCAGCTCTGAAACTGTTTTCTGGAGAAGGAAAATTAGGACTGTTGCCAGCACTTGTATCCTGAAAAGAGAAGTTTAAGATTTTACAGTTGGATTAACTAATACTAAGAACATATACAAAGACAAAGTTGAAGGGGATTTAACTCACCTCTAGATGTTGACAAACAGATTTTAAAAGTTTGCAAGCTGTGTCTCTGGACAGAAAGGAGACGAATATGTACTGGAAAAAAAGTAATCAACAATTGAGAGAGAGAGACTGTCTTATATTTTTTAAAACTCCAAAATATGCACGAGGTCTTATATTCAGGGGATGTCTTATTTTTCCATGATGAAGAATATCTATCTATCTATCTATCTATCTATCTATCTATCTATCTATCTATCTATCTATCTATCTATCTATCTATCTATCTATCTAATTGAACAATTGCTTTTGAAAATAAGGGAGTAGCATGTACTTTAACAAACTGCTTTCTAATATCTGGCTTGATTACATTTCTTAAATATTATTTAAGACTCCTCTTTAATTTGATTTCTTGTGTCAATTGGATTTCTTATTATAGGTCTCCTATTTTGCATTTTCTTCTACCTGTGCATGACCAATTTCCATAAAAAATATTCAGAATTTTTACTATTGTTCTCTCTAGTTAGGCAAAAACATTTTTAGCAACTCCTCAACATTAAAACCAAGTTTTAAAAATGGAGACTCAATGTATAATTCTAAATTCAGATAGTGTATATAGAATCAAAGTGTAATATAAAATACAGAGAAAATATGATAGGTACTGCTTGTCTCTTCAGAATCTATTTGCCTTCTAATGCATTTCTCTTCTCATTCCAAGACTGAGGTACCACCAAAAAGCGTTTCCTTCAGCTACAAGTTGTTCACATTTTATCGATTCCAAACCTTTCAGTTTCTGCTGTGCAAGCTTTGACTAGTGCCTGCTATTTTTAACACTGATAACAACCTGTATGTTGGCTCCTGCTCATATTTATCATACACCTCTGTTGAGCATATTTTGATTAAATCTCTCCAACCTGCGTTGGCACTCATAGTCTCCTTGCAACTGCTACCAACTATGGCAAAACAATGGAGTCTTGTTGTACTTTATGGACTAAGAAGTTTTACCTGGCATAAATCCTTGTAAACTGCAGCCAGCATTATTACATGTTACCAGTAACTCTAACTTGACTAACGCAGAGGGTGAAAATAGATGTTAATTATCTATTTATCTTATTTATTAAAAAAAACCAAATAATAATCTAGGCTTTCTTTTTTTGAAATAATTTTGAGACCTACATATAACTACAAAGGATAAAAATGTAATAAGTAGTTAACTGAACAAAAGATAAAATAAGAGAATATGGAAATAATAATAAAAAGCAATTCAAGTGGAAAATTCAGATATGCTAAGATTCAAACACCAAAATGTTGAACTCACCCTATCAGTTACAGTTGTTATAACCAAAGCATTTGGCAAGAGAAGGGCTGTTCTTGTTTTCTTTATTAGAGTCACAGAATGCACAGGTATACTAATCTGAAATGAGATGATCTTTGTGTGAAAATAACATACATCAGTGTGGAAATAACAACTTGATGTATTTAGAAATAGCCCATTGTGAGGAAATTTTTGTATAGATATTTTATAGTGGCTAAAATACTAGCAAGGAAAACAACATGTACAATGGAAATCTAGAGAAGACTGGGCACACAATGTACACTGGGAAATATGTACAGTGGAACCTCGGTTAATGAACGGCTCAGTTAACACAAAAATCACGTAACAAAAGAAAATCCATAGAAAATAGTGGCTCATTTTACAGAATTTTTTTCAGAACAGATTAATTGGCTTTCAATGCATTCCAATGAGCTCCCGTCTCTGTCCCAGCTCCTGCCAACCTAGCAGTTCGAAAGCAAGAAATTGCAAGTAGATAAATAGGGACCACTTTGGTGGGAAGGTAACAGCATTCCATGCGCTCCAGTGTCTAGTCATGCTTGCCACACGACCATGGAAACATCTGCAGAAGCAGACAGCGCTGGCTCTTCAAGGGCTTAGAAACAGAGATGAGCACTGACCCCTAAAGTCAGATACGACTGGCTTTCGAGCAAGGGAAAGCTTTACCTTTACTATTTTGGTTTTCAATGCATTCCCATTGGAAATTGCATGCAATGCATTCCTATGGGAAATTGCATGCAATGCATTCCTATGGGAAATTCAGTTTAAGTAATTTTTGCTTTAAGAAACATGCCGGGGACACACATTAATTATGCCAACCAAGGTTTTATTGTGCCTTCATTTGTGCAAACTTGGCTCTCCAGGTCCTTGACATAGGGCAACAAGATTTTGGCCAAATAAATTTCTACACTGAGAATACCAGAATGCTTTTAATACTGAAGCCTGTTGTTTTCACAATTTAAGATTATGACATTTCCATTTCTATTAATAAAGACAGCAAGGCTGTAAAGAACTCTTTGTAAATAGTCATCTCATTTAGGATTTACTATATGGTATTAAACAGAAAAATGGTATACCAACCACAATTTAAAAAATAAGTATAACAAATGCAAAATTGAAAACAAACTCATGAAAATCAAAATATTTGAAACATCTTCATGCTTGTATATGTTAAAATAAATTCTGAACAAAATATTCAACTGTATCCTATTTAGGTTCTAAGAAAGATCCTATAGTCACATCATTTTCTAGAATGATGATCAAACAGTTCAGAAATGTCTTAGTATGAAAGAAAGTGACAAGTCAGTCAATCTGGATCTTGTATTGTTATTTTCTCCTGATGTAGAATGGACAACAGCTTCTTGGAACTGGACTTTCATCAAATCTTAAGGATCTTGTCCTTAAACACTATTTTCTGTGAGTCCATTAAAGATAATGGGTTAGCTTCTGAGTATATATACTGTACATTATTTTGCATTATTAGTGGCTACAATTCCAGGCCTCTTAACTATACAGTATGTGTAAGTTGCCCAGAGTTGCCTCAGAGAGATGGCGGCAACAAAAAAAGTGATTAAATAGATAAATGAATAACCCTTGTTGAATTCAATGAAACTTACGTATAATTAAGCATGCATGTGAGAGTGGCAGTGTGTAATTTGCACAATACTCCCTGCTCATTTTTGTGGGTCTGCTACCCTTCCCAGCTGCTATGACACCACTTCAATTTTTGAGCAATAGTGACATCCCACCTCATTTTCCCAGGTAGTGTACAGTTTATTTAAATGTAGAGTTCAGAACTTTGTCTCCCCTCCTCAAATTTTGTTGTTGTTGCTGTTATAACACACATCAGTGTCATCTGGCACAGTATCATACGGAATACAGATATGTTGACCAAGTACTGTATACAACTATTATATAACTATACAACTACTGATGTGCAGACCATTGCCTATAATGAACTTGAATAGTCCCAATGTAAATCAACACATATGGAAGTAGGTGTCCTCCAATTAAGTTCCAATTTTAAGATAACATAAATAATTTTCATTAATAATCTTTCCATATGTTTCTCATGCCATTTCTGAATAATTACATGTATTTAATCAGTCCCATCAAGAAAAATTGAAATTAGGCATGAGACACTGAATGCAACATAAAAGGCACAACTTTACGTACCTTAATGTCTTTGCCAAAGACTTTAGAATGGAAACAAATCCAGTTTTCTGAAACGAAGAGCTTGCCTTGATACAAGATTTCTTTCTGTAAGGCGCAAGTGAAATCTAAAAAGGTCACATATTATCCAAATGTTGCACTTGCCCAATGTCACAAGTAATATATTTAATATGAAATTGTATTGACAGTCAAGTAAATCTAGTACAGTATATACATACAGTATAACACATTCTTAAAAACATACTGCCAGTGTAAAATATGATATTTACAGGGGATAAGTCAAATTTTCTTGGATCATCTCTTTGTGTTCTCATAACCTTTTTGCAAACAAAAGTTATTTTGATATAAAATAGTTATTAGATTCTATGTGGAAAAGAAAAGTTGCATTTATATTGTGATTCTAGGCTACAAACTAGAACAGTCTGTCAAATATTTTTTAATACAGTAATACCTCGGATAACGCTAAGACTTGGTTCCACAAGTCTTGGTGTTATCCGATTTTTAGTGTTATCCAATGCATGTTAAAATCCTATGGGATGGATCGGATAACATTAAAGCTCCATAGAGATACATTGTAACCGCACAGGCTTTAGCGATTGTTATCCGATCCATCCCATAGGACCTTAACGTTATTCGATCCAATTCTCCTCCTCAGATTACTTAACGTTATGCAATTTTAGCGTTATCCGAGGTAAACGTTATCCGAGGTATTACTGTATCTAAGTTCATGAGCAAATAGTTGAAAAACACTTATTAACATTATAATTAACAATAGAGGTCCTAACATATTTTTGGGACAGAGGATGCATAAAATAGAGGATAACGTGATACAGAACATAATCTATACAAGGCCAACATTAAAAAAATGACAAAATTCAGCTTACTTTGTCTCAAAGGTTCATCTATTGGGACATCCAGAAACAGTTTGTGAAAGTTTGCATTTGCTTTAAACTGGTAAAAAACAACAAAGGAACACACTATGATTATTGCAGAAGCATTACCTATGCCGCTCTCTACTTTAAAATCTATGCTTGTCTTACTAATAAATAACTGTGCACACATTTTTGCAACAAGAAACAAGGACTGATATTCCATGAAAGGTTCAAACTAGACATAAAGGAATGACTATTTCATGCTTGCTTAATTGAACAAGCATGACTGTGATTATCCCTTTTTCTTTCCATGACAGGATTGCCTCACCGATATATACCTCAGCAGTCATGCCTGCAAATTAAATCCATGTCTCTCTTCCAACAACCAATCCCCAAACAATACATACTAAATGTAAGGTGTATAGCTGAAGAATATCATATGCTATCATAAATTTCTTTTTTAAAAAAAAATTGGGAGAAATTCTTCTACTAAAAATGTGCTAAGTATATTGTTTAGCTCAGGACCAGAAAGTGACTCGCAGAACTGGATCAGTGGTATAGGGGGTCTTGCTGTGATGTGGAAGGCAGATGAAAGGCACAGCATTATATTCTCAGGATAGTCTTCATGGCTGATTGCCATGATGATTGCCTATATTTGGATTCAGATACTGCAGCAGCAGAAAGAAGGAGGAGGAGGTTCTAGATTCTGCCCACCCACATTCCCATGATCAGTAAAATGGGAGTGGGGGCAGGATTATTATTGTCCTATTCCAGCTTTATATTTTGGAATGCATTTATTTCCCTGCAGTAACCGGAGTCTTCTAAGGCATTCAGATTCCAGACAAATGAAGCTTCTTTTCCGGTACCTGATTTGAGACATGCTTCTTCCTTTCAGACTTTGCATTTGTCTTGCCATCTGTTGTCAAGAGATTATTAGCCACAATGGTCTTTGACCTAAAATAAAGAAACAACTCACACTCAGGACTGTTTCATTATTTTTGCATCAAAATTAATATCATTTTATTCTCTACTGGATGGCTGGATGTAATGGTGGCAGAGAAAAACATTTTCTTCAATGACAGCATCAATAAGGTAGAACTTATTTCTCTAGCTTGTCTTTAGTCAGATTCAACGCCTAGAGTTTTCCAGTTTTGCACCTCTAGTCTTTGACTCACTCATTTCATCATTGCCAGGAAGAGGTTAGTTTGGTTCCATTCTGTAGGCTGGACTACTTAAACTGCAACTACCATCTCAGCCATTTCCCCATTCCAGAGGTCATCTGCCATAGCAACAGAAACTCCCATAGAGCTACCAGGAAACCATTAGGATCCATCCACCTCCTGGGAAACACTACCATGACTGGCCAGGTCTGTATAATAAAGGGCAGACTGGCATGTTCATCTGAGTTAAATTCTTGAGCGGCCATGGACTTTGCTGACCTAGGAATTAAGAGCAGCTATTTTAGGCCAGGGGGTTTACTGAGCCTTCTGGGGGAAACATGTCCACACAGAGTCTGTCTGTGATAACTACAAGTATGCAAACAGGATGAGTTTTGTAGAAAGTAGAAATATTCTGTGGCCACACCACTGGGTGGGCAGCAACAGGTTTGCACCCCCGGGAGGGGAAAAAAAGCAAAATTGGGTGGCCTCTGGGCAGGGGGGTGGTGAAATTGGGTGACCACTCCCACCTCCCTGCCCTGCCCCATCAGGTTTTGTCCCTGCAAGTGGTTCAAGGTCTCCCTTGCTCAAAAGCCAGTCATATCCAACTCTAGGGTGCAGTGCTCATCTCCATTTACAGCCAAAGAGCCAGTGCTGCCTGTGTTTGCAGATATATACATGGCCATATGGCAGGCATGATTAGATAGCTACACAACTTAGGCTCTGCCCATGTTGTAGGCTCCGCCCATGATGTAGGCTCCACCCACAGTGTGGTAGCGGAACTTTTTGCTGCCCACCACTGGGCCACACATACACTGTTACACAGAACCAGCATAGGATCACAGGACAGCTTATGGCAGAACAAACAAAAGAACTTTATCTTACTCAGATTTGTCTCCAATATTGCAATAAAATCCTTAATTTTTTTGAAGCAACACTGAAACAAATTTACCAGTTTGCATACTACTGGTAAATTACTAAATACAGTAATACCCCGGATAACGTTATGACTTGGTTCCACAAGTCATGTCGTTATCCGGTTTTTAGCGTTGTCCGATACATACATCGAACAACGCTAAAAAAAAAAGACTGGAGAAGAGGCGCTCGCATGCGCACGAAAAGGCGCGCCAGTGGGAGCCTCTTCTATCGAACAGGTATAGCAAGGAACATCGGATCAACAAAATAAAGCAAGGGAACATCATAAGAAAGCAACAAAGTGCTATTGCAGATTTTAAGCTGTTATTCTGATCCAAACATCAGGAATGATTCCCCAGACATTTGCAACCTATGGCCTGTGGGCCTAATCTGGCTCATGGTGCCAATTAATCCGGCCTATGGTGAGTACCTAGGCACTGCTGAGAGCTCCCTACCACAACTACTGGAAGTGCTAAAAACACTGATGCCAAAGAAACTGAAAGTGCCAAAATGCCACATTTTCACTGCAAAAAAATGCAGCAAAAACTTTTTTTAAAGTGGCAAAAATGTTCTGCCCACCCCCCTCCATGAGAAGTAGTGGAGGCTACAAAAGCAGTCGCCCCTCTCAAAAAAAAAAAGCCGTGATTGCACCCATTTTCTGCTGCTGTGGCCACAGAAAACGGAAGCACTGGAAGTGGCAGGAGGAATCATGCCTCCGGCCCATACAGCTGTGTGTCGGGGGAGGGGTTTGGCCCATGGCACAAAAACATTGCGAACCCCTGGTTAGACATTAATGAATGATGTGACTTTACTTCTGATAGCTTTATGTATAAAGATGGAACATTTTTAATTTACTGAAAAGTTCAAACTGTTTAGATTCTTTATTACCGTGAAGTTAAATTTTTCTTCTGTTCTTCAGAAAACTCCAATTCACTAGATGGCATCTGAAACAACCCAGGGGATGGTTTTCCAGATTTCTTCCTTTCTTCTGTTCCATTTTCACTCTCTGAACTACAAGAAAATTAACATTTAGTTTTAGTGTTAAGGGATAAAAATTACAATTCAAAACTATCAATTCAGCTAAAAGATACACTGCTTCAGTTCCTGTTCTCACTGTGAATTCATATAGCCTAGCTTTCTACCAAGCCTTGAAAAACTTATTTTTTGTGCTACAACTATCAGAACTCTAAGGTTATTTTTCCCCATCTCTTATGTCACTGGTGGAGAACTGGAGGCAACTGTGATTTCCACTATCTAAGTTCCTGTTGGAGGAGAGTTTTGAGAGTACCCTGGACAGCGAGAAGAACAAATAGTCGATTTTAGAAGAAATCAACCCTGACTGCTCCTTAGAAGGTCAAATAGTAAAGATGATGCTAAAGTACTTTTGATATCAAATGAGAAAAGAGGATTCACTTGAGAAGGCCTTGATGCTGGGAAAGGTGGAGGGGAAGTGAAGAAGGGGGTGGTCAAATATGAGATGGCTAGATGGTATTGTAGATGCAGTGGGGGCACAGGGATGAGAAGGATAGTGGAGGACAGAGGTGCCTGGCAGGCAATGGTCCATAGGGTCACAAAATGATGGAATCAACTGTGCGACTGAACAACAAAAGATTCCTGAAAAATTCAAGCCAGAGCATGCATGTATCTTTCCTATAAAATGCAGAACGTCACAATATAGGATTAGATTTTTATCCTTCATCATGGGTAGTGTAAGGTGCGCTTTTTCCTATCCTGAAGCTGAAGAGAGGCTGGAATGCAGGCTGAAGATTTGTCACCTGCAGCAAAGGGGGAGGACGGGACAAGGCTTTATAAGCTGACCATGCTCCTCTATCTGCCTCTTTGGCCATGTAGATCAACGATGGCCCACCACTGTAAGGCAGAGTGGGGTGAAGGGAGGGGTGAAAGAACTAAGTGAAAGGAATGCTGTTATCTGGAGAGTGAGTCCTTCCCATTTCTTTCCCAAGGAAGGAAAGAAATGGGGGAGGAAAAGCCGAGCATTGGGTTTTTCCCTTTTATTTTTGCTGCTTTTGAGCGTGTTTAGATAGTTGCTGGCCAGTTGGAAGGGAGAGCGGAGAAAGAATGGCTACGCTATGAAGTAAAAGGGTGAGTGATTAGGTTTATTGTTTTAAGTACGCTGATGCACTGAATACTTATTTCTGTTGGCATTAAAATCATATGGCACTAAATAAAGGAGACTTTTTGTTCTTCAGTCGCACAGTCGATTCCAACTCTTTGCGACCCCATGGACCACTGTCTGCCAGGCACTTCTGTCCTCCACCATCCTCCTCAACTTGCTCAGCTCTGTGCCCATTGTCTCTACAATACCATCTAGCCATCTCATTTTTGGCCGCCCCCTTCTTCTTTTGCCCTCAACCTTTCCAAGCATCAAGGCCTTCTCAAGTGAACCTTCTCTTCTCATTTGATGTCCAAAGTACTTTAGCTTCATCTTTATTATTTGACCTTCTAAGGAGCAGTCAGGGTTGATTTCTTCTAAGATTGACCTATTTGTTCTCCTCGCTGTCCAGGGGACTCTCAAAACTCTCCTCCAACACCACATCTCAAAGGCATCTATTCTTCTGCGCTCATCTTTCCCAATGGTCCAGCTCTCACAACCATACATTGCCACAGGGAATACCATTGCTTTGACTATGCAAATTTTTGTTTGCAATGTGATGTCTCTACTTCTCACTATGTTCCCCAGGTTTCTCATTGCTTGCCTCCCAAGAATCAGTCACCTTTTTATTTCATGGCTGCAGTCACCATCTGCAGTGAGCTTTGATTCTAAGAAAGTAAAATCTGTCACTGCTTCTACTTCTTCCCCATCTATTTTCCAGTGACTGATAGGGCCTGTTGCCATGATCTTGGTTTTATTTATATTGAGTCTCAAGCCAGCTTTTGCACTTTCTTCTTTCAACCTAATCAGGAGCATTCTTGTTTGTGACAGAGGGAGATCCAGGGATGGGCTGCCAGCTTAGGGAAAAGGTCTGGAGGATTGCAGAGGGCCTGGCGGGGTCCAATGAAGCCTTCCACCTGTAACCCCAATCTTATACACACGTCTTCTTCTTCTTCTTTATTTGTCCAGATTGCCCACACACCGAGGCGACTCAGGGCGGCTTACAGTCAAAACAGCAACAGTACAGTAAAAATCATAAAATACAACCTCACAAAACAACCAAAGCAGAACACAGACCTACTCCCCTCTGGCCGTTATTGTGGGTCCAGAGGAGGAGGCAAGGTCCTCAATCGCCTGCCAGGCCATGGAGTCTTCGCCCTCAGGCTGTTGTTGTGGGCCCTACTCATGGAAGAAGCATACCTTCCTTCTATATGACAGGCAAAGATCCTTGGAAACACATCTGCTATTCAATCAACAACCACCAAAGCAGAGACTGAAATAAAGGCACCGTTTCCGCATAACTTCTGCCTCTCCCCACAAACAACCAGCTTTCACAGACTGCGCTAGAACTTTAGAAGGCAAGCAAGGAGTTACCAGAACTGGGCAGAACCACACGATTCTCTACTACCTGGCCAAGAACAACCATGGCCTGTGTGGAAAGCTTAAGTTTAAACAGACTGTGTGTTGAGGTAGGAAGATCAAGAGCTAATCCGAGAAAGTGAGGTTTTCCTGTAGATGGTAGTCTGTGTGAATGCGGAGAAGAGCAAACAATTACCCATATGATACAATGTACACTATGCCCTTCAACGTGCACTGAGGAGGACCTTATGCTGGCCAGAGGAAATGCTGTTGATGTGGCCTGATATTGGACAATGTCATCTAGCCCTTTTAATTCCTTTTTGTTTTAGATATGTTAATTTTAACTTTGTATTTTATGCTGGTGGTGTCTCTGACATCAATAAAGAAATTCAAGGGAGTATTTAAAAAAAAAACATAACTAGAGACAAACAAACAAAAGGAACCATAAAGTAGACTGCAGTTGAATTAAATTTTCTCTAGCGTAGAAGAATGCACATATTAGTTAGGAGTCTGCACCCAAATTAAGAGACACTAATCTGTTCACCATGAATTTCAATTAACTGACTGATTAAATTTGCAGATAGACAAAAGCAGTATTTCTGAAACTAGTTTTAACCAATTAACTAATTAATACATTGCCAGCGAAACTCTCGGGTGTGTTATGTTTAAGCTTAAACACACACCATACTTTTCTCTGTTTAAAAAAGTGTGTTGCTGTAGTTGTGAATTCTTACTGACATTGAAGTTATCTTCCACAATGAAATTGCTCTTCCTCTTCCTCCTCCTGTGTCTAGGCCAGATGTGAAACTGCCAAAATGAAGGCACCTTTTAGTGAGTTCATTCTGCAGTTCCTTTCACCTGACCTAGTGTGAGAAAGATTAGCTGGGTACCCCCAATTGTGGTTAAAAATATCACAGTCTTCAAAAAGGCTCTTTCTGTCTACCCCAGCTTGCTCCTGAGACATAACCTTTTAACATGTTATTTGAACTGTAATGTGATTTAGTGCCTACATGTTCTTTGATCACATCAAATAACACTTTTATAAAGGAAGGGCCCCAAAGTTTTTGATGTTTATTTCTGATTAAAAGATGTATATAGCAACAATAGCAATCCCTCTTGGCTAGTTAATCCCTAATATAAAGTAGAATACTGTACAGTAATGTAGATCTATCAATAGCTAGGTTTGTTTGTACACTTATCTGCATCTTTGAATGATGAAGGATTTTGATGCCTTGGACAAGCACTGTATATAGGTTCTGTGTCTGTGTATAGGTTCTGAGTCCAGAAAAACCATCTGTTGTACTTTATGTGTTCTGATAATACTAACTTCATTCCTTATCTCAGAAAACAAAACAAATTTTGTAAAATTTGAGTGATGACTGAGATTTTGGAAATTTTGGACTGTTATTTGATATTGATGTTTATTTAATTTCTTGTTATTGTAATCCTATTGATAGTTTGATGTTAGGTATTTATGATTTATGGACATGAATTTTGTAATTTTATATATGTTGTGAACCGCCCTGAGTCGGCCCTACCGAGTAGGGCGGTATAGAAATTGAAATATAATAATAATAATAATAATAATAAACAAAATAAACAAAATAAAGTAAAATAAAAAACACAGTAGCACTTTAAAGACTAACTGCTATATTTTCACTGTTAGCTTTTGTGGATCAAATCCACTTCATCAGACCTTTTTTTTTTTAACAAAATAAACAAAATAAAGTAAAATAAAAAACACAGTAGCACTTTAAAGACTAACTGCTATATTTTCACTGTTAGCTTTCGTGGATCAAGCCCACTTCATCAGACAAGGAATGAAACTTACAGGCAAGTTCTTATATACCAAATTCAGGAGGTCCATGGGAGAAGGGTTGGTGTCAAGCAAGATGACAGACAAGCAAGCACAAGAATGCAGTATCACCCAGCCATTAGCAACAATAGATTATTCAGATAAACTCTAAAAGACCCCCTTTCCAAAAAATTCATTCCTTATGTTCAAGATGACACAAGGCATAATGGGTACTAACGATGACAAAAATAATATACCAACTTTCAATGTTATTTAACCACCACACATAGAAGGGATATGTTCATTTTACTTTGCACTGGATAGAGTTCAATTGACAAGAACTACTTCAATTGCAGACTTTCTATTTGAGTACTAATGTGCTATATAACACATTCATGTCCGTACACATCCAACAGTTAAGAAGATTTTAAGGGATTTCTTCAGGAATTTGGAAACTTTTTCGAACCGTTTGCCCAAGAAATGCTGATTTCTTAAGAAAAAGAGAGGTGTGTTTTTCAGAATGTGTGGGCAGAAATTTTAGAAAGAACTGTGCTTTGTTCCACATGGAACAAACTAGCACAAAGTGAGGAGGAATAAATTTTGTCTGGATGAGCTTTTTGTTGACTGATTGGTGTCTTAATAGGTCACTTAGGCTGCCTGAGACACAACTTTAGGAAGATACAGTAAAACACCGGATATCGATTGGATTGGATAACGCTAAAATCACATAACGTTAAGTAATCTGGGGAGGAGAATTGGATCGCATAACGTTAAGGTCCTATGGGATGGACTGGATAACAAACGCTAAAGCCTGTGCGGTTACAATGTATCTCTATGGAGCTTTAACGTTATCCAATCCATTCCATAGGATTTTAACATGGATCGGATAATACTAAAAATCAGATAACACCGAGACTTGTGGAACCAAGTTTTAGCGTTAACCGATGTTTTACTGTACTGGTCTATGTTCTTGAGTTTGTTTCCTTATACAAGAAGAAGCCACTAAGTTCTACTGATCCAAGATAAATTGGTACATCTCTTGAAAACATTAGCTCTTACTCTCAAACGGATGCTGCTTGTTGAACTCATAGACCTCTGGTGACTTTTTAAAAAGCTTATGAAACCATTTCTCTAGACAAATTTAATTTGTAATGTTGTTTCCTTCTCCTGCTTGTAGTATATAATGTTACTAAGGCTGTGACAGGATATTCCACAAGTCAGTTTTCTTGGCATGCTTTAAGCAGCTTCTTGGTAAAACATTTGGTAATGGATTAAACCTGCTTTGTTTGGCTATGAGAACTGCACACATGTAATGAAAAGCACTGGTATGGATCAACATTTGAGGAAGCAGGTATAACAGAAGAACTGACTAGAACAATTGGCTGAATAATCAATCATGTTACCTGTTTGTCTTGGGTCCGGGCATTTGTGTTGCCTGCTAGCGGGCTAGCCACCCACGCCCCAGACCTGACAATTATGTGAATACAAATGCAAACATTAGGAAAAGAAATTTTAAAATTCAAATCAATCTATAAATACCACTTAGTGGATGTTTGCTCATATATAAGCTCCAAAGTGTCAGCTAGAACTTACTCTCTGTAAATCTCTTTAGGATTACAACTCAAAAGTTGCATGGTTTGTATTAATCTTCAATTGAAAAGGCTCACAAAGCAGCTTTTAAAGACTGGAAATAAGTCATACTATTTCTTGACAAGTGTCAGATAATCAACCTTCATAGGTGCTATGGGCAAATACACAGATGTACAAGCACACACTGACACCCTCACACAGATAGATTTACAAAAATAGCTAAGTGCCAGAAATGTTGAAGTGTTACAGCTATCCAGTGAAATGAGACTAATAGAATTATATAGCATTCTCAAAATGAGAAACAGTAGCTAGCAGTGGGAAAACCTGACAGCTTCCCTTTCTCTAGAATTCAGTTTTTTAAAAAATAAATAGGGTTTCCCCCCACCTTGAACACACAGTATACAAAGAATGATAAATTCATCAAAAACACATTAGAATGAAATTCCTTCAAATTTGCACTAGTCAAATTCAACAGCAAGAGCTATGTTTAACATGAAGAAAACTATGTGATGTCTGTGTGGCACATACATGTTAAAGAGGAGCATTGTGGGGGAAGGGAAAAACGCCAATCCACCACTAACATGATTGAATAGCCAAAATTTCAGATCCAGACTTTGTAACATTAACTACTGAAGACTCTGAGCCTGTCAGTTTTGTTTTCTCCTATATTCCCCCCCAACCAACCCCCCTATATTCCTTTATGTTCATATATGGAAATCTTGAGTATAAATTGATGATCGGTAAAGGACTACAAATATGTAGAAGTAAAACTATGAAGAGACTTATAACTATTAGTAAATTCTTATAAAGAATGATAAAAAATGGTCTTACTTGTTCTTAATTCTAACTGATCATTCCCAAAAGAAAAAAATGTATACAGTCCTGGATTCTGTATTAAAAAACATAGCAGGCGGACAATGACAGTTGTAGGAAACATGAAAATAGGAACACATAGAAGCGCTGCTTTTGCTTAAAGGTAAAGGCTAGGAGTATGAGAAAGGGGTTAATGAGATTCCATTTATTAGGCTGTCCAAATTTGTGTGTATTAAATCTGTTGAAAATGGCACAAAATAAAATTCTGATATAAAGGATAGTCTCTTACATTGAAGAACTCCAGTGTGGAATCATTTAGGAATGTGAAAACAGAAAGCATTTTGTTGCAAGCAGGTGCCTATTGGGAAGTCCCACTTCCCAATCCCAAAAGTAGAACACTGAATGAAACAGTACTGTGCATTTCATTTATGTTCCTCAACAACTTGAGTTCGAGCCATACTGCCTTTGACACTTATACAATCATTATGATTAGCAGCTCTTGGTAGGCTTATCTTTCATGCATTCATCTAACTCCCTTTTAAGGTTATCCAGTCTAGCAGCCATCAATATGCTATATATCATGGGAGGAGATTCTGTAGTTCTGTTACACTGTGGAAATATTCCACTAGTTTCCCTGGACAACTATAGCTTCTAGGATTATGAGACAGAATTATGTACACTTCTTTCTCTGCAACATGTATAATTTTATATCTCTGAATCATGTTTTCTACTCTTCCCTTTTTTCTAAGCTTAAGGCAAGGCATTGTAACCATTTACACGAGCTGATTTCCATCTACTAATACTTGCCTTTCTAAATGGGATTTCAGGGTGAATCTGTGTTGTGCGTACATGCCTATTTGCAAGTTTCAGCACAGTTTATTAAATTTGTTCATATGACCAAAACACAGCTTGATTCAAAATACTGATAGCAAATTACCAGAAAGCATAACATCAGCCAATTAGTTGAATGTTTCTGTTCACAATGTGTCAGTTGTTGGAGAAAATGCATAAGAGCATGCCTTTAGCTATATTTAAAACTGTGCACAAACCAAACTAAACAGTCTGGGATCTGGGCTAATTTTTGAAAGGCAAACACTATATTTTCTACTCCCATTTTATCCCATATCCTTTGATGGTTATCTTTGCCTCTTCTTTGCTTCTCATCTTTCTGTTATCCTGTTTCACTAACAATTTTAGACTATAAACTTCTTGTGGCTTGGCACTGCCTTTTCTTTCTCTTTTACCACGTCTGTTTGTATTATAAAGTTCCATATACATTAATGGCACCTGAAAACATGATACATTGTGCTGGTGGCTCTTTGTGGTTGCTGGGACAGAAGACCCAGCAGACAATGAGATGAGCGAGGGGTAGGAGACAGTGAGTGAGGGGTAGGAGACAAAGCCAAGGCAAAACTTCAGACACATGATGGATGAACAGGCAGAAGTTTATTAAGCCACTGCCACAACATGTCTCTGTTCATAAGCTTCACAACATACATGAGAAGCAGAAAAACACACCATGGACTCATAATTAGAAATGCACCAACCTGGTACTGCTTCACCCTTCCTCACCCCATCCACCTTTCTTAGACACTCACATGAGCATTAAGATAGGAATTCAGCAGGAGGGATCCTCTGACCACAGCAAGAAGATAAGCAGGAGGGGGCTGATTGGCTATCAGTGTCCTGTTTCACTATGTTAGGGTAAAGGTTAGAAAGCCAGTCATAACTGACTCGAGGGTTCAGTGCTCATCTCTGTTTATAGCCAAAGAGCCAGTGCTGTCTGCAGCTGCAGACGTTTCCATGGACATGTAGATGTGTCATCACTCAGTTGCAATGTCAAATGAAGACCTGAAGCTGTGAAACCTTGACCACAAATCAAGTGTCTGACATCTTTTCTACTCCTTTGTGTCACCTCTGACACAATAATTTTGAGGAAGTCACATCACACATTCAGCTAACAATTATCAAATGAAAAGTTCCCAATTTCTGAATTGCACCTACATGCAAGAATGAAATCAAACCAAACTTTGTAGAATGGCAGTTTTACACACCGTCCTATTAGAAACTTGGGCAAACCAGAAACTCATGTCCTTATTAAAGAGCTCACACTACTAAATTTATGTTCTTCTGTTCTTCCAATCTGCATTGTTAAAATGATGGTCTTCCCAGTAGTAATGCAGGGAAGACTGAACACAGAAGAATAGACACCTTTGAATTGTCATGCTGGAGAAGACTTTTGAGAGTCCCCTGGATTGCAGGAAGATCAGGTCAGTCCATCCAGAAGGAAATCAACCCTGACTGCTCCTTGGAAGGACAACTACTGAAGCTTAAGTACTTTGACCACTAAATGAGAAGAAAGGACTCACTGGAGAAGACCCTGTGCTAAGAAAAATAGAATGCCAAGAAAGAAAGGGGTGGCAGAGAATGAAATGGTTAGACAGCATCGTTGATGCAGTAGCCATAGATCTGGGCAGATCCAGAGAATGACAGAGGAGCTTAGTTTGTAGTGATCCACGGGGTCACAAAGGGTAAGACTTGACTGTGCAATTGAACAACAATTCTTTCAGTGGGAATTATAATCTAGTTCATTATATTGACAGAAGATAACAAGCACTTTCATTCATCCTTCTCTGTCTCCTTTTGAACTACACCAGTGGACTGAAATAGTACTCATGGTGACCATCTCAAACACTTCACCCAACACCCTAGTCACTAAATAAGCATCCGAAAAGCACCTCAGACTTTGCAAAATTTGAGGTAAAGTCCAAGCAGGAGAGAGAGAGAGAGAGTCCCTCCTCTGTCCCCCCCATGTCCAGTTTTCTCCCTAACAAAGCATCGACTCCCACCCTCGGGGATCTGACTTGGCAATAGATAAACACCATGGTCCTGTTCACACCACACATGGCTAAACGGGATACAGGTACTTACTGGATTAAGGCAGTTTTTTCCTTTTTGCCAATCACTCTGACAGGCTTTCGTTCTTCCCCTTCAAGCTGTATTTCAGTCATGAGCACTATCCGAATCAGAGAAAAAGCACTCTGGTCTGCCTGACTGTGCTGACTTCTCTCTCTCCCTCCCTCTGCCCTTCCAACTCCTAGCAATCTTTGACTAGGACTCTTTCCAAGCTTGCCCAGCTTTTTAGTAATGTTTCCTGTCACAGGGCACTACTTTGGAACTTCAGAGCAAGCACAGATCCTCCTTCTCCTTCTTTTTTCAAACAACCCCCTCCCGTAGGGTGTACGTGGTCTCTAGCTAACCTGAGCAAGTATCAGCTGGTTGGTGTTGCTCTGGCCTTTTACGTCGCTGAGGAGAAAGGGAGGGGGAAAACCCAGGAAGAGAGGCGCATCCTTCTTCTCAACCCACCAACTAGGAAGTTGGTGAAGGAAACTAACTTTGAAAACCTGTTCAACGAGCTCCTCCATGAGGAAACCAGATTACACAAGCACGTGAAAGCATTCCAACAATAGTTGCTTTTGAAGCCCGAAAACGTTCTGGCTTGAAAAAAAAACCTACCAAGGAGGCTATTGTAACGCAATTTAGGCACGCCTTCATTTAGGAAGTGTCAATTACTAGTAAGTCATACAAGAAATGGAGTTGGAAAGAGAGAAGAAAATTTCAAGGCAACCTGAGCATGACCCCTGGCTTCATATATGATATAGTACTAATGGGCTGGCGAGTTATGTGGCTTCTATTATTTATATACAATATTACCTCCTTGCATAGTCTATTTTGGTAACTTGAAACAAAAGATCTGTTGAATATTTAACATGAGGAGGAGAAAAGAGGCAAGAGAAAAATTTGCCTGACTGAAGTGACATATAACCTTTGGGAGCCAGGTTAGGGACACACAGAGGCTAAAGTTGAAACACTAGGAAAAGCCATAACATCACCTTAGGGTGGTGAGTACATGGATGTTACTTTGAGGGATTACCATGTAAAATTTTCTTAGTAAGTCTCCCACCCACCAATCACTCAGTCATAGGGATGGAGATACATTTGTTTTCAAATTTCTGTGCCAAGAAAAAGAGTTGCTTGCTTTGTACACTCAAGAGTTAATGTAACAAGAATTCCACCACAAGTAAGCAATGGAAGCTTTTGCCTTTGTTGTAGCAATTTATTACACATCTAATCTGTCTTTTCAGGAGAAAGGCAGTGCTCAAAGAGGCTGCCAAACATCATAAAATAGAACAAATAAGCAAGTAGGAAACAGATTTAACCATTAAACGCTTAATGTAGCTTAGCAGATAAACAAGAGTTAAAATCATCACCAATCATATTTGAAAGATTTAAAAGGGGGGGGGGACCCTTATAAAATTGTGTCTTCACATGCTTTCTGAAAGCAGTGAGAGTGAACCTGTGATCACTGTACAGCTTTCCAGAGGAATTCACAAGACTGCACTTTTCTGTTGGAGTTGTAACATGCTGCTTGCTCTTGTGTCATTTAACCTAAAACAGCTATCATAACATTGCTTTCAATTTTGTTAATGCTATGAAGCTTCTTCCTATCAACAGACACCTTGCCCCTCAATTTAAGTGTGGAGCAAAGCAAACAAAAACACATTTCATGCAGCTTTCAGCTGAATTCATAATTGATTAAAGCAGACTTGCAAAGTATCTTATATGCTTGGTTTTAAAATGGGAGATCAATGCTAAAATGTAATAGAAAACACTTGGTGAACTGATGAACACATATGAAAAATAGATATACAGTAATACCTCGGATAATGTTAAGACTTGGTTCCACAAGTCTTGGTGTTATCCAATTTTCAGTGTTATCCGATCCATGTTAAAATCCTATGGGATGGATCGGATAACGTTAAAGTTCCATAGAGATACATTGTAACCGCACAGGCTTCAGCGGTTGTTATCCGGTCCATCCCATAGGACCTTAACGTTATTCGATCCAATTCTCCTTCCCAGATTACTTAACGTTATGTGATTTTAGTGTTATCAGAGGTAAACGTTATCCGAGGTATTACTGTACAGTATATGAGGTAAGCCAGAATCATTTTAATTTTTACCATACATGCAACAGTCTGTTGCTGATCTGGAGTTTATAGAAGAAGAACTAACATTAAGTTGCTTTCAATGGGGCAACCTCAGTCTGCACAGCTTCAAGCTGGAGATCAGACATCATGCTACACCCACAAAGCATAGACCACATCTCTCTGGCCTTATAGTTAATACTGATGTTGAAGTAAATGCATCTTCCCATGGATTAGCCTGTTTTCTTTCTATAATGAAATTTCCTCAGACATAACATGCTTCAGTAGATTTAGAAGAGCCCTCAGATTGTAGTGGTTAAACTGCAGTACTGTAGCCAAAACTTCTCACAATCTGAGTTCAATCCCGATGAACACAAATTTAACACAGCCTTCTGCACTTTCAAGATCGCTAAAATATAATAAGTTCTCAGTGTGTTGGAAGTAAAATACTAATTACCTTGTGAACTATCCAGAGAGTTCGCTAAGCTTTATGAGGCACAAGATAAGTATAATTGGTATTGCTATTTGCAAGTTAACTCTACATTTACTATCCAATATCCCCTCACAAAAATAAAGCTGCATACACTGCATACAAGATTCAAAGAGGTCATTGCATTTTGAATGAATTGATTTTTCTTGTCATCATCATCATCTTCTTTACTTTCTCTTTTACTCCTTTGGTGTTGAAGGATTTTCCTGTTAACTGTCCCCTGCTTCACTGCTGACACCTAAGGCAAATTATTTGATGGTATAGTCAAACCTCGCATAACAAGCGTTTCGCTTAGCGAAAAACTTGCATAATGAGCAAGTTTTTTGCTAAGCGGTCCGACTCGCATAATGAATTTTTCGCTATGTGAGTCGGACTTTTCCCTAAGGAAAAACTCACATAACGAGAGTTTCTATGGGGAAACCTCGCATAACAATTTTTTCCCCGCTATGCGAGGTTTCCCCATAGAAACACTCATTATGTGAGTTTTTCCATAGGGAAAAGTCTGACTCGCATAGCGAAAAATTCATTATGTGAGTCTGACTCGCATAGCAAATTTTTCGCATAGTGAGCAGCCTCGCAGAATGCATTAAATTCGTTATGTGAGGTATGACTGTATTTGGTTCTACTTTATTTCCTACCTTTGCATTCCAGTCACCTATAGTTAAGAGCACACACAGCTTTGGTTTGATCAGTTCTCTCCTGGACACATAGATAAAATCTTTCTATTTCTTCTTCTTCAGCATCTGCAACATAGATTTCAACAATGTGATGCTGATAGATTTTCAATGACACCTGAGTGATATTGTCAGACTTTATCTGTGGCTGCTTCTTTTTGTTAGCACGCTATTTCTTATGAGTTTACAATTCCCAGACTAATTCACAGCATGCAGCTACCAATCAATTGTCTGATTAGGAATGTTATATTCCAATCACTTTACTCACACCAAGTATTAAGAAGAAGAAACAGCCCCGGTCATGCAGGCGTTTGCCCGTTTGCCTCGACCGTGCGGGCAGGTGAGGATGCCTCCACCTCTCCCTCCCCCCCCCGGACTCATTCCACCTGGCTGGGAGGGATAAAGGGCCGTCAACAGGAGCCCGGCCGAAGAAGCAGCCCCAGTCGTGCGGGCGTTTGCCCCGTCGCCTCGACCGTGCGGGCAGGTGAGGATGCCTCCACCTCTCCCCCCCCCCGGACTCATTCCACCTGGCTGGGAGGGATAAAGGGCAGTCAACAGGAGCCTGGCCAAAGAAGCAGCCCCGGTTGTACGGGCATTTGCCCCGTCGCCTTGACCGTGCGGGCAATTCCATTGGGAATAGACTGCAACTTGGCAATAAGAAGGTGTTATAGTATCTCTGATGTATTTTTTAGGATGTCCTGATGTTTTGTAATTTGTAATTGTTACTGGAGATTTTTGGGATGTATTTGGATATGTTTTGTGATGCTATTCTTGCTATGTGATATTTGTAATTTGCTATGTGATATATGTAATTGTTTTTTATGCTATGGAATTTTGCTATGTAATTGTAACTGTTTCCTCTGTGAGCCACCCAGAGTCGCTGTGCGAATGGGGCGGCATATAAGTCGAAATATACAATACAATACAATACAATACAATACAATACAATACAATACAATTACAATGTCTAAAAATTATTTTTCCTCAATTTCAAGCATACTTTGATCTGTATTTGTCACATACATGTTCTGATTATATGCATTGTATAATATCGGACTTTCCATTTGCATCTGTGTACATCAACAGCTAAATGTCCTGTCAACCTTAATCCAGTTATTTCACAGGCAACATGTCTAGTAGCTTTGCCCAGTAGCTGACTGAGTGCTTTCCAACCTGAAAAATGGCACCCATCAAGAAATCTATGTGGACTTTTAACATCAACACAGCAGCACTACACGTTGAAGGAACTTCTAACCCCTAGGTAATATTTGTAATTTATTTTGATTTGATTTGGCTGTA